>CAKOAT010845154.1:302858-347397 GCA_932364175.1 Eruca vesicaria subsp. sativa | reverse complement strand
TAAAGTTGGGGTTTTGGTGTTTTATATTTATATGATAAATGAAAATTATATGTGCTCACCTTAATGGATTTAGAATCCACCACGTGATTTGCTAAAAGCCCATTACCCATAATGATGATTATTAGGGCTTGCATGTGTCGTGTGTATGCATATATAATTATTAAGCCACCAAACTAAAACCCTAACAATAATAAGAGAAAGACAAAGGAGTTTGTCAAGGTTTTGAGATTTGATCTTGACGGCACTAGCATCCCGTATCGATCCAGTTTGTGTGCGTGTGGATACCGGTAGAGGCATAACATTTGGAGTGCTACAGAAATCTCGACTTGGTTTATTTATCTTTCCGCTGCAAAATAATCAGGTATATTCGAAACCCTAAGATCTACATTTAATTCAGTATTTGCATGAGATCTAGGCAAATTAAATTCATAGATTGATTTATAAATCGTTATAAATCGGTATGAATTCCTACATCCATCACACCCCAACGGCTTAAAACCGTATTCTCTCACATGCTTATCACTTGCAGTGGCGGAGCCAAAAATATTTTTGACCGGGATCATAATATATAAATTTCATATTTGAATTAGATATATATACATATTATGATAACAAATTATTTTTTTACAAACTAATGGAATCATATAAAAAATTTTACATAAATTAGTGGGGTCAAATATCAAATTTTAACTAAATACTACAATAATACTTGAAAAAATATACACTAAAATTTTTTTTCCCCAATTGTACTGGGGTCAAGTGACCCCACATGCCACTCTCTGCCTCCGCTCCTGATTGCTGGTAAGCCTCACCAAAATTAGATCCGATTATATCCGAGATTAGTGAAATATATTAATATTTTCTATTTATAAAAGTAATTTAGATGTTTTAGAATATTTTTATAATTTATTTTACTTAGTGTTTTGAGTAAATTTTAGTTAGTTTATGTAGTTTAATTTTTTTGTTAGATTTGTGAATAATTTTTATATTTTGAATATGTTTGTCAACTTTTTTAGAATCCGACTGTCCCCAAACGCACATAGCTAGTTACCACGCATGAGAATAGACACGTGTCAGTTTGATTGGGTGGAATTTCCCCAAGTTGTTATTAGTTCTACGGGAAAAGTACAGTTCATCGTTGTGTCTCTCTCTCTCTGTCTCTAAAGTCATCGTCTCGAGAATAGTGCCCGAAAGGTTTTAACTTTTTAAGAGAATCTGAGAAACGAAGACGTTTTCGAATTTTGGTTTGGAAGAGGAAAAAAAGCGAAGAAACAATGTCGGAATCGTCTTCTTGGCCTACGGAAGAGATCGTTCGATTAATCAAACGATTAAGCGCTTACGTCACTTTCAAGATGTCCACTCTCTTCTCTACATCTATTCGCAATCTGGTTTCTCTCTCTCTATCTCTCTGTAATCGGATCTGAAATCTCTGTGATTCGAGTCTAATTCCGGTTTGAGTTCCTGCTCCGGCCGGTTTAATTTGAATTCAGAGATTATTAGTGATTGATTGAGCTCAAATCAAGCTGTGATGTAGTTATTGATTCGTTTTAGCTATTGTTTGTGTGTTGTAATTAGGATTCAAGATCTGTTGGTGCTATTGCGGGGCTTGCAATTGCTGTGATATTCACATGGAGGGCGATTAGAACAACAGGAGAACCTCCAAGAAGGCAGCCAAAACGCAGGATGCAATCACCTGAGACCTCTCAATCTAATGATGTTTCGGCGTCTCGTGAGGATAATGGAGTGCAAGATGTCGTTGACCACTTCTTTCAGCCTGTCAAAGTAACTTTCTTTTTTTTTTTTTTTTTTTTCATTTAAGCAGTATTGAGTTTNACTTCTTTCAGCCTGTCAAAGTAACTTTCTTTTTTTTTTTTTTTTTTTTCATTTAAGCAGTATTGAGTTTCTTGTGGTATAAATGAGCTTCTTTTTTTTCTTGTAGCCTACACTGGGGCAGATAGTTAGGCAGAAGCTTAGTGAAGGCAGGAAGGTAAAATGCATTTCATTATTTGATTATGTTATGAATTTATCTTAGATGGTTACATTTAACGTTGATTATATTTAGTTATCGACGGTTTTATTTTAGTTCGAGCTGAAGCCGTAAATGAAAGCATTGTGCCAGGGTTTGATTATTGTGTTTGAGCTTCACACTCTTGTTTAATATGCATTTGTAGGTAACATGCCGTCTTCTTGGTGTTATTCTTGAGGAATCAAGTCCAGAAGAACTCCAAGTAGTGTTATTTTCCTTATGATTTTACATTTTTGCTTTTTTATGCGTCTGTATGTACCTGACTCGAGCAATTTTTTTTTAATGCAGAAACAAGCAACCGTGAGGTCATCAGTCCTGGAAGTTCTCCTAGAGATTACAAAGTATTCTGATTTGTATCTCATGGAAAGAGTTCTTGACGACGAAAGCGAAGTGAGCAGCAACTTCTTTCCCATTCAATGTTCTTTTCTTGTCATTCGTCTCTGTACTTGGATCTGAAATGGCACATCAAATTAGTTGTGGCTATTACTCATTAATCATGATTAGCTTGGAGCACGGGATTCATTGCCTAGATATTTTTCTAGACACTGATAATGTTTTATAACAAGGGTTCTTAAGCACATGTATTTACATTATTGGAAGAAGAGGCCAAGTTAGTTGGTGAAACTAAATGCTCCAGACGTGTGTGCATTCATGTAATTTATTCTGTCGTTGGCTTATTTGGGTGGTTCTGAAACTCACATTTTAAGCACGAATATGCAGGCCAAAGTACTAGAGGCTTTAGAGACTGCAGGCGTTTTCACATCTGGTGGTTTGGTCAAAGATAAGGTACTCAGTCAAGCTTATAATTCTCCGAAAATTTTGCAGCAAATCTTATCAAAGCAAGCAAGAAGAATTGGTATCTTTTTTGAAATTGTGAATACTTTCTCAGTATTGTGACATGAAAAATTTGCAGGTCCTGTTTTGTAGTACAGAGATGGGAAGAACTTCGTTTGTTAGACAACTAGAACCTGACTGGCATATCGACACAAACCCGGAAATCAGCACACAGTTAGCTGTAAAGTTCTTTCCTTGTTTATTCAGTTACATTCTTATACACATTTTACTTAAATTGATATCTCACTCTCCCTCTCGCTTTGTTTATTTTATTATAGAGGTTCATAAAATATCAGCTTCACGTCTCTGGGGAGAAACCAGAGAGAACGGCTCCCAACGTGTTCACGTCGCAGTCAATAGAACAGTTCTTTGGACGTGCTTGATGCCAACCAAAAAAAAAAGAAAAGAGGTGAAAGATATGCAACAAAACACACAGACTCACTGTTCTAACAGAAGCAAGCACCAGACGCGTAAATTGTCTCGTTTCTCTTGGACTGAAGTTGAAAATTTCTTCTTCTTTTTTTTTTTTGTATTTTGGCTTGAAATTTAAATGAAGTTTGATACTTAAAGAGTACACTGAGAGAGTTCTTTGGTGTAAGTGCCGAGGTTTGTAATATCTGTATTATCAACTTAGCAGACACGTATTGAGGAAAGAGTCCCTTGTTCTTGTCTGCATCTCTTCTTACTCCGAGGACAAGGCAGGCTTAACATTATCCGGTTTACTTATCAGTAAGATCTTTGTATTATAAAGTTATAAACCTTCGTAGATACGTGTTTCGGTGAAGTTTGCAGTTTTGCACCAATATGGTTGCGGGATCTTGCCAAAGACTGATAAACCGAAGCTGGAGTTGTGTAATCTCCGTAATGTTGAAAATGAATCACACAATTCTACGAAAGTAGCGAACCAACAGTTGTTTAACAAAATTTACATTCAATATTTTAAAATTTTTGATGGGAAATATTACTTGTTTTTCATAGTTAAAAAATTATAATATTTATTTGTTGACCAGAAAAAAGAACCCATTTATTTAGTTAACCCCCTGGGTTGTTTTGGAAGAAGACATCAGAGGCGCCGTCGAGTGGAGAAGTAAAGCAAAGCACAATCTCCCTCCGTCACTTCCAATGGCTTCTCTTCGCGATATGAACGACAATACCACCGCTGAAGTCGCCAGTCTTCTTGCTCCGCTTCCAAGTCTCCAACTTCAGGCAAATTCTTTTCTTTTTTTTGCTTCTCAAGACCACCACGCTTAATAGCGACTGACCTCAAATCTGATTTCTTTGTCCTATTTAATCTATTTTCCAGGAGTATTTCAATCAGCTCATAAGAAGTAGAAGATGCAATGGCATCCAAGTAAAACACGACGCCACCTTCGGAAAAGGTCCCTCCCAAAACCTTGTTCCTTTTTCTCCTGATACTCAAAAAAGCTACAACCTTTCTTTTCCTTGTAGTAATAAAGTCTGTTATCTTCCTTTGGTAGTATAGGTGTCTATGCAATCTCAGAGTTTCAGGAAGATGAACTCATTCTGAAAGATGAGATTCTTGTCGGTATCCAACATTCATCTAACAAGGTGACTTCAACTTTTTCCTTTTTCTTCTTTATTGATTCACTTCACTTGTCTGAATCACTTTCCATCTCCAGGTGGACTGTTTGGTTTGCAGTTTTTGTTTCCGGTTCATCGGGTCAATAGAGAAACAAATTGGGAGGAAACTGTATTTTAAGAATATGGGTCTCTCTGGTTGTTGTGGTAATGATTCATCTGAAAGCGAGGAAGATGAACGCGTCAATTACAATGAATGTGGTGCAGCAAGCAGCAGTTCGAATCATCATTCCCTTCCACAAGGAGTTGTTAGTTCTCTGATGAACGGTGAAATGGCCTTGCCGCATACTGATAAGTTTCCTTTGCCTTCTCTTCTTTCGTGCCCCGGAGGATGTCAGGAGGCTTTCTACTGCAGGTAATTCAGATTTGATGATGTCTTTGTTATTCTTTTTACATGTGTTAGATTATGTCTGCTGTTTGCTAATGTATTGTTTCGATATGACATAGTGGATCATGCGCAGAGGCAGATTGGGAAAGTTCTCATTCTTTACTCTGCACTGGTGAGAGGTCTGCATCAGTATCTAGAGAAGCACTTGGAGAGTTTATTAAACATTCTAATGGTAAAGATCTCAAGTCTATGCTGGTTATATGTAGTACTTGACTCTCTTTACTTATATCTTTCGTTTCTTATTTTTCAGAGACAAATGATATCTTTCTCCTCGCTGCAAAGGTATACATGTCACCTGTTATGTCTTCTTTTAGAATATCTTGGATAATGTGCCATGAATCTCTTAACATGTCTTAGCTTTCTTTATTATAGAGTTTGGTACATTTTCTTTTCTCTAGTATATTAAAAAGAGAGACTAACATGCTCTGAATGATGGATTATCATGGCTAGACGATTGCCTTCACCATTCTAAGGTACAGGAAACTTAAAGCTGAACATGTGAACAAACAAGCGAAGCAGAGTGTGTCAAAGCAATCACTACTCTTGGACGCATGGAAACCTGTATCGGCTGGATACAAAAGAAGGTATACATAGGTTGATGTTGACATTCAATAGTCTTGACGATTAGAAAAACATGAATTGCTTGCTTTTACTAAGTTTCTGAATGTGATCAAAATCACGTTAGAGTAACTTATCTTCATAGAAGAACAAACTGCTCTTGTGATATGTCTACATCGAATAGAAATTTATGTACAACTCTTATTCCTTTTTTGGTAGATGGTGGGACTGTATCGCGTTGCCAGATGATGTTGATCCGTCTGATGAAGGTGCCTTCAGAACGCAGATAAAGGATCTTGCACATACGGTATGTGTTTCATTTGTATTATTACATTGGTTTGAAGGTTGAGTTTACTTGCTATGTTTTATGTAGAGATCACAATCTCAGTTTCATTAGCTTCGAATCCTAACTGTTTTGCAAACTGAATTATATCCTTCTATTTATCTCCAGTCTTTGGAGCTCCTGAAGACCGCTATATTTGACAAAGAATGTGAAGCCCGTATCCGCCATCATCAGTTTGATATATAATCCATACCATCGTTTTCTTGTATTATAATTTACTTGCAGAGAGTCATTCCTTGACACATGATAGTTTTCTCGCTTGAAATATATGGGAATATCATCGGCATGTTTGAGCTGAATAACCTGTAAGAGTCATCAATTTTCTTTCGACTTTCTTACCAGTACAGTATATATAACTTAGAGATGATAACGATCTGTTTACATCTTTGGCAGAGACTTGGTGGTAGCATCACCAGTAGAGGACTATTTCTTGTACATAGATGATCTTCCAGACGCTGAAAAGGACGAAGCTGAGGAAATCACAAGACCGTTTCTTGATGCTCTTGGTGATGAGTATTCAGACTGTTGCCAAGGTTAGAAATAAAGTGAACATTGTCGTCTTAAAAGGAGTTATGTAACGACCGTTTTGACATTATTACATCATCCGTATTGTGTCAGGAACGGCTTTCTTCCCTCTCCAGAGCTGTATGAACCATTCATGTTGCCCCAATGCAAAAGCCTTCAAAAGAGAAG
Organism: Eruca vesicaria subsp. sativa; assembly: GCA_932364175.1. Taxonomy (NCBI): domain Eukaryota; kingdom Viridiplantae; phylum Streptophyta; class Magnoliopsida; order Brassicales; family Brassicaceae; genus Eruca; species Eruca vesicaria. The sequence continues at coordinate 340,956 of CAKOAT010845154.1, read as the reverse complement.
AGGTGACTTTCTTACATTTTTGTCCTCTTTAGGTTTAACACACCTCAAAGAATTTGCAGTTGCAATGTCTCTACTTCATGTTGATCTGTTTCTCTTGTGGTTGGTTTTACAGGACAGAGACGGACAAGCAGTTATTATTGCATTAAGACGCATCAACAAGAACGAAGAGGTACATTCATCTTCTCTTCTCTCTGCCATTGTCATCGAATGGTTTTGTATAAATAGTAGCTTATTTATTTGAGTTTTCAACTGAAAACAGGTGACAATTTCATATATAGACGAGGAGCTTCCGTACAAAGAGAGACAAGCATTACTTGCAGATTACGGTTTCACCTGCAAGTGCCCTAAATGTCTGGAAGACTCATCAGTTGCCTGATTTTATGTTTTTGAGGTCATAAGAACATGAACCTTCCCAATTTTGCCTACTTAAACCCTGATAAGGGAGATTTTCCTTGTTTTAAGGAACAAGTGTTTGTTTACTATATATACTTTGTTTTATTTGAAACTAGTTACTTTACGCAAATATCAGAACTCAGCTTGTAACGGCGATTTACGATTTATGATCTAGCTTGCTTCTTTTGGATCACATAGACGTAGGGGTATGATAGATCCGGATATCCGGAAAATTTAGAGTATCCGGATCCAGATTCGTTGGATCTGTAATTTTAGTATTTGGATTTGTGTCTTTCAGATATTTGGAGTTCGGAGTTCGGATATCCGTCTAGAAATTATAATATCTGTACATATCCGGATTTGGATTCAGATCCGTAAAAATAATAATAAAAAAATTAAAATACAAAATATCTAAAAATAATATATAAATTAAATATAACTACACAATTTATAAATATATTAATGATATATAATATTATGAAAATTAAGATATAATATTATAAGACTAATTTTTATATATAGATACTAAATATCAAATATAATTATTAATAAAATTAAAAATTAAATTATTTTAGAAACACGGATCCGGATCCGGATATCCAAACCTAAAAATTGTAATATTCGGATTTGTTGCACGGATCTGGAATTTTATTATCTAAATTCGGATCTAAGTGCTCCGGATATTTTATTTTCGGAACGGATCCGGAGCTTGGATTGAATCCGGATCCCAAATAATAAGTCCCAGCCCAAACACTTATTTATTATTATGTGAACTCTATCCATAGAGTCATCTGCATGAGAATATGAGCCAAAAGTAAATATAAGATGAAACACTTATTTATTATGTACTAGGGCCGGTCCGCGCTACGCGCAGAATATGATGTATATTATTATATAATTGTATATTTTCATTGTATGTGTTTCATATTAGGATTTGTAAGTGGAGTGTATAATAACATTGATGGTTTTTAAGTATTCTTGGGTATATAAGATTTATAAATGTTAAGAATCGTCGTTGTTGTAATGTTATGCCCTTTCGGTTCCAACTAAAAAGAATTTGGTTTAAAGTTCCAACAAATTTGCATCTAACAGTTGTTTTATGTCCCCTTTTTTTATCTCTATTTTGTTTTGTATTTAGTTTTGTAGTTATTTGAATATATTTTTGTAGTTTTGGGTTTTCTGCTTGGCAGGTTCTTTTAAACCATTGTTTACACTGTTTTCATTTCCATATTTAACGACCTTCTCTTGTTGTGCTAAAGTTGGTGAAACTGTCTGAAATTTCTCTCCTTTGTTATTCAAAGTTCTAATTCTACCCGTTATTGTATTGTAAATGATAATGGGTGGTTCTTCATCAGAGTATAAATATTTGTTGTCTATGTTGATATACCACTTTTTTATGACATCTTAAAAATAAACTTAATCATTGATATTGAGATCGTTGAAAAATAATTAAACTTTATTATTTTTCTTTATCATTCAGTTGATAATGATAATATATTTTTATTTGATAACCATAAAATTTGGGTTATTTACAGAATCAAAACACAACACACCGTACACAATGAAGCTCCTTTTATATTACACTGATTCTTTATTTTCCCCTTGACAACAATGCATATTCTTAGTGTTAAACTCGTTAACAAAATAATCATTAATGTTGTTCATACTTCTTCACTTCTTCGTAGCATAGAATGTGAAGCTTTTCTCTACGATCTACACATTTCAGATTCGCCTGGATCACAAACTAAACTAATATAACTAAAGTGTTATAACTCATCATGCATAAAATGATACAAATATGCGAAATCGCTAGAACATACAATTATTTCACATTCGCCAAAATGTTATCGTTTCAAGGAAACTCTGAATATATATGTTCTGGAAATACATGCTTTTCTGACCTTCACTTAGTGATCTCTCTAGTAACCGGAGGAAATCCAAAAAATCCATCACAGTTTTCACTTTAAGAAGTGGCTTTTCCGGTACCTCTTTCTTCTCCTTGATTATATCCTTAGGGCCTAAGAAACTGGTCTGTAATTTCGTTGAAGACATTAGCCTTGTCCACATTCTATCCTTAATCACCACACTGTTCTGTTTTTATGTTATCGTCTGCAACAAAAAAAAAGATGAGGTCAGGACGATTCCAATACCACAACTCTGTTATATTGAATCAGATTATTCCATTGTAACATACATAATCACAACTCGGATCCTTCCGGGATTGAAAGCAAAAACGCATCTGATATGTGTCAGTAACTTGCGATGTAAGAAATGTATGTTTGTCTTCCATTGATAAGACTACTGATATAGCTAGTGTAACCAGCCATTGCACCATGAACAACGCCCTGAGAAAGAATCATGTATGTAAAAGCAAGAAATGAATAAATGAGTTGGAAATATCCAAATAGTTGAAAAGTGGGGAGAAAGGGTCATCACCATGCTAATCTTTTCTTTAAATGATCCTATCACCAGGGAAGAAGAAAACTATGATGAGTTTTAAGGTAAGTTATCCGGAATTTCATATAAGAAAGTTTGAATCTATTTTTTTACCTTGAGGCGTTGTGGTAGCCAGAAGCGACATCTTTAAGGAGCTTGTTGTCAGAGGCGTCTATTAGATTCCATGCTTTTGCACATCAACTCTTACCCTGCTTCTTCCGTAAGAACAATCACCATGTGACCATTCAACTTGATCAGTTTCTCAATGAACTCCAAGAGTCTAACTTTTCCTTCGGGAACAAATGCTGACTCATGAGTAAGAGTAAGGTAGCAATCGCCCTCTCTGATAGCTTATGTAGCATACATCGCTATGAATCCTGCTGTAATTCATTGAATAGTGTTTAGTCACTAACAGCTGAAAATGTCTTTTCCTGTAATTTTCAAGGGAAAACACATGAAGAGAAAATTTATCATTGTAGCGACCCGTAAGCTTAACAAACCCTCCACCATTCTCATTACTCTCTGCTTCAATATGTGATGTGTTTGATTGCTCGCTGACCCTCCTCAACAAACCTGTATTATTTAACCACCAGGAGCATTGATGCGAAATTCTCATTCCAAGACGGACGCTTCCGGAGGTGAGATGTCATCTTTAACCTGTTTTACTATAGTGCTCAAGCAATGGTCTCATTCAACTATATTTTTCATTTAATGTAATAAAACCTGTAAATGCTACAAATATATTTTTTACCTGTAGATACATCAGAAGGATCAAGGGTAATGTCCAAAGTAGGTCACCTGAATACTTTGACGTCACTATTGTCAGCATCGCCTCAGCAGAGTTTCAAGCCGAACCCGTCGTCCAACCCGAACCACTCTGGTTCACCATGATCCAATCCTCGACTTGAGCCAAGCAAGAAAACCATCTTCACTGCCGCTGTTGTTAAGCCAGGCAAGAATCGCCGAAACCATGAAGCGAAAGAGTCACTCTTGGAGGAAGAGAATAGACGGCTCCGCTCTTTCCTGCATAAACATTAGGTTTAGTCTTAAATCTATCGGGCCAAATAAAGTTGAAGCCCAATCACGATACAAAAATGAGAGACAACAATAAGATGAAGCCCAATCGGTTTTGGCCCAAAACGGTTGCTGACATGGCATTTCCACGCTGGCGCTGAGGTGGACAGCCTTAGAGGGAGTGATGCTTTCTTTGATATAATAGATATTCTATCCATAGTCATTTGCATGAGAAAGTGAGCGAAGAGTAAATATGTAGAAGTACGAAACAAATGGAGAGGACCTCAAAACTTCTGCGGTTCATGTGGCAAGACAGGGCTGAAGACTCAAAGTTTCAGAGGCTATGCCGTTTGGTAGAAAAAGATTGTCTCTGTATTTGTTTGCTACTCCTGAATTCAGGTTCATGATACAAGAAAGGAAGTGAATGGCAGCTCAAATGCTTATGATAGGAAGGAAGAAAAGCAACAAAAGCAAACTAAATATTTCAAGTTTGATATGGAGATTTCATTGGAAAAATGTAAAATGTGAGCAAGTTCATATGCGACTTGTTTCATGGTTCTGTTGGGGATAGTATAATGAGGTGATGTTATAGCGTTTTCTGCATGCAGTTTAGAAAAGTTGGTTTCTCCCGTGTTCTGTTTTCCGCAAATTTCAGCAAGGTTTTCCATCATGTATACATGATTAATTTAGTTTTGGCTAGAGATGGCAATTGGGCTTTCCCGTTCCGTTCCGTCCCGTACCGCAGCGGACTCATCGTCGAGTGGGTCACGGCGGGCCTATCCCGCGCGGGCTGCGGTCTTCCGAATGGCTACCCAATCCCGTACCGCATAATTTATAAGCCTTTGCGGGCCGTCCCACGGGACGTCTCCTTCAGCTTTCTTGATGAATGTTAAAGTAGAAGAGCTGAATAAAGAAGTTGAAGAGAGCTGAACAACATCGATCGCAACAACATCCAATGTGATCACTCGCTGGTTTAATGGTCTTGAAGTAAGTGAAAGTCATTTGGACAGTAAAATTTAACTCTTTCAAGAATATTCCTTGTTTGATTTTTTGTAAAGAAATATCTCTTCATATCAACAATAACTTAATACTAATGGTTTCTTCTTCTCTTTAAACCAAGCTGTTGAACTTAGAGTGCAAAGACAGGATTCTGCAGTAACCCAAACTCTCATTTCAAGCCGTTTAAAGAACAAACAGTAGCTCTTCAAGAAGCAATAACTCTTTAACAACATCATTGTAACAAAATTTTTTTAGAACACCACTTGGCAATACTGAAAACAAAACTCATCAACTTAAACAAGAAAATTCCACATAGTAATAAGGCAATTTATAGTACTGAAAACAAAACAAAAATAGGGGCTTATGGTTACAGGTCTTCAAAATCCCGTGGGTTAACCTATCCCACATTCGGCCTGTCCCATTTTGAACCCGTCCCGCATTCAGCCCATCCTTTTTGAGCCTGTCCCGCGAGGCCCGCAATTTTGCGGACTTATCAAATGAAGGCCCAATCCCGCCCCGCAGCAAACCTTTACGGACTAGGCCCGTAGTCCAGGTCTTTGATTACCATCCCTAGTTTTGGCTAATCTGATTGATTACAGAGATCAATGCAAAATTGGAGTATGTTTTGATCCAAAAAAAAAGAAGCTACTCTTATGTTTGGAGTATTTGGCTATTTCTTGGATTTGTGTTCTATAGCTACCCTTATGTTTTCAACAAAAAAAAAAAAAAGAAGCTACTCTTATGTTTGGAGAATTCGACTATTTCTTACATAAAGAGACACATGCCAATGGTTTCAATTAGTACCTACAGACTTGTGCTAAACCATACTCCAAATATCTGTCGACTTATTTTAGACATTTAGCTGTTTTTACTGTCTATCATAGAATATAAAATACGTATGAGGTCCAAATGCTTCACTCAGTTTCCCCACTCAGTTCTAGTGGCTTTAATCAGACAGCATGCTGGATCTCAACCAATAGCAATGTACGTTCAGTCTCTTGTTCAGGCAGAGTGGTAGAAGTCAAACAATCAAGGATGTACACGCGAATTATTCAACATTTACACAAAAAAGAAGTATGATAAGAAACTTGATTAGACAAGTCAGAGTAGATAAATAAGTATATGAGATAATATACGAGGCATTTCCAGGATCAAATAACATAGAAAAAGCCAAGTGATCAGGATATACCACAAATCAATATTGCGTCAATGCCATTATACCTAAGGGAACAGTTTTTATCCCTCAGAATTGGTAAAAGACGCCTTCTTTCAACAAATTAAAAAATTTAATGTGAATATCTAATTAATGCTCAGTGGAAGGAGAAGTCGTTTAATTAAGAGAGCTCACGGCAAAACAATTTTTGTTTTGTCCACTGCCCTTCATGCACCTCCGTGCAGTTTTATCATCATCGCATCAAAATAACCAATTAGAGAAACAAAAATAACTGTTTAGAAATTAGATATTAAGAAAATAGCCTCAGTGTGTGTAACAATTCAGATCATTGATTTAAAACCTCACTGAAATCCGCTAAGATAATTGTTTTTATCCTCATCAGCTAATTTAAAAAAAAAAACAGATTTTTAAAAACTACATGAATGTGGTGGAAAGGAGCGTAAGAGGATACTCAGACAGCCAAGGGTTGTTTCTTCAACTACTGGGTGAAGAGCCCAGATCTGAAACTCTAGTCCACGAAATTATTCGTTTCATCACCATATCCCTTTCATTAAGAGCCCCTCCACCAATCCAAAACAAATCAATAACTACCCACAATAAAAAACGAAAAAAGTATCCTAATATTCTCCGTAAAGCTAAGTAGGAAAAAACGATGTAGAAGCAAGCAGCTATGATGTTTCTCTTCGTTGTAGAAGACAAACCATATATATATGAGTACGACACAGGCGCATTAGGGTTTTCCTTACTGACTAGCGGCTACCACATCTTTTTAGGGTTTTGCTTCCAAGACAGCCCAATAGTTAAAAATAGGCCCTTTAATATTAGGCCGACTAAAAGCCCATATAGTTAGGTTTTACGCGGAAAAGAAGTTCAACGCCTTCGAGATGGAGGAGGAGCTTGGATTGTCGGTGGAGATAAGGAAGTTCTCGCGAGGAGATCTTTTGTTGGGGAGGACGGAGATGGAAGTTGTGACGGCCGAGGAAATTGAGAGACGGATAAGGGTTCTGATGGAGCACAACAAGAGTGAGTGACCTGAGGAAGAGAGTGGAGGAGATAAGCGAGAAGTGCCATGTCGCCTTGAAGGAGGGTGGATGATCCTCCCGCATTGCTTTACAAAATTTTGTTCAAGAATTAACGGATAATACCGCTTGACTGGAAGAGCATTTCAAGTTCGTGTGTTCTAAAAGAACATGGAACACTTTGTGGTGTAGTAGATTGTTCTCAAAAACGTTACATTTGTGACTTGGGTTGCAAGATAAAGGTCCAAGTAGGTTTATCAGTTTCTGTGTGTAATTAGAGTTATATATATATATATATATCTTCAATTGCAATTACTGAAGATTTTTTTTTTTTTTTTTAAGAACTGAAGATTTTAATATAAATCGCATTTTTATTGAACCACTGACAGATAATGTTTGGGTGCATAAACCCAAATCAAACAACATCAAAATCAAATTAACAACACTTTTACACTCAAGAGTCGAAACACAACAACAATGAACAATTTAAAAAGAAAAAAATAAACAGAACACCACTTTCCGATACTAACTTCCGGCAACAGAACAAACTGTCCTGATCACACCGGCTGAGCCAGTCTTCACTTTAACTCTCCCCATCTTCTCCATTGACTTAGCGAAAGCCTTGTAAAACTTCTCTTCCGAACCGTTGACCAAGTCGTTGATCATCTTCAGTGTAGCCGAGTTCGTCGTCAAGGCAGAATCAGACTGAAAAAGACCTCTCCTCTTCAAGACAAGCCTGTAGTAACTGAGATCGAAGCTTTTACGGCTACCTGGATCCATCTCGATTATGGTTGTGTTGTCGTTGAGGCTCTTACATTTGTTGGCCTTTAGATTCGCTGCGTACTCGCTGTCCAGAGCTGGATCTTGTTTGACTGTCGTCGAGAAGTTGTAGAGACGAGTATTCATGGAAGAACAATGCGAGACACCAATAGTGTGAGCCCCTAAAACAAAAACAAAAATATGGAAAATGTGAGCCCTGTCCGGAGAGCATTGATCAATTCGGTTATTTCCGGTTAATAAAACTTACCGGAAAGTAGGACAAGGTCTTTGAGATTAAGGCCTTGGTTAGCGAAAAGTCGCTGTAACGTGGTGAAGTTACTCGTTGGCGGGGGAATGTTGTTCGTAGCCTCAGTCAAGTTTGAGACCCTACCATCCCTTCTTCCGGTCGGAACACTCCACCAAGGACCTCCCTGTACAAATTTTACATAATATAACTTCACTATTGTGTAACTCACAAAGTGGGACGCAAAACACTGAAGTGTTTACTTACGGTGGCAACAACTGCGTCTCTAGCGGTCAGAGCGATGATATCAGCGCATGAAACAGTCTTAGGACACTCTGCTTCAAGAAGAGTCTTAATCCCCTCTACGAAACCGAATCCTCTAAGTGTTAGATTTGGTTGTGCATCTTTCTCTGCGTTTCCAGATGTTGAATTTATCAACACTGATCCATCGCATCCCTTTAAAATCAGTGTGAATGTTTAAAAAAAAACAATGATCTCAAATATTCTGCTTTCTCCTTTTTTTTATTACCAATTTACTAACTTTATATTATGCTATTGAACTGAATGTGTTTAGATTTAATTTATACATGTACATAAAAGATACGAAACATATGTAAGTAAATGAAACTAGACTGAATAAATACCCTGACAAAGCAATCATGGAAGTGCATTCTGATGAGAGGAGCTGCAAGAGAAGGACCATTATGGATATGCTTTTCAATATGATCCGAAATTATTTTCTCTGCTTTTGGACAGCTTTTGGCGTAAAAATTCATTTGAAGCTGAGCATCGGATGATACAAACATTTCCATAAGAACCATCGCTACAAAGGCAACCATGACATTTAATAGCTTCATCGTCTTCGCTGAGTAGCTTCCTCGATCTTGTTTCTCAATACTATTTGGTTCTGTGTCACTGAAGAGAGACAAGATATAGGGCAATAATAGAGGGTCTATTTATAATAGGAGTGATCATTATATGGTAATGAAAGTAAATAACTTCTGTACAGATGAACCAACCGACACGTTAATTATGTAAAAGCCAAGCTAGATCATATTGTATGTTTTATATAAATAAAATAAAAGCTGAATAAACAGAATTTTTTTTTAAAAAAATACTCCGAGTTTAATTTTTGTGTCTTTTAACTAAGCTGCTAATATTAAAGATTTATTCCATGAAACAAAAAAACTTTTAAAAATCTGAAGTGATAAACGATCATTTATTTTAATCCAGTTATGTGTAGACGGGGAGAGAGATTTTAATATATGATTAATTTGTATTAATTTGTTTTTTTTTAATTAAAGCTATAGAGAGTTTTTTTTCTGCCAACTATAGAGTTTATTTATATAGGAAAGAATCAAAGAAATTTAAAAAGATGAATTTATGAGAGAGCGAGACTTCATCATGCATATGTGAATGACTTGGAATATCAGGACTTGTAAAATCAAAATCACATGTGAATAGTGTATTTTTTTAACTTGAGAGGACTATTACATAACTTAGAATATTATTTCTTTTAAAATACAATAATTGCTTTTTACGCGCACGCATCAAGGTATCATATACATGATAGAATTGTCACTTTTGCGGTCTAGTGATATAATGTTTTTTTTTGCTAAAAATATATTGTTGGACAATCTTTGTTGAAAACGGTAAAGTTGTTGACATCACAGTTCACACAACTGAAAATATTACCAACGTTTAGTTGTCTATCTGTTAGAATTCACGAGCTCGAACAACAAATACACTCAACCTCACAACTCTCTTGATTCGAGGAAAGAAAACGAATAAGAATGACACAGTAGATTATACGAGTTCGGACTAGAGATGATCCGGTGATTCACTATCTTCTTCTCGATTGCAAGAAATCACATCAACTAAAGGATGTCTCTCTTGTTTTCAACTCAAACTAAGCTCGTAAAAGATAAAAAAATTTACACATTCGCTTTGTTTATATATCAATGTTTGTTATGTTGATGTAAAAGGGACACCACAAAGGTACTGTAGAAAGCAATGTTCTAAAAATCGCTAGGCGGAAACTAAGCGCTCTATAGGGGACTAGCGCCTAGGTGGATTATTCGGGGCCTATGCGGGAATTAGGTGTTTACGAATTATTAATTTATTTTATATATATTTTACATTTATATAAGTGATTTAATTTTTTTTGGTTTAATTATAATTTTATTTTAATAAATTATCAAAATCCGATATCCAAAATAAAATAAATTGTACATATTTGTAATTATTTCCTAAATTATTACTTAATTTAACAATTGTATACTAATTTAAACTAATTATAAACGTTTTAGAGCAATTTAAACCGATTTAAAACGGTTTAAACCGACTTGAATAGTATAAATCGGATTTTAAGAAAATCGTTTTGGTAAGAGGGGATTTGCCGCCTAGGCGGGTGCCTAGTCGGCGCCTGGACCGATTTTTTGAACATTGGTAGAAAGTAAACCAAGAGACAAATATTACAAGTAAACACTTAAGCTTTATTATAATCTTTTTTAAACAATCTATTACAAGATCTGCTTAATTCAGCTTTTACACGTCTAGTGTTAACACTCTAACACACGCTATTGAAAGATTCTTAAGCTACACTGCTTATGTCTCTTCTCCGTCAATTACTTCAGCCACTGCTTCAGCACGACCCAAGAACACTTCCAAGAGCTTTTCTCTCTCACTATAAGATTAGTCTATTTGTCTCTGTCTCTCTACAGACGACCCCATAGCTATCTTATAGTTATTCTTCGCGTTCCCGAAACCCTAGTCTCCAAGGAACACAATATGGACACCTTCTATTACATTAAGTGCAACTTTCCTTTTCTTGAAATGCACTTATTCCTCTTTTCTTTAAGTCATAAACTTACTTCCCAAGTTTATTCCTTTTGCCTTTTCTCCAAGATACACCCTTGCTCTTCAAGTCTACACGACTCCAGCTCAGCATCTTGACTCCACATGGTCTTCACCACTCAACACGACGTCTGCTTCAGCAACTACATCATCGACTAATTCAAGGCAGACATCTTACATCTTCAATCTCCCCCTTTTACCTTTGTGTGTCGATCAAGCAAAACCTTCTTCTAGTTCAACAAGCACGTTTCTTATTTGGAACCTTCCATGCTAAAAGTGCTTTTCTCCCCCACGAGATATGCACCACACCATGCTTTTCTCCCCCATGAGATATGCATTCTCTTCCTCAGGACCATACCAAATATGTTTTTCCCCCATAAGATATGCATTCTTTAGACCAGAGCGTCACTTCTCCCCCTGCTTGATTGCATACTAAGCTAACACACAGATGCTTAGATGTCAAGCCTTCCATCACGATCTGATGCACCTGTCGAGCTACCTCTCGACTCACTTCTGTTGAGGATCTGGCTTCCTTCATGTGTCGTCTTCTTGGCCAGGAGCCCCTCCTCATCCAAACTGAGTGCACTTTGCACTCGTTGCTATTGTCTTGGAGTGATTTCACTATCACCCTCCTGAAGATAATCTCGCATCACTCCCTGACGCACTTTGATCTCCTTCCCTTTTGTGCCACTAACAACCTTCTGTCCAGGCTCCAGACTTGAAGCTTCTTGATCTTCTTCAAGATCACTCCTAACAGAGTTGCATCCTTCTTCTGATGTCTCATCCATGATCTTATCAAGTAAGCCACTCTTGGCTAAGAACACCTCTTCAACCCTCTTGGGTTTCATGAACGTCTTGTTCACCTTCTTGACCATGTTTATGCTCTTCTCACGAGTAAAACACTCCACCTTCTTGTGTCCAACCTTCCCATAGAACCAACAACACATCCTATGTTGCTTTTTCTTGGGCCTGGCACAGTTGCTGATGCACCGATCAGTCTCCTTCCTTGTACCAGATGCACAACCATGCTTCAGAACCTCCTGTATGACCTTCATGTTGCTGCATTGATGTATCACTTTCGGCTTGTTACTCACAGCCACGCACTGTAGAACTTCCTGTCGTACTCTTTGCCGCATGTCCCGACGTACTTCCTGATAAGCTTCTATAGCCCTACTTTTTGATGTGCCCCTTTGGTCAATCAACTTGAAACAGTTACGCCAAACATGTCCTTGAACTCCACAAGAATAACATGTTGGACCATGAGTCCTCATATCATATACTCTCTCAATCTGATGCTTTTTCCTCAATAGCTTGAAGCACTTTGGCCTAATATGTCCAATAACTCCACAATGATGACACACATGTATGAAAGGTCGCTGAGATACATTCTTTACCTCTGAAATTTTCCTTGAAGCAGACGATGAAGCAATTCTTGCTGCAGTTGCAGTCTTCATTGCAGTCTTTCTATATGAAGTAGTCTTTGCATACGTCTTAACTACTGACTTCATTGCAGACATTGAACCACTCTCTATTTTTCCTTTTTGAGGTTCACCAGGTTTAGCACAAGCGTGTCTTGTTTCTTCTTTTCCTACTTGCAAGTCTTTATGTAGAACTTCAATAAGTGATTCAAGACGTCTCTGCTCCTTCACTAACACCACATTCTCTTTTCCAAGCTTTACCAACATTCCACACACTTGTTCGTAGCACTCTTTGAGATCATCATCGAGTCCTTCATCATATTCTTCCTCCTCTGATTCAAAATCTGATGTAGATGATATACTTGCTTCATCTTTGTGTGCACCAAAAGCAACTAACTTGAGAACTTCGTCTTTTTCTGATTAGTTATCATCTGTCCTTAAGAATGATCTAGCTTTCTTCTGCATCTCATCGTGTCCAGATTTTCTCCACCTAAAACCTTTGAATGTTCTTTTCTTGGCCCATGGACACTCCCTTTTGAAATGACCATATCCTCTGCATTTATAACATTTCACCTCTTTATTACTGCATGGCTCGCCAACTTCTTGCTTTTGTTTTCTCATAGCAACTATCTCATGTCCTTGCCACTGTATCACTTCCCATAGTACTTGGTGAAGCACGCAAATCATCTTAGCCATCTCCTCTTCATTCTCTGATTTTTGACTTGTAGCTTTAGCATCTGCCATATTGACTTTAGTATGATTGTCCACGCCATCAAGTTCCATCTCATGAGCTTTTAACATACCCACAACTTCATGAAAGCTGAATTTATCTATGTCAAGAGACACAAACATTGCTGCCTTATAAGCTGTAAATCTTTCTGGTAGACACCTTAAAATTTCTTCACCAATTTCTTGTCCTTGAATTCCATGCCTAGAACACGAGCCTCTTGTGCTAATGCACTGAGTTGAGAACTGAAATCTGATACAGATTCATGTTCTTCCATCTTCAAATTCTCAAATTTTGATTTGAAAAAATTCATCCTTAAACTCTTAACCTTTTCAGTTCCTTCAAAGTGTAGTTGCAGGATATCCCACGCCTCTTTTGCATTCTTGCAGCCTTGAATCAGATCGAGTTGCTTCTTTTCAACTGATGTAAATATACCACATAAAGCTTTTGCATTATACTTTGACATCTCCTTCTCACGCTTTGTCCACTTAGCCAATGGTTTGTTGACCACAACACCATCTTTATCTACTGTTTTGGGAACTTCATAGCCATCTTCCACTGATGCCCAAACATCCATATCAATACTTTGTAAGCTTGCCTTCATCTTCACTTTCCAATGTCCATATTGTTCAGGTTCAAGCATAAACTCAGTCACCATGCTTTTTATTGTACTTTGTATTCCCTTCTTTTCTCTTGCCTTTGGGATCTTCACCAATGACTTAGGTGACCCGCTCTGATACCAATTGTTGATGTAAAAGGGACACCAAAAAGATACTGCAAAAAGTAAACCAAGAGACAAATACTACAAGCAAACATTTATGCTTTATTAGAATCTCTTTTAAACAATCTATTACAAGATCTGCTTAATTCAGCTTTTACACGTCTAGTGTTAACACCCTAACACACGCTACTGAAAGATTCCTAAGCTACACCGCTTATGTCTTTTCTCCGTCAAGTACTTCAGCCACTGCTTCAGCACGACCCAAGAACACTTCCAAGAGCTTTTCTCTCACTATAAGATTAGTCTCTTTGTCTCTGTCTCTCTACAGACGACCCCATAGCTATCTTATAGTTATTCTTCACGTTCCTGAAACCCTAGTCTCCAAGGAACACAATATGGACATCTTCCATAACATTAAGTGCAACTTTCCTTTTCTTGAAATGCAATTATTCCTCTTTCCTTTAAGTCATAAACTTGCTTCCCAAATTTATTCATCTTGCCTTTTCTCCAAGATACACCCTTGCTCTCCAAGTCTACACAACTCCAGCCCAGCATCTTGACTCCACATGGTCTTCACCACTCAACACGACGTCTGCTTCAGCAACTACGTCATCGACTACTTCATGGCAGACATCTTACATCTTCATGTTACACATATTGAGTTGACATTAAACTTTTGTAAACCATGAGCAAGACCACTAAACCGAATCAGATAAACATCCTCGTCATCTTAACTGCTCAATTGACATTACCAGTCTTAGTTTAAGCCTTAGCCGGATTGATTATTTATCACCAAAGCACTACACTATCCTAGGGCGGAGGTTCGTAGGTCGTTGGTGGGGCAATTGCCCACCATGGAATATTTTAAAGTATTTAATTTTATAACAAATTGAAGATATACACCTGATGTTATATTGTTTTTTGTCTTCCATACTCTAAATATTAGACATAACTAAGAAAATTCTAATTCATATAATTAAAACAAAAGTATACCTTGTTATTTCTTTCAAATTTACAAACGTGTATGTATATGTACGGTTTTATGACAATGGTTTTAATATTTTATCTAGTAATTTTTATTTTGCTCTTGATACAAATAGTTTGTAAGGAGAAATCGTTAAACCGGATATAAAAATATTTTTTCTTGCAAAATCGTATTAGTCTTGGTCCACGAAACTCCTTTCCAAAGGATAAAAAGAAGTCTTGATCAGTGGCCCATGATTCCCAACCTACGTTATGTCATGTTTCTTTATATCTCAGGAGTTATTTGGATATTCAAAAGGGTGATCTCTCATTTCTGGTGTAGTATGAAAAATAACAATTGCGGATCTCATTAGATCACATGGAAGAAAATTTGCATTCCGCAATAGGAAGGAAGCATGGGATTCCATGATTTAAAAACTTCAATCTCGCATTGCTTACGAAACAACTCTGGAGGCTAAAACATTATCCCAACTCTCTCCTGGCTCGAGTCCTAAAAGAAAGATACTTTCACCTTTCAAACCATGTCGAGGTCAACAAGGCGAGCAATCCCTCATACATATAGAGATGCCTGGTGGCTGCCCAGCCTTTACTTAAAGCAGGCCTACATAAGTCGATTGTGTCTGGACATAACATATTGTAATGGGGTAGAAGGCACAAGCCTTCAACAATCCCCGTACCTCCCAACGACACCGGCACGCCCAGCCATACCTCGTGATCCATCCTTCAACCATTCGCTTAGAGTTAGCGATTTGATTGAACCGATCATGAAGGAATGTAAGCTCGATTCTATACAGGAACATGTGTCCCCTGACGGCATTCCTCTCATCCGCAGTCTCAGACTATCGTGCTCTCCTCCGGTCAACCGCTTCTGTTGAAACCTCACCAAATATGGTGCTTATTCGATCAAATCAGGATATACTTTAGTTATGGAAACAATAGAATCTTTGGAACCCTGACATGTCATAAAAACTAGCATCACTAGCCTAAAAGCCAAAGTGTGGTCAATCAAGACTACAAAGAGTATCAAGCACTTTGTTTGACAAGCGTTATCTAATTGTGTACCGGTCTGTAGCTCTCTCTTTGACCGCCACTATGGTACTGATAGGACATGCCCACGATGTGGTGTGGAAGAGGAAACATGTAACCATTTGATCTTCAAATATCTTCCCTATGTCCAAGCTTGGGCCCCAGAAAACATCCCTCATCCTCCAGGGTTATTCTCATGCACCTTGATATATAGCAGCAACCTATATCATATTCTATGGCGCACAGAAACTATTGAATCATGGTTCCTCTCCTTACCATTAGGCTGTGAATCATATGGTACATTTGAAAAACTCGAAACGGTAAAATTTTAAATAGAACAAACACTTCCCCGCTTGAGACTATCTAGATTGTCCAATCTGAGGCAGAAACTTGGTGCCTAGCACAAATAATAGAAATATCTCATGAGGATGAAGACAATACTAAGGAGGATATCCTCAACCACCAACCCCCACTACTGGGCCCAGATGCTTGATCGATGCCTCCTAGCACAAAGACGATATTTACTTCGGGGGAGCAATAGTCCTGACAACCGAGGATGGGACGACGATTTATAGTTCATTTGATAGTAATCGAGGTCTTAACCTCCCTACATGCTGAATTCCAAGCTCTGCTGAGGGCAATGAAATCCTTTACTCAGCTGGACCATATTTCAATGACTTCTAGAGTGACTGCCTGCAACTAGTCAATCTTGTGGAGGAAGAAGAAGACAACTGGACATTCTTGTTGGCTGAATTTGATGAGTTTCATCTCATTTGATCAATGTTCACTTTTTTCTCTATATCTTTTTTTTTTCTTGTTCACTGAACTTCCAAGCCGATAGTCTTGCAAAAGGAGTTTGTTCTCGAGGTTTCTCTTTTTCCCATGTAAACACTCATTGTCTAATCTGGATGACTCATGAGGCCAGCCACTTGAAAGTTTCTTAATAATATATAGAGCTTTTGATGCCAAACAAAAAAAAATATTCTTGCTCGAAAGCTCCATTCTTCTAGGCAGTTAATTAGGTACATGATTTGGAACAATTTGGGATTATTTTGCTACCTTATTTTTTTTGCGCCCATAACTCATTCGATGTGTGTGAGTTTTATAGAGGATTTATTTGTATACTAACCAAAAAAATAAATTAGTTTTGTAGAGAAAAGAAGAGAGATATAGAAAGAGAAAACTGAAGAAAGAATGTATTTTTGGTTATTTAACAAATTTGGATTGTTTTAAGGTTGGTTATAAGGGTGTGTTTGGGTACCCGTTCGGGTTCGGGTCAGGTATTTTGAGTTTTTCGGCTATTTTTGTATTGGGGTTTAGGACTCGTTCAGGTATTTATACATATCGGATCGGGTTCGAATATTTTTATTTCGGGTTCGGTTATTTGGGTCTGGTTAGGATATTTAGATCTTGAAAGAAAAATTTCAAGTTCTTCATTACTTAAGTTTCATGTATTTAAAATTTAACTATTAACTTAACTATTTTTTAAATGTTTAATAAGTTAGATGATTAATAAGTTTGAAAATAAATTATTGAAAACAAAAATCATTATTTTGGTTGTTATTTTCAAAATTTGGATGAAAATTTTGTTAAAATATGAAATAAGAAGCTTAATATGCAATTTAAATGAGTAACAAATCAATTATTTTTACAATTATATGTGTATTATCTGATCTTAAACTATATATAGCATTAATATAAATATTTTTAATAAAATGAGACAAATAAACTAGGAATAAATAGGTATATATACATATGTTCGGTTATCTTCGGATATCCGTTCTAGTTCGGATATTACCCGTTTGGGTTCGGGTTCGGATATCCAAACTCTCTTAATTCAATACCCGTACGGATATTTTGCTACTTCAGTTCGGATATATCAGGTCGACTTCGGGTATAAGTTTGGGTATCTAGTAAAGTACCCACTCCTAGTTGGTTGGTTATATGGACAGATTTACTTATTATATATTAGAATTTAGCTGTAATAAGAAAAACGCGTCAAAAATAAAAGCGTAAGAAGAAAAGTGATAATTCTGTTTTAAATTACGATCAATTCAGAACGTTTTCTAACATTTTTTATATTGAATTTCTAAAGATACTTTTTACCTTTGATTAAAGCAACAAAAGAATTGGCAAAGGACAAGAAAATATGATAAGAAGGAACAATGAAAAGGAAAGATACCAACGCATAATCACCTAAACCCACTTAGACAAATAAGTCTACGAATTAATATTTGTTTATCTGAACATAAACGTATTATAAAAAATAATGACAGCAAACATATAAAAGATATGAGACATGGAAAATTAGGTCAATTTTTTTTTTTTTTTTTTTTTTTTTTTGAGAAATAGGTCTAAATATATTTGCTTTGTTCTCTTCCTCACCTCCATGAGATGCCACTACGAAGCGTTCATGCATATTTTTGCTACAAATCGAAGTTTTTTTTTAAGTTATACATAATATTCGTGCAGATGGGTAATCTAGATATATAAATTGCTTGTAGCTGTCACAAGCATTTTAAACTACCGTCATATGAGATATGACAACCACTGTCCTCGATGTGGAGAGCCAGAGGGGACGATCACACATGCAATATTTGAATGTCCACCTGTTGTACATGTATGGGCGTTATCACAAAAATTAGGCTAAAATAAGGAAATACCACAAAAATTAGCAATTCAAATTTTCTTTTTAAATTACAAGATTATGTTTTTTCAAGAAAATTGTTTGAAGCCATCATCGTCAATAGTGATATTTTTGAAATTTATATCGTCAACGATGATAATTCAGTTTTTTTTAAAGTAATCTTTTATTTTTTATGCAGTTTTCCAATAACAATTGACATATCATTTTTGACAATAAAAATTTCAAATATATCACTGTTGACTTTGATGGTTTTAAATAGTTAAAAAATAGTCTTGCACTTTTCTAATAACTATTTTGAACTTTAGAATTTGCAACTGTTGTGAAATTTTCTTTAATTTTTTGTTTAATTCTCTGAATTTTACTTAATTTTGGTATTTCAATTTAATATTTTTGATTTTTCTTTCTGTTCTGAAATTTGCCTTAATTTTTAAAAAATTTACGTTTGTTTTTTATTTTTTATTTATTTTTTATTTTTTATTTATTTTTAGTTATTTATTAATTTTTCTGATTTTTATTTATTAAATGTTTTTTTGGATAATATTTGAAAAATTATTTGTTTTACCTGTTCAACAAGTCAGTTTTTCAAGTTTCAAAGTTTTTTTGTGATATAATTGTCACTTTAAATATTTAAAATGTTAGTGAAAAAAATATCAAGATTTAAACTGTTAAGTGCTATTTTCAGGGTTTTTTATTCGATTTTCCTTTTTTCTTTACAAATCATATTTCTCTTTTTTTTTGTTATTTCAAAATAGGTCCTATTATATATACGTATATATAAACCATCCATACCATATTTATGGAAGACGTATAGAATAATTTGGCAGAAGTTGAGGAAACCCGATTTGGATACGGATGAAACACTTCATCGAATCACATTTTGATATCCACCTTGGTTTCTACGGTCAGAGATGAAAAAGCTTTAAGGAATGACGAACGACTTTAGTTAGGGTTAGTTAAATCATCCAATGAAAATATATATATATATATATATATATATATATATATATATATATATATATATATAAGCTACGGCTATTAACAAAATTGATCTAAAACATAAAGTCAAATTCAAAACTAACATATAATTTTTTTGAACTTTTTTTTCTATACATTCCTACAAGTTCACATTATTTACGAAAATATCATTAATTTTTTTTTTCGAAAATGTTTTTTTTTCACTCTCTCAACCTCATCATCTTCAAATATTTACAATATTGCTATTATCCTCAATACACCAACACCATGAACAACCAGTTTGAAATTCTTACTGCACCTCAAATCAATTTACACTTCTTATTTCTCAATTCTTATGAATTAAAAACAACTTCTTTTTCATTTTATTTCCATATTCATCCAAAAAACCCAAGATTTTGATTCTAAATTTTTTATGGTTCATAAAGCCATTGAAGCTTACGATTCTTGATGGGTCATTTTGTTTGAGATTTTGGGTGCTTGGAAAAGACTTATGTGTGCTAAACAAGTTATTTCACTGGTTGAAACTATGAAATCGAATTTTTTTCCAGATCTGTTCGTCCAGACGACGTCTAGGTAAGTCGTCTGGAGACCAGCAGAATTTAGTTTGCAATTGAATTTTAAAATTTTTTTTTAGACTACTTACATGTAAGTCATCCACATTTGTTTGATAAAAAAAAACTCGAGATGACTTGCATATAAGTCGTCTATGAAAACATGTTAGTTTTGCATTTGACCGGAATGTGTCAAAAATTTGACTTTTCCTGGACGACTTACACATAAGTCATCCATGTTAGGTTAGTTTTGTAATTGAAATATATTAAAAAAAACAAATACCAAACGACTTACACGTAAGTCGTCCATGTTTTTATTCTGAGATTCTTGTCAAACCTTGTTTATCTCGGACGACTTACATGTACGTCGTTTATTTTTATTTTTTAATATTTCAATTTCAAAACTAACCTGAGACAACTTACATGTAAATCGTCTAGATGAAATAAAATATTAATTTTTAATTTTCTACTGGACGACGTACACGTAAGTCGTTCAAGAAAAGTCAAATTTCTAGCACATTCCGGTCAAATGCAAAACTTACCCGCTTTTCCTAGACAACTTACATGTAAGTCGTCTCGAGTTTTTTTATCAAACAAAGGTGGATGACTTACCTAAGTCGTCTAGGTTAAAAATAAATTGTAAAACTAACCTAAATAGACGAATTCTAGAAAGCCGTCCATACGTCCTCCGTGGAAGTCGTCTGCGTCAATGTTTAATAGACTTTCATTTTCTCTAAGACTGTAAAGATTTTTTAACATTTTTTTTGTTAATTCATGTATATTAGTCAATATTAAAGTTACTGAATGAAAATTATAACTTACTTGGTGATATTTATGAGGTTACCAACTTTCATGTTAATATTTCTAGCTAATAAGAGAAGACTTCATACGAATAAGTATCAATATATGTTTTTTAACTTTCAAAAATACTAAGTAACTTCAAAAATATCAAATTATGTGGTTTAGTGTCTTCTATAAATATGTTAGTTTTTGAATTTGTGAAATGTTTGATCTTTTGTAAATTTACCAAGTTTTCTTGACTAGGTAAAGTGATAAAAATATTTTTTTGGCGTGAATTAAAACAAATAATGTCTTCAGACAATTAACTAATGTTATCATGTAAAAGAAATGAATATGGTAAACAAAACTAAAAATATCTCATCTTATGTATACCAAATGAGACTTGTTACAATCAAGCATAAGCATTTGACCATAAACAAAGTTAATTATCATTTGATTTCACTTCCTAAACCTCTCAACATCAAGTTGTATCAACATCCCACATACAAAGTTTAACAATCAGCTAGACAAAAGATCTTATGATTTTTTGTGTCTTTATTTCAATACAAATTTTGGTCCATTCATTATTTTCACACTGAAACATTCACACAATCCATCACACGTTCTTGCTTCTTATACCTACAAAAAAAAGTCATTTCTCAAATTAATAAAAAAAAGATAATGAAAGTGCTTAGAAATTTTCTTAAATTTTAGATGGGAATATTAGAACGATTTACATGTAAGTCGTCTATTTTAAATTATTCACCGGACGACTTATATATAAGTTGTTCTCCTGATGACTTCATGGAAGTCGTCTGGAAGACTTTCTGAAAGTCTTCTAACACTTTATATTTTAGACGACTAACATGTAATTCATCCCTTAAGTCTTCTAGATCTGAAAAACCTACATATCCAAATCCAGATTTGAAAAACTGACATATCAAAAAACGTTCAAATGGCTTAAAAAAAGAGAAAATGAATGAAATGTTAGATAAATCTACATTTATAGAACACACAAAATACATATCTAAAATTAATAGATTTACCTTTAAATGAGTGGAAGACATGAAACATGTCATGAAAAACCTACACAAACAAGATAAATTAGTGAGAAATACATGAGAAAAAAACTATAAATTGATATAAAATTTGGTGTTGATAAGTTCAAACAGATTAGAGAGAGGTTAGAGAGTTTTAGAATGATGGACATTACATTTTGTTGCAGCTATTTGAGAGGAAGAGAGATAATGTGTAAATTGTTTTTATATAGGGAGACAAAAAATCCAATTAGGTTAAATATTTTCGATTCAGACGACTTACTTGTAAATCGTCCAGAAGATAAACGACTTACTTGTAAGTCTTCCAGAAGACTTAATATTTTTAGCAAGAAACTAAACTATTTAAGCGGAAAAATAAATTTTAGACGAGAATATTAGGACGACTTACATGTAAGTCGTTTGGTTTAAATTATTCACCAGACGACCTAAAAGTTACTCGTCTAGACCTAAACATAACCCCTAAATTGAATTAACTAAACACTTCATAAAATAAAATTAAACTTAAAAAATGTTTACTATACACAAAAATAAACACATATAGGTAAAAGTTTAATGTAAAAAAAAACATTCAATCTTTCTGAAATCTAACCCTAAGAATTCATACAATACTATAACATATGTTGTCAAACCCTAAAACCAAAGGATATCATGATTAACTACTTTCACTCATCTATGTTGAAAACTATTCAATTTTATTATAGCTTAATTTACATCACTTAAAACTGTTTATAATTACATGATTTTAATTTTTCACTTGTCAAAATAATTTTTTTTTAAATTTATAAATTATTTTTAAGATCAACTACATCAGACGACTAACCTGGAAGTCGTCTAGACGACTAACCTGGAAGTCGTCTAGACGACTAACCTGGAAGTCGTCTAGACGACTTTCAGCATCTCAGACGACTTACTGGGATTATATAGGTAAAAATGATTTCTGATTTTTTTGTTTGATCACGAGGGACTGGCTGTAATTTCACAAGGCTTTTAAGTTAATTTTTCATTTGATTCAATTTTGGGTATAGATTTGTAATCAAAATCATGTTTTGAGTCATATTTGGCACCCAAAATTTTATTCCTAATATAAATCATATTCATATTTTAGTTTCAGTTGAGAACATGGTTTAATGGTTATATTAGTTTATGATCTGCGATTCTAAAGCGTGGGGTTACTTTTATATAAAATTTTGTTTCAATAAATATATTTGTGATTTTTAGTTTTTTTTTTTTTAATTTGCAGTTTGTTTTGATGTTTGTCTTTTGGTAATCATTTTAATGGCGTTGATAGTTTTATTTTAAATATATAAGTATATATAATTTACTAAATTTTAGCTCATAATAATGATGAAATCTACTTTTAATCTATTTTATGAGTTTCCATTTTTTACGTAAATTAAAATATATTTGTGAAAAAATGAACACCATTTGTAACACCCCCGAACCGTCCTAGGTCGGACTAACCCGGAACATCCCGGAAATGCCACAAAATAGCTTGCTGGAACGGATCGACCAAGCATCCGAACGAATCCAGTCACTCGACCAACCCGCCCCGGGTCGCTATGTCCTCGATGACCATGGCCTAAAGCTTCACAACCCGTACCACAATCACCGAGTTGTGTCGACCTGGACTAGGTCTATATCATTTAGCTCAACAACCGAATATAAAACATTCTTTTATTAATAGTAGATGGAAAGCGTTTTACAATACAATACAAAAGATATCATCAGAGTTTGCGCGCAAGGCCTAATGCCAAAAGATAGATGAAAATTAATTATACATCTGGAAGCTATCCCTTGAAACGCTCCTTTGCCTATGCCACTTCAAATCTACACCGGTTGCCCTAGCGTACCGCGAAACCTCTAAGCTTCCCACCTACTGGTTACCTGCATGGTAGAAGAGGGCGTGAGTAATCAAAATTACTCAGTGAGTTCCAAACAAAACAACAACAACAACGACCCCTCCCCAGCCCATGCTTAAGCAGTAAGTCTCAAATAACCAACAGTCAAAAAAACCCAAAACAATGCAACGACTAAATGCATTCCAACATGTCTCCTGCTCGAGACGCCACACCAATGCAGTCTAGACTCAATCCTAGACTCAATCATGTCCCAAAAGGAAACACCACGCTTCGGACGGCCTATCTCGTCCAGGAATCCCTTAATGGAGTCGCCCTAGTCCCCTCCCCACTCTACGACCACAAACACTCAAGTCACATGGTCTAGACCTCTCCCGGGAATCGGCTACAACCGATCTCACACACACCCGGGGCCACGGCGTCCCGTAGCGTTCGTCCATGGGTGCTACCCACTTTCCGTTGACGAACCATGGAGGGTAGGCTAACATCCAACACACCACACACTAGTCCGTTGCGTCTCACACGAATTCACGTGTAAGGACTACAACCCAACACGCACGCATCCGGACTAAGTGCACATGGGAATCAACCCATCACCACGCTAGCACTCATGCTGGTCTAGACCGAAGGCTCTAACCAACCAATCACACACAGCGTGAGGGAGCTCCGCCTCCAACACGCAGCCTGGTCTAGACCCGCAACACACCCAATGCTAGTACCAATCTAGATGCAACACAACCCAAAATGCACCTAGACTACATACAACACGTAAACAATGCATGTAACCAATAATCAACAACCCACCCGACAACAGAGAGACTCTCTCGATCTCTTGCGGTTCAACGATAGTACATTATCTAGTTAATCATGCCATCACACAAGCATGAACACACCATAACAACATCTAAATAATGACACAACACCACAACCAAATAATGTATGCATGCGGCACACACTTCCCCGAGGCCCCGCACCAAAACCGGTTATACTATGCCTCGGGTCTCCTCTTAAGACCCATCGGTCTAACTCCACACCTGCATGCTTAAAAACAAAGCACAAGTCTTCGGAACCCACCTTGGTTTCTGCCCACGAAGACCCCCTAGACACCACCGGATCAAGCTCCAAAACGCTTAACAAAACCAAACCGAAAACTTTCTCAAAATTCGGGTTCTCTCTCTAAACTCACCTCTCTCTCTCTAAGGTAAGCTCTCACGGTTTTTGGCATCTAAAGGTGATGGAGAAGCCTGGGTATTTATAGGAAAAGAGGGCTGGTGGTGGCTGGACACATGGACCATGTGCATGAAAAGATGTGGACATGTGTCCCACTTAACATTTCTTTAATATTTTCCCTTTCTTAGTCATCAAGACCTTACTTCTCATGCTGACACCTAACCTCCCCATGTTGACACCTGCCCCTTCTAGAAGAAAAACTACCTTGGGCACCAAGTTTCCTCTCTTGACCAATCAGAACTCGCCACGGAGCCTCCATGTCATCCTCTCGGGTCCAATGGGACTTTGCCACCTCAGCTCGGTTCCCATTTTCTTGGAGCTTCTTAAAAATCCTTAAAAACCCCAATTTGATGATAGGTGAAGAAATAAATGCATTTCAAGTCTTTCTAATACCATTTGGGCGAAGAAGATCTCATTTCGGCTCCACCGGGTGCATACGAGTAATTCCTGGGCCATCTCTTGATTTACTCCGTACCAAGACAATTCTGACTTGACTGAAAGTCTTAAAATATCCTCCTTTAGTCTCTTAGTCAAAGACCCATCCATTTTTCAAAACTTGAAAATGTCGCCTGGCCCGTACTGGCCCTTTCCGATACGTACATCGCCTAGCTTACGTACTGGTCGTCCCAAATTAAATTTTCTTCGACCAAAACTCTAGTCTTGATCCTCAATAGCTATTACAACCTTTATTTTGATAATTTACACACTTTTATTTTCTCGACCATAATTACTCTTGGTGAGGGTTATAACATTCTCCCCCCCCCTTAATAGAATTCGCCCCCGAATTCTACTAAGTTCCTGACGTCCCCGCTTGATCTTCGAAGAACTCTGGATGGTTCTGTCGAAACTTCTCTTCATCCTCCCAAGTGATCACCATGCGATTCTGTCTTCCCCAAAACACTTGAATTTGAGGTATCTCTCTGTTTTTCGACTTCCTTATACGCCGTTCTCCAATACGGATTGGACCTTCCGGATAAGTGAGATCTTGTCTTAATTCCGGAATCCACTCAGGCTCGATTAGATTCGGGTCGCGAATATGCTTCCTCAGCATAGACACGTGAAACACTGGGTGCAGATTCATATCTTCTGGCAGCTCTAGCCTATAAGCCACCTCTCCGACCCTTCCAATGATCCGGTATGGGCCAATGAAACGAACTGCTAACTTCCCAACCTTACCAAAACGGTCCTTCCCTTTCTGAGCTGAAACTTTGAGGATGTTTAATTTTTGGCATACGGAAATTGTATGTAATTTTTTTAATTTTAAAACATGAAACCGTTATAATTTTTGTAAGGTAACGTTATGATTTTGTTTAATAAAAGAGAATATAATTGTATATAAGAACATATTTTTTTATTTAAAATAAAAATGTTATCATTTTAATTTCTAATTTTCGTTTAGGCTTTTATCAATTTATATTTATAAAATATAGTGTAAAATGAATTTTTAAAAGATTGTACAATAATATTTTCTTATAATTAGATTAAAAATACATTAAAATGTGAAAAATATATTATTGTTTAGTTAAATGTTGAACTAGTTAATTAACTATTTATTTTACAAAGATATTTGTGATATAGCTATTTTTCATCAGATGGATTATCTATTACTAAAGTTTAAGGTAGTTTAATGAACTATGTCGGAATAGAACACTCAATGTAATACAACTCCTTATGAAAACCTATCTCTATTTTGGCTAATGAATCTGCAGAACTATTTTTATAGTAGGGAAGATAAATAATGGAAAAATATTATATTAATATGTTATATTACTATATTATAAGTCAGTAAAAATATAAATGTATTTGAACTATAAATCAAGATATATTTTTTTTATATAGACAGTCTTAATTTACTGTAAGTGAAAAGTTGGTTTAATCTGTAAGTGGAAAGTTGGTTTAATCTGGTTTATTTAATGAAAAAAATACTGAAAATACGTGTTTAGTTTAATTTTTTATTTTACAAAAAGATTAGATATAAGGGTTTATTCTAATAATAGAATTTTAGTAAAGAGAGTATATAAACATATAATCGGGTTCTATATTATTTTTAAGAAAAAAAAAGAAATCTGTTATTTTTCTTTTGTCCTCAAGAGAAATCAGTTCATATATGACTCATATTTTCATGTTATATTGCCAAAACTTTTCCGTCAGTCTTGTATTTGACATTGCCAAATTTATTTGAAATTTTAAAAAGTTTTTTAATACAAAATCTAAAGAAACATACTGACAAGATTTTTAATGAATTGCAATCAAATATTAAATTGTACACTAGAAAACAGTAAATAATAATGACATTTTGGAAGTGTTTTTTTTATCATCTATTGGATTAATATTTAACTTAAACAAAGATTACACTAAACCAGCAAAGCGACACATCTTTCTGGAGACAACAGCCAGTGTGGTAAACAATACCATCTGAAATCAAAGATGAAGCCTAAAAGCATCTAAAACAAAAACTAAGAAGGAAGAAGATCACTAAGAATTTAGAATTAACAACCAATTCTCAAGAATGTGAAACAAGTTGATAAGGGAGGTCAAGATGAATGAGAAAGCGCTGAAGGAAGAGACAAGGGTAAGCTGAACTGTGTTTGAAAATCGCTTTAACAAAATCCATTTTTAGATACAAAAATTCATTGGAAAAGAAGAACGTGTTTTGCAGTCGTTTCAGAAAATTTTCAAAACAAATATTTTTTTTGTGCACAAAAAAATATCTAAATTTATTTAAAATAACATTATATGAAATGGTTATTATTTACTACTTGCATACAAATCTTTAGACCTTTTCTAATATTTGATATATAGTTTTTGAAATTTTCGGATTACCTAATTACTATTTAATAACTCTTTTATATTTTATTACTTTTGAAAACTCCTTTTAATTTTTTTGGGAAGAGCCTTTAAACATAACATATACCCAATGTTATTAAATCCAACCCAAACACTGAATCAGATTACTTCTTGAGTCATTGAGTCATTGGTTCTACCGCATGTGAACCGTGGTTCAACAGTTTAACTAATATAAATAAATTAAAAAATTTCTTAAAGTAACGGAAAATATTTAACTTTTTCATTTCACAAATAAAATATATAAATGTAAATTGTTGAAAATTAATTTGTAACCTGTTAGGAATTATGACATATAATAACAGTATAATAAGATTAATAGTAATAAGTATTTAAATGTCTTATGTAAATATTGAAAAAAAAATTTCAAAATAACCAAAAGTAAAATATCAAGATTGTAATACCTTTTCTATTCATCCTATGATATAGTGAAATCTTCAAAAAAATTTAAAGTATCACAATAATTTAGTCGATATTAAATATGATTAAATTCTGTTAATTTTATTAAAAGGTATAACCAAGGTTTTTTTGGTTTGTCTTGAGAATTTCGTTTATAAAAAAACTATGGTGTAATATTAAAGAAAATAAGCTAAGAAAAAAGTTAAATAAAAGTCACCCATCGGTTTAACCGATAATCATCTCATTGGTTTACTGAGGTTTTGTGGATTTTTTCAGGGTTTTAAATAATGAGTTTTACCAAAACTAAAATGAGATTACATGTTAAGTCATCAGATTTGATGGTTCAACCACAGATCTGGGTCAGGTTAAAGAACACTGCATATACTGATTTATATATTTAACACGGACATTCTGTTGTTTAGGACTTATATGTTTCCATTTATCAAAGAAATTCAAAGGGTGGTAGAGAAATTTGACCTAATATAATACCAAATAAAGCTTCCATATCTTCTCAATCTTGTTTGGCAGATAGTTGTTGGCAGGTCTCCTTTATAGACTGACGAAATTGATTATTTTATTTTTCATTCAACATGATCTGTTGTATTTTTAGTTAAAAACTTTGTAAAAATCCATCTCTTTAATTAAGAAAACCCATTAATACGCGAAAATGCAATCTATATAAACTTAGACAAAACTTTCCAACCAAATCAAAGTTTTTGCACATAATTATAAAATATCTGAATAAAATAAAATTTTATATACCACACATTAGATACACCATCTATTCAGTTTTATAAAATACCTGAATAAAATAAAAATTTATATACCACACATTAGATATACCATCTATACAAGAAACTGAACTAGTTTAAAACTGCAAACAAAATTTTAAATATGTATATTTATAAATAATTTACTGTCAGAACTCAGTTAAAATATTATTTTATTTGGATAAAAGTTATTTTCTAAACACAATAAATTTGAAACAAACCAACTCGAACTATAATTTGATTCCAAACAAAAATTTATTCTCTAAGAATGAAACTCCTAGTGTGTCTCCTGTCGTGGTACTAGCTTCTGGTTTTGCTTGTTTATAAATGTAGTTGTTTGCTTTTAGCTTTTATGGTAAATTTGATCATTCCGCTGGATCAATTAAACATAGGTGAAGTTTGTGTTTTTAAGTTTATAGTTTGGTTCTGGTTTAAAAATTATATGGGTTGTCCGGTTTTTGGCTCTGGGTCATCCGGCATAATTAATTTCTCAATTTCTTTTTGTTAAATTTTGTTTTGTTGATTAATTTATCCTTATTTAGGATCAACTGATTGTCCGTAATAAGCAATGTTGTACTTTTATTGATTAATATCAGTTCAAAAATCATAAAAAGAAGAAATGGAACTAGGGGTGGGACGGATCAAATATCCGGGGTATTCTGAGATATCCGGATTCGGATTCGGATTCGGTGGATCCGTAAAATTGCTATTCGGATCCGAATTCGAGACCTCTGAATATCCGTGATACGCCTTAAATCGAAGGATCACTTTAGCTGGGTGTTGGATATGAACCAAGAAGGCAAACGACACTTCTAGAACTGAGATGGATTGAAAGGATCGTCAAGAGATGTGGAATGGCTCTTGATATACCCAAGATCTAAGGCTAACCACCAAAGAAAGGATGAATGTGTTGGCTAACCACCAAACAACACACAAGATGAAATGGTTGACCACCAAATCAACAAACCGGTTCACGCCAATGAATTAGCTAAAGAACTCTCTCTCTCACTCAGAGAAGAACAAAATTAAACTCAAAAACATAGATTGATTTTATTCATAGAAGAGTTTACATATTTATACTACTTGTGGTCAAAAGAAATGAAGAGTTTTTGTAGAAAACTAGAAACTTAGAAAACACAAACAAAAACTAAGACTTTTTCTAGAAATAAGTATGTTGTTGAATGCCTCTTAATATGACCACGACTTTGATTTCTTTTGTTGATATTTCTTAATTCAAATGGGCAGAAGACCATTAGCAAAGGCCTGATCGAATTTGGTGTAAATCGGATCCAAATTGAATTTGTTATGAATTTTTCTATGGGCTGAAAAAGACTCATTTCGCCCAGCAACTAAACCAGCTCCATCTTCAGTGTTACTTAGCTTATCCAGCTCCAAGCTAGTGTCACTTAGTTCACTCAGCTCATTCAGCTCGTCCTTGATTGCATCATCTGATGGGGAAACCTCGGTTGGATCGAGTTGGTTGACAAGATCGTCTCCTTGAGCAGGTTTTATAATCCAAGCAGGTCGGTGCTTGAACCGGGGCGCATCAATCCGCATCCGGATATCCGTACTAAAACTCGAATACCCGTAGATATCCGGGTCCGTTTTTTTATAGAAAAAATCAAAATTAAATTAAAATTTAAAAAGTATTTATTTATTCTATTAAAAATTATTATTATGCAAAAGGTTAAAATAAAATAATATAATTTAATAATAAAATTGAGTTTTTGTTATTTTAGATAAACAAAATATATAATATATCTATATAAATATACTTATATTTTAAATATTTTAAATATTTTAAAAATATTTAGTGGGTCCGAATCCGAATCCGGATATCCGGACTAAAAATTTCACTATCCGGATTCGGATCCGGATTCGCCGGATCCATAAAATCACTATCTGGATCCGGATCTAAACCCCCCGAATATCCGTTTTTTCAGAGCGGATCGGAGCGGATCCTTGATCGGCTAGCGGATATTAAGTCTCAATCCTAAATGGAACAATCCAAAATCGAATTGAATATCTAGTTGTTATCCTCGGAATTTTAGGTAAAAATAAAGAAACTGCATTCTATAAATTCTTGAATATGATCAAGGGCTTGTGTTTTGAGTAAAGTTCAATGGATCTATTTTCTTAATCAAATGATGGTAGTCTAGTGGCAATACTTTTGGATTTGGTATTTATCCATATCAATTTTAGATTCGATTATTATTGGAAACTAAATTATCATTACTTAGTCAATCTGGATTTAGACTTAGGTTCAAGTGGTTAATATGGTCAGTAGTAACTGATGATCGGTTCATTTTCTGATATTATTTGGAAGGTACTCCAAATTCAGATCATACAGTATGGTACACTTTCGGATTAATCCACTCTGTAGCACTAAATGCGTTTTTTCTGAAACCGATTGGATCAACTGATAAGGTTTATTAAATAAAAAAAATTAACAAAAAAGATCCATAATTTGAGCAAGAAAAAAAAAACAAAAAGGGTCCATTTTCAGTAGTCACGGCTAACGAAATAAGCATTCATATTTGACTCCCCAAAAAATTATTCATATAAAACCCTAAGAAAATGTCTCAACTGTGCGATAACCATTTTTCACGTATGCTGGCGTAGAAATAATCTTTTGCTTGGCTTGAGAGTCTAGTGAGACTTTTTGATTCATCTCTTTTAATCATTTAATGTCTTTACTTTTGCGTTTTAAATTATACATTGTTTTCACAACCCCTATATAGTAATTGAGAATCATTTAAAAAGTTGTAAGCTTAAGTTTATAATAATTAAAAATAACCTCAATCCTATGTGGCATAGTTCATTGACTTATTTCAAATTCTAAGGATTATAGAGCATGTGATATAATGTATAGTCTAAATTTATAATATCTAACAATTTGATATTTTGTATGCTATTGTAGATCGCATATATTAAATATTTATTGTTTCGCATGATTTCCTTAAATAAAACCTACAGAATTATCTAGGAAAAATGATTGTCAGCTATCTGAAGTATTGGCCAATACATGGCTGACCATGCAAAGTAAAGAAATACACACTCAACTACACGAGGTATATGATATGCATACTAACATCCATGAACTTTATGTTGTTATGTACGCAACATCACAAGATCAATTATTCTAATTATATCACAAGACTAATTACATTAATAAAAAATATAAATAGAAAAAAAATATTTAAGATATCGAAAATCTTTTTTACTTGATTTTTTTATTATTAAGAATATTTTTATTTTAAAAAAGTTTTATACAATAATATTAAAATTAATGTTATTTAAAAAATAACTTTATCTTAATTTTACATATTTTAATATTTTGTTAGTTTAGCATTTATTTTTATACATGATTTAAATAATTTTTTATATTTATAATGTAAGGATAGAAAAGTGTTTGTTTTTTTTAATGAAACTACATAATTAGGTATATTTGAAAACATTTTTACATCTCTTTATAAATGTGTTTATAAACATTTTCAATAAACTAAAATGTTTTTAATATTTTAATATTTTAATACAAAAGTTTTTGCAATAAAATACTTAAATTTGTTTAGTGGAAATGTTTATAAAGACATTTTAAAGATATAAAACGTTTTGAAAAATATTTTTTTTAATGAATTAACTACTTACATAATTATTTATATTTATATATGTTTATAAAAATTGGTAGAAAAGTCTTTTTCCATTTAGTGAAAAATGTAATTGTAAAAATATATCCTTAATGAAGGAAAAATGAATTGTGCTACAACAAATAGGGTAAAAATAGAATTTCACCTAACAAATCATATAGAAAAATAAAGGACAAACTATTAAAAATATAAATTAAAATAAAGTTAAAAGTTTTTCTGAATTAAATAAATTTTTAATATTGTTGTATAACACTTTTTAAAATAAAATATTCATAATAATAAAAATATAAAATATAAAAAGGTTTTCCATATCTAAAATGTTTTTATATGTTATAAATGTAATTAATCTTGTGATGTAATTAATTGTTATTAGCCTTGTGATGTTAACTACATAACAACATAAAGTTCATGGATGTTACTATGCATACCATATACTTCGTATAGTTGAGTGTACATTTTTTTTCTTTGCATGGCCAGCCATGTGATGGCCGATACTTCAGGTAGCTGGTAATCATTTTTCCAATTATCTAATATGATTAATATATATATATATATATATATGATAATTAATGATTTTAAACAATAAAGATTTAATAACAATCTGTATACTTTTTCTCATTTTGTTTATTTCTTTATTATTAAAATAAATTACACAATTACATTAATCAAATAATAAAAAGAGAAAATGACTAGAATAGACCTTAAAAAGTTTTTATCATATATATATATATTTATTATTTTATTATTTTATAATATGGAGAAAAATATAAAATAAATATAAAATATAAAATATTTACTGTGCATAAAATGCATATCTTAACCTAAGTATGTATCTCTTTAATTATTTTAGATCTTAAGTATATTCTAAATACCAGGTCAAAAAAAAAAACAAACGAAATGAGAATAAACTTCAAAATAATATTTATATCGAGTAATAACCAAAATATAAAAAAACACAATAAGAGAAAAAATTGAGAATAAATAGGATTGACACATGAACGTAAACTTTTGACAACCATAATTAGTTTTTAAATTGTTAAATCATGATATAAATTTGAGTTAATGTTTAATTTGTTAATTTTTAAATTTTAATTTTTTTTAAATCATTATGGTTATGTTAAATCATGACCATAACTAATTTTAAATTGTTTATTTGTATTTGAAAAAAATTAAATATTGTTTTTAAAATAATTTAAAATTTAACTTAATTTTTTATAAAATTACTTTTTAAAAACAATTGTAAAAATATAATTTTCTAATATTATTAGACAAATAAATAAATTATATTAAATTAGTTTTGAAACTTATATATTTTATATGTAAATATTTTACCAACTGCTTCTTAAGAAAGCATTAGAGAACTTGCTAATACTCTACCAATCAAACCCAGTGACACTCCGTTTATTTTCCATCACTCGAACACTAAAAGGTGAAAATATATATGAAGTCGGGTCGATCAAATTCTAAGCTTTGATCTACAGTTCTAATTACAATTGTTTCTGATCCTACATATAGATAATTATATAAAAATTCTAAAATTCTCAAATTTCAAATATATATAAAAACAATCATATGTAAATTTTAAATTTGTCAATACTAAAATTTTATATTTTAATTACATATATTCATCATGCGCAAGGCGCATGTCTTATCCTAGTGTACAAATAAAATTAAAGTGAACACGTCTAGCTAAGACCTCTGTCCTAAACGTGCCGCCTAGGATCGCATAGTCGCCGGAAAATCGGGTGGCAGACCAGAACCGCTGGGATTAGACTGTAATCAGTCAAAAATTCGGATGTTGTGAAAACACTTTGTTCTTCTTCACTTAAACTCTACAAATCGAATTTTTTTCATGTATTTAACAATAGTTGGTACAAATCTAACAAAAACAAAAAAAATCATTGTAAATACGATAAAAAAAATAGCCATCATATTTAGGTTTAGGGAAGTCGTGTTTATAGGAAAGGAAGAAGATAAAAGGAAAATGTCATTTTATCCTTTATTAAAGGTGAGATTAGAAAATGACAAAAAAATAGGCAGGAGAGATTCAAACTCAACCCAATTTTAGGCAATTCTATGACGGTGGTCACTGGATCACCTTAACCTTTTAATAATTATTTTCAGTTATTTAATATATGTACAAATAAAAGTTAAAAATTCTGCCCTGCTTAATTTTCGATTTATCTCCGATTTTCTCGTTAGGCGCTAGGTCCAATCTAACCACCCGACTAGCGCCTAACGATTTCTCTAACATGGGCTAAGACTACTAACTTCTCCATTAAGTATGAGAGGCTACCTATTGCTATGGAAGAGTATTATATAATTTAAAGTTATCATGATTCCATATAATATTAGTAGCTTTAGCTTCAGTTCCGACTGGTGAGCCGTACTTAAAAGCAAGGTTCTAAATGCGTCAGCACATACCGATTAAGCAGTGAAAAAACGCTTGGCGGTGGCCAAGCATGGCGTTTTGACCCTATTGGACCATTAGAACAAGATAATTAAAATTATAATTTACAAGCGTGTTTCAAAAAAAATGTTTTGTTTACAATTTCAGACATAAATATCAAGAAACATGCAAAGAAAACTGATGAAATCAGTGAAAACAAGGATATAACGACTCTGGATATAACTGATGAATTGCTTCAAAATAGACATCTGAAGAATAATATTGATAGGGCTTAGGTTATTCTGCGGCCCACTTGCAATTAAATCTTATGTTCCTATTTGGATTTATCAGTTAGGCACGAGACGAGACTATTCCAAATCTAACTTGTAATACGCAAGCAAACAAATGGCGCGTTGTTTGGAAGCTAAGTTGTTTTTTTTTTCTTTGATCAATGGAGCTAAAAGCATGATTAATAGGAGGTTTTTAGGATAAGATTTTTAGCAGAATATAAGGAATAGTCTCTTAATTTTAACTAAAAAACTAAGAACATGTTCTTAAATAAGATACTTAAGAGTCGGCTTTTAAATTTTTTAAGAAACGATTTTATATTCCAGTAAAAACTCTATCCTAAAAACCCCTAATTAATCATGCTCTAAGTTGCTTAGAATGACCCGGAAGACTTCAAATGCTCACTTGTTCACTCTATATAACTAGCTTGCTTGTAATACAAATAAGGCAATATAAGCTATTCAATATATATATATATATATATATATATATTTTAGTACAATATTTTTGTACTTGATATAGTCTACATAATATTTAAATTAGGATTCATACTAATATAATTATTCAGGGAAAATGTGTTATTTCAACATGAACTTTACATGTCGTGTCTTTTCTGAATTTTGTAGTAGTGCGTACTCATTTAGATTAAGCAAAAATTCAAAAATATTACATGAACTTTATACATGGTGACTTTTCATTTCCGAACTTTATAGTAATGCATATTCCGCACTGAACTAAACAAGAATTTTAAAATACTGTATAAACTCTCAAAATCATGTTTATATATTAACATTGGAAGTTGTTAGTCATCCATTAATTTATCAAAATGGTGTCATTTTAGATAAATTTTGTGAAGTTTAAAATTCAAACATACCACATGAACTCTCGAAATTGTGCTTATATATATATATATATATATAAATCATCACAGGTATTAGTCAACCATTAATTTATTACATCATTTTGGATATATTATGTAAAATTTTAAAATACTACGCGAATTCTTAAAATTATGCTAAAACATATATATAAGTTAATGTGTACACAATTTATACAATAAAGTTACCTTAGTAGTTAATATACTATGACTTGTCCACCAATGTGAGAGTTCAAACCACCCAATATTTTATTTTTATTTTACAAAATTTATCTAAAGTGTCATCATTTGATAAATTAACGGCTGACTAGCACCTTTGACGGTCAATATTTATATATAGGTACGTTTGAAAGTTTTTGTAGTATTTTTAAATTTCTAATTTTATAGAATTTATCCAAAATGACGTCATTTTGATAAATCAACGGATGACTTACACCTTTTACGATATATCTATATATATAAAAGATAGTTTCCTCCCTCTTGAGTCCTCCACGTCAGAAAATCACTTAACCAAAACATGCCACGTCCATTTTTCTAATACACTTCTTTATGTTAGTTAGAGCAGCCTCAACGCAGTCTTCAAGCACATGTTTTAGGGAGGAAAATTGGGAACGTTGTTGTTTCCTCGGAATATTCCGATGATATTCCGAGGGAATCCCGAGGAAACACAATTTATGTGTTTCCTTGGAATTTCCTCGGAATATACCTAGGAAATTCCGAGGAACAAAAGTTTCCTCGGATTTTTCCGATGACATTCCGAGGACGAAATGTCCCTCGAAATAAACCTAGGAAAATCCGATGAGAAATTATAGCCGTTAGTTAGCCGTTGTGGTATTTCAAAAATTCCGAGGAAATTCCGATGCAAACGGCTATTCCCTCGGAATTTCCTCGGAATTTCGTGAGAATTGTCGGCAGATGATATCTATAAATACAAGCACCCCTCATCCTCTTCATTCATTCCATATCTTCATCCTCTCTCATTCTATTTTGCACACACGAATCTGATTGAAAAAACATGTCTTCTTATAATTATCATCGCTCGTGGATCGATCGACCTCATATGGATCCGAACACGAGATTGCTTACGCCAGAATTTGAAAGTGGTCTAAAGGAATTCATGGGGAAAGCTCTCAACCAACCGGAAGCTGAAACGGGTANAGCTGAAACGGGTATGTTAAGATGTCCTTGCTCTACTTGTAAAAATAGGAAGGTTATTAAACAGTTAGATGTTTGGACTCATCTATATATTCGAGGGTTTACACGGAGTTACAAAGTTTGGTATCATCATGGGGAAACTGGTTATGAATATGGTAGTACTAGCGAACCTCAGCCTGCGGTTAGGTTAGAAGAACCAATTTGAACGGGCGTAGATTATGGTGTAGGTACTGAGCAGATGGTAAATGATCATTTTAGAGGGGAAGATTTACCCAATGCAGAAGCTAGGAGATTTTATGATATGTTGGATGCTGGAAAGCAACCTTTGTATGAAGGTTGCAGAGATGGTCATTCAGCTTTATCATCTGCAGCAAGACTGATGAGCATTAAATCCGATTATAATTTGGCTGAAGACTGTGTGGATGCGATTGCTGATTTTGTAAAAGGTGTTCTACCTGAGGATAATGTTGCCCCTGGTTCATACTACGAGGTTCAGAAACTGGTAGCTGGTCTTGGTTTATCGTACCAGGTAATAGATGTATGCAGGGATAACTGCATGATTTATTGGAAGGCAGATGAGCAGCTGGTTACATGCAAGTTTTGTGGGAAGGCTCGTTATAAAGATACGAGTGGAAGAGTTCCAGTGCCATATAAAAGGATGTAGTATTTGCCTTTGACGGAAAGGTTGCAGAGGTTGTATCAGTCTGAACGCACAGCGCAACCAATGAGATGGCATGCAGAGCATTCAACGGATGGTGAGATTAGACATCCTTCAGATGCAAAAGCTTGGAAGCATTTCCAGTCGACCTATCCAGAATTTGCGTATGAGAGAAGAAATGTTTACCTTGGATTATGTACGGAC
>CAKOAT010845154.1:174293-297058 GCA_932364175.1 Eruca vesicaria subsp. sativa | reverse complement strand
TCGTGGCGGGAAGGGCATCTTCGTGCACAATTTGGGTGCTCAGTCTATTCCCACTCTCGCAGACAAATTGGTAAGTTCAAACTCCTTTTCTTCTAAATTTTAAATACTTTTATTTTTTATGTATTCTAATGTTTTTTTTTAACTTATGTGTTTTCCTAGGCGGAAGAAAATGATGGCGAGGCCGTGGGTGATTACGATTACAAGAGGATCCACACCAACAAGACGACGGGCCAGATTGATGACGGCCTTGCGCAAGAAGTGGTCTCCCTGGTGGACAGTATGAGGGAAGAAGAAGAGGCCCGTCTCTCCCAAATCCAGGCCGATCTCGACTCCACATCCACTGCATCGACTGCCCTCTCCAAAGTTCGAATCGACGAGCTTCTTATATCAGTAAGTTTTTTTCTTAATATTCAATTCTTTTATTTATTTTATAATGATTATAATTTTAAATTTTCTTTTTCAGGCCATTCCAAAGAAGAAGAGACGTTTTGTCGGTTTGGGTCGTCGATCCAAGTCGATTCCTTCTACATCCTAGGTGCCAGTTGATCCTATGCTGATAGATCAACTGAAGGATAAGGATGCCCGCATCGCTATGTTGGAGGCGAAGATGGCGGCTCAAGAGGCTGCTAGTAAGGCAGAAAGGAGGCGGAGTGAGAAGATGATGGAGGCGTTCTTGAAGAAATTCCCAGAGCATAACTTCGACGACGACGACGACGAGGAGTAGTTCTTTTTATTTCTTGTTTCTGTTTTTAATTTTTGTTTTGAATATTACTTTTTAACATTATCTATATTATGTTTTTATTTGAATTTCTATTTTCAATTTAAAAATTTTTAATTTTAATTTTGAATTTTGAATTTTAATTTTTAAAAAATAAATTTATATTATTTTAAAAAAATTAAAAATTACGAAATTTCCGAGGAATGATATTCCTCGGAATATTCTGAGGGAAAACATTCCTCGGAATCTCCGTCGGAATATTCTCAGGAATACCATCCCTCGAATTATTCCGAGGAATACCTTTCCTCGGAATTTACCGAGAGTTTGAAGTCCTCGGAATATTCCGACGGAAGGCTTCCTGAGAATATTCCGAGTAGTTTCTTCCCTCGGAAATTTTCGTTGGAATTCCGACAAACGGTTCCATCGGAAAACTTCCTCGGAATGTCTTCGGAATATTGTCCGTCGGAATGTCCTCGGAATATTCCCAGGAAATTCCGACGAAAACTGCGATTCCGAGGAGAATTTTCCAAGGGACATTTTTTTAGGAATATCGTCGGAATCGCCTGATTCCGACGACATTCCGAGGAATTCGTCCCTAGGAATCGAGGTGTTTTCTTGTAGTGTAACGACTCTGGATATAACTGATGAATTGCTTCAAAATAGACATCTGAAGAATAATATTGATAGGGCTTAGGTTATTCTGCGGCCCACTTGCAATTAAATCTTATGTTCCTATTTGGATTTATCAGTTAGGCACGAGACGAGACTATTCCAAATCTAACTTGTAA
Source organism: Eruca vesicaria subsp. sativa (assembly GCA_932364175.1). Taxonomy (NCBI): domain Eukaryota; kingdom Viridiplantae; phylum Streptophyta; class Magnoliopsida; order Brassicales; family Brassicaceae; genus Eruca; species Eruca vesicaria. Next base: position 295,552 of record CAKOAT010845154.1, on the reverse strand, counting down.
TACGCAAGCAAACAAATGGCGCGTTGTTTGGAAGCTAAGTTGTTTTTTTTTTCTTTGATCAATGGAGCTAAAAGCATGATTAATAGGAGGTTTTTAGGATAAGATTTTTAGCGGAATATAAGGAATAGTCTCTTAATTTTAACTAAAAAACTAAGAACATACTCTTAAATAAGATACTTAAGAGTCGGCTTTTAAATTTTTTAAGAAACGATTTTATATTCCAGTAAAAACTCTATCCTAAAAACCCCTAATTAATCATGCTCTAAGTTGCTTAGAATGACCCGGAAGACTTCAAATGCTCACTTGTTCACTCTATATAACTAGCTTGCTTGTAATACAAATAAGGCAATATAAGCTATTCAATATATATATATATATATATATATATATATTTTAGTACAATATTTTTGTACTTGATATAGTCTACATAATATTTAAATTAGGATTCATACTAATATAATTATTCAGGGAAAATGTGTTATTTCAACATGAACTTTACATGTCGTGTCTTTTCTGAATTTTGTAGTAGTGCGTACTCATTTAGATTAAGCAAAAATTCAAAAATATTACATGAACTTTATACATGGTGACTTTTCATTTCCGAACTTTATAGTAATGCATATTCCGCACTGAACTAAACAAGAATTTTAAAATACTGTATAAACTCTCAAAATCATGTTTATATATTAACATTGGAAGTTGTTAGTCATCCATTAATGTATCAAAATGGTGTCATTTTAGATAAATTTTGTAAAGTTTAAAATTCAAACATACCACATGAACTCTCGAAATTGTGCTTATATATATATATATATATAAATCATCACAGGTATTAGTCAACCGTTAATTTATTACATCATTTTGGATATATTATGTAAAATTTTAAAATACTACGCGAATTCTTAAAATTATGCTAAAACATATATATAAGTTAATGTGTACACAATTTATACAATAAAGTTACCTTAGTAGTTAATATACTATGACTTGTCCACCAATGTGAGAGTTCAAACCACCCAATATTTTATTTTTATTTTACAAAATTTATCTAAAGTGTCATCATTTGATAAATTAACGGCTGACTAGCACCTTTGACGGTCAATATTTATATATAGGTACGTTTGAAAGTTTTTGTAGTATTTTTAAATTTCTAATTTTATAGAATTTATCCAAAATGACGTCATTTTGATAAATCAACGGATGACTTACACCTTTTACGATATATCTATATATATAAAAGATAGTTTCCTCCCTCTTGAGTCCTCCACGTCAGAAAATCACTTAACCAAAACATGCCACGTCCATTTTTCTAATACACTTCTTTATGTTAGTTAGAGCAGCCTCAACGCAGTCTTCAAGCACATGTTTTTGGGAGGAAAATTGGGGTATGGCCCACAAAAGGGGGAAAACACATAGCCTCCGTCTGTGAAATAAGATAACATGTTTTCAACTATTTCGTGGGCCCCATGACACGTGGCGGCCCATGATTGGTCCGTTTTTAATTTTTTTTTAATCAGATTAAAAAGTTAAAAAAAAAATAAATTAAAAGACCCCAACAGAGTTTCCGTGATGCGTGATGCGGATGCTCTTATGTATTCCATAATTGGGCTGTTGTTTATAAATGGCCCAACAATACTTTAAATTATGTTTGGCCCAAACCTGATTTCACGTTGACATAACTACCTAGGCTGACAGCCATAGAATCTCTCATACCTAGGCGATGAGGTATATTGATGCAGGACAAGGTCTCATTACTGAAAACTATATATGAAAGGTTATTCAGTCATATACTTTACCATTCACAACATGAACTTTATACATTCTTATTGGCAGCTGATCAGACAAGAAACAACATGGAGAGTAATCATGAAGTCTATGCTACGTTTGATTTGGGTTTCAGGTATAGAGAACACTTATAATACTTGGTCATAGGCGTATCAGAGATCCAATTTTCAAAGAATTTCACTGCAGCTCTAAAGGACTCAGGATCCCCACAGTCTGTATAATAACCATCCAACCGGGCCATTCTCTCCACTTGATATATTTGTATGACCTCTTTTCTTATCCCTGCATTTGTTGTCATTTATAGCCAGATACAACTTTAAGATTGAACAATATCTCCACTTAATTATAAAAATGGTGGGAAATGGATGAACCAATAGGTTAGGTTTTGTCCACGTAGAAGTGTGCATTCTTATGATTCAAAGTTTCCCCTATCTACAAATGAAATAATGGAAACCTTATTTGCCATCACTCTCACTATGTAACATTTTGTTGCCTCTATTCTCCTTTGCATTTTGAGCCTAACATAACTCCAGAGCAAAAAGATCTAATTAAAACAAATAGTGATACTCATTTATTTTAATTTATATTTCTATATTAAGAAATTAAGAATTATAAGTTCAATCTATATATTTTTCACATTTTTGCTTTGATTTGCCCGACAGATGCTTAAAAATGTCTCTAAATTCTATATTTTTATTAATAGGAGGTTTAATTAGGTATAATTTTTTCATTTCTGATATATAAAACAATGTTTCTGATATAAAAAATCCAGATAAAATAAAATAAGACAACTTTTTAGAAAATTCAAATTATACAATGAGTAGGAAAAAAGAAAATAAGAAATTCATTTTTTACAAATTCAAAATATACAATTAGTAGGTTTGGTAAAAAAATAGTGTTCAACTTAAAAAAAAAAAAAGAGTATTCATATAAAGCTTCAGAGATAACAAATCTACTAGCTAACATGCAAATAACAAATCAGCTAATATAACAAAAAAGTATATGTATTCATTAAGAAAACACTTCTTTTTCAACGATAGTTCCGTATCTTATTATATAAAGTTCATTTTTCTCACTCTTGGTGATGTCGTGTCACTAAATAGAATAAGAAAAAAGTGACACATGGCATGCAAAATTATTCTTACACAAAAACAATAATGGTTAATATTAACAAAGATTTAATTACTTTATGTGAATGCATTTATCAATTTTTTTAAGAAGTATGATTGTTTATTTTGAGATAAAAAAATATATTAAAAAAGATAGTATCCATGATTTAAAAAAAATGTATAAGGGTGAAAATAATCCATAATTTATATTCTTAAATATTTTATTTTATCAACATTGACAGATGTTAAAAATTACTTATATAATAAAAAATATAAATAGTGAAATTTTATGTTATTAATAAAATAACAAAATATAAATAGTGAAATTTAATGTTACTAATAAAATAAAAAAATATAAATAGTGAAATTTAATATTATTTTTATTTTTAATAAATAAAGAAAAATCAGATCTTCACTAAATTTGAATATATACTTTTTATATGTGTTTATGACTAGAGTTTTAATAGTAGCACATTAGGAATTAATATGCATTAAATATACATGAAAAAATAAGAATACAAACTAAATCAAAAAGAATAAACACATCAAACGAATACAAAGATTTCCACATAAATTGACTGAAAGTAATCCATAATTTATATTATTAGATATTTTATTTTATCAATATTGAAAAATGTTATAAATTATTTATATAATAAAATAAAAAAATATAAATAGTGAAGTTTAATGTTATTCTTATTTATAGTAAATTAAGAAAAATCAGATACTCATTAAATTTGAATATATATATATTTATGTGGGTGTATCATTAGATTTTTAATAGTAGTACATTAGGAATTAATATGCATTAAATATAGAGAAAAAATCAGAATACAAACTAAATCAAAAGGAATAAACTCATCAAACAAATACAAAGATTTCCTCAAATTATATTGTATGATGTTGTTAAAAATGATACTCCCTCCGTCTAAAATTAGATGTTGTCTTAGAGTAAATTTTTTTTTGTTTCAAAATAAGTGTCGTTTTATAATTTTAATGTAAAATTTATTAATTTTAAATGTCATTCTATTTTTTTATCCATTCAAATTTGGTTAGGTGTATAGGTAAATGTGTTTTTATTTTGAAAACATGCAAAATTTATTGTTTTTAGTCTGTGTGCAGAACTATAAAAAGACAACTAAAATGAAACAGAGAGAGTACTATTGTATACACACTGAAATTATATCAATTATTGCGTAAAAAATAGTCTGACACATAAAAATAACTATGTGCTTTTATGAAAAACAAACAAAACATAAAATATTAGAATACTAAAAATAATATAATATTTCAAAATATGTTTGATAGTAGATAAAAATAAAAATGTCCAAAATATAAACGGACATCAAATTTTGATAGAGATTGGGAAATGTTTAAGTGAACATGTCATTCATTTTATTATATACAAAGTAAACACTAAATAACAATCAATTATACTGATACGAATACACATAAGATGAAGACAAAAAAAATCTGAGTATCAAGCGTATAACCTGACAAAATAATATGTCATTAGCTTAACACCATCATGCCTCAAAATTTTTCACTTCATAACACCACTTCAGTGGCCGCTAAAACTTCACTGTTTTTTCCAATCAGATAGAATCAGAAAAAAATAAAATGGAAAAGAAAAGGAAAATGAGAAAATATTATTACTTTCAGTATATCTAGCACAACGATTAGTGTGCGTTTATCTTTTTGAAACAGTAATAAAAAAAAAATGGAAGTAAATATTTCTCCACTTGATTGATAATTTTTAAGAATAAGTTGGAGAAAAATTAACACATAATACCATAGGCTTGAGAATAGAACTTGCAAAAATACAGAAATATATCACAATGATCCGTATAACATATCCCAAACAAACATGAAGTTAACCCTAAATATAGCCATTCAAATAATTTAATAACTTTTAAATTACTATAATTAATATTTTATTTTGAATGAAACCAAAAAATTGACATTAATCTTTTTGTTAAAAAAAATCATTTAGTGAAAATATATAATATAACTAAAACAAATAAATTATAATTATAATAAATAAAATTATTATAATTATAATAAAAATAATAATTTAGTGAAAATATATAATATAATTAAAAAATAAGTTTATAATTATAATAAATAAACTTATTCTAATTATAATAAAAAAATAATCATTTAGTGAAAATAGATAATATAATTAAATAAATAAATTTACAATTATAATAAATAAAATTCATGAATAAGATGATAAATCAATTTACGCTATTAATCTTTATACATTTCATTAGATTTATACCAACGAAAATAAAAATACTAAATCTCGCAGATTTTTGGTTTCCTTTTTACTACCAAATTTAAGGTTAACCTAGAAGACAAAATGATATAAAAAATTAAAAATTAATACATAATGAAAATAATTTAAAAATCAAGAACTAATAAGATATAAAATTAGACTAATTAAATTTTAATTATGCTATGTAATATAACTTGAGTTTAATAAAAAAAATAATTTTCCTCAGTTTAATGAAAATTTTAATACAGAATTAATAGTTAAGTAGAAGTTACAGAAAATTAAATATATTCAAGATAAATAAAGAAGTCTATAGGTTTGGAAAAATGAAAAATCTGTTATCATATTGTTTTCCTTTTTACGTTTCATCAAACCTAAGGAAAAAGAGATTCACACACTAATTTTTTTTCCATTTTAGGTAAATAAGATCAAATTTAGAATAATTATCAAAAACATTCAAACAGTAAACAATGAGTAATAAATAACCAAACAATATTTTACAAAAAAAAATTGAAATAAAATAATAACACACAACAAGTAAAGAAACGAAATTTGAGACGAGCCATAATAGACAACAATTCTACGCAAAACACATATTGATAATTTGTGACATACAAAATTTGAAAATTAAAATTTTTGAAATTCGAAAGACAAAAAAAAATAATTAAAAATAATTATAGAATTGTCTAACTACTTATATTTATAATAGATTATAATATTTATATATCAAAATGACATACAACATATATAATTAAAATTTCAAAGAAAAACCCGGGCGTAGCCCGGCCCGGCCCTAGTATATATATAACCATTATTTCGAGATTTCATGTAGTATTTTAAAATTTTAATTTTACAGAATTTATCTAATTGACGTCATTTTGATAAATTAATAGATGAAAAATAAATTTAACGTTTAATATAGATAAGCAAAATTTTGAGAGTTCATATAGTATTTTGAATATTTGTTTAATTCAATGTGGAATATGCACTGCTGTAAAGTTTGGAAATGAAAAGGCACAACACAATAAAGTTCATGTAGTATTTTGAACTTTTATTTAATTTAGTATAAAATATGCACTAATACAAAGCTCGGGAAAGGAAAAGCATGACGGTAAAGTTCAGGTTGAAATAGACATTTTTTCCCTAAATAGTCATGTATGTAAAGCAATACAAACAGCACTTCCTAAGTTATTACATGATACCAGAATGCAAAAATCTCTGATCTGATTGTTCCCTTCTGATTATAGCCCCAAAAGTTGGCTCATGTTGCGATCTTTATTTGTTCTTTGTTTCCACTTCTTAATGATGGTATCCATATGATTGACCAAAAAAATGACAGTATTCGTATGTAACTGACTTATGAATGAAACACAAAGACCTGAACTACATACTCTGTAATTCCTAATCTTGTTCGTCTACAAATAGAAGAAAAAGCTCATATACAATTTCTCTAATCGCATAGCCCAGGTAACCACCATATAACCATATGAGTCCTTTTATAGTAAATGACCACAACAACTTGTAAAACGATTTACCAAAACTAATTGTATTATTTTCCATTCTTGAACGACTAAACTGATTTAAAAAAAGAGAGTTGATCTTTGTTTTGTTCCTTTGAGTTCTCTTCTTTCTTCTGCTGCTCATGTTTCCGAGTATATATCCTCTATGGCATATATGCCGCATATCACTTACCTTCAGTCTACACATCTTTTGCTTTTTTTTTGAAAACACCCTACACATCTTTTGCTAACTGCAAAATTTCTACTGCTTCATCAACTTTTTATGTTAGTCTAGAGAGTTTCGCATCAGATTCTCTTTATATTCTACATTCTCTCGATCATTCAAGTGCATGATACATTGATGGTATCATTCCAAAAACCATCTACAAATCTAGACTTAACTTGTTGGACCTCTGTAAATTATGTGGTCGTTGGTTGGATAAGCACTTCCATCGACCCTCATTTTTGTTCTCTGTCAAGTATGTTCCAGACACTCTGCAAATCACTCAAACACAAGTTTATTTATCAAATACAATGTGTGACACCTCCTTGAGGAGTAAATTGGTAAACAACACTTTTTGAAATCATTATACTTGTAAAAGACTTTATTAATTAAGATGGGTGATTCAGTTCTAGCCATGGATATTGGAGAATGGTCAAAAGATAGTTTTGTGAATGTTCTCAATATTTGAAAGATTCTAAAGAGATTATTGTTCCCTCCACAAAACTAGCTTTGTTGTAAAAGTTTTTTTTCAATTAAGATGGGTGGTTCAGTTAAAACTATGGATATTGGAGAATTAATAGTCAAAAGACAGTTTTTGGGAACATTCTCAATATTTGAAAGTTTCAATAGATATTGTTAGTAACGTCAGAGTCAGCCCGGAAAATACGATGACTCCAAGTCTCCAAATAAGAAGAAAAGAAATTGGCTTATTAATTTTCGAGAATATTACTCTAGAAGACACAATATCAGTTATCAATTTCACTAAATGACACATTTAACATATAGGACACTTATAGAGAATATATTGACTAAAATACTCCTAACTAAGTGAAACAAAATAATATCTCTTCGTTAGCATAAAGAGACCATTCACATATTTATTTTCTTTGTTTTTTCTCTTTTTAAATCAAAATCTTATCATTCTCTCTCTCTCGACATCTCTCTGGAAACCTAATACCAAAATCGACCCCTAATAACGATGATACCAAATCGATCTCTGATATCATCCTTAATTTTCCAGAAATCAAACCCCTAATACAGAAATTGAACTCTGAAACCAAACCCTAATCTTCTCCACCTCTATTCTCGAGCACACATCTGTCGGGGTTCTACACCCCCGCAAGTTCTTTTACGCTTCCCTTGTTTCACAGATTTCCTACATAGAAAGTGAGATTTCAACTCCTAAAGCAATTACTTGAGCCTAGTTGATCTTCTCGGTCTAAACCTCAACTCTTTGCATCTTGTTTTAAAATTTTCAGAGAACACAAAAGACCACTGCCTCCCTAAGAGGCTTTTCGTAACTTAGATTTCCTTGTCGCTGTTTGAAGCAACTAGAGTAATTACTTGAGTCTAGTTGGTCTCCTCTGTTTCCGCTTCCACCTCTGTGTCCACTTCAGCTGCTTGGGATCACAGACAATCCGATTTGGAAGGTTAGATTATGATTGCAAAAGCAACTACTTAAGTCTAGTATGTCTTCTCTTTCTAAATCCAAAAATCTACATATTATTTAAAATTTTGCAGAGAACGAGAAAAATCATAGCTTTCATCTGTCATGTACTCTGGAGTAGTGGTCGGAAGAGTTATGGTCAGTCCAGAGTTCTGGTCGGCAGAGTTATGGTCAGTCCGGAGTTGTGGTCGGCAGAGTTATGGTCAGGGTAATTGTGGTCCGAAAAATTGTTGTTGGGAGAATTGTGGTCGGGAGAGTTGTGGACATGTGAATCTTTGTTAGGAGAGTTGTGATTTTAACCCATTTCTTCCATTCAACATCTTCTTGATCTAGGAATTGGTCTCTAATCCCTCGATATCTTCTCCCTTTTGATATTTTTCTCTTCTCTCTTTCTATCCAACAGTTCTCTGTGTCTGCTTCCACCTCTGTGTCCACTTCCGCTGCTTTGGTTCACAGACGATCCGAGATGGAAGGTTAGATTATGATTTCAAAAGCAACTACTTAAGTCTAGTATGTATTCTTTTTCTAAATCCAAAACTCTTTGCATGTTGCTTAAAATTTTGCATATAATGGAGAAAAATCCTAGCTTTCATCCATCATGTACTCCAGAGTTATGGTCGGTAGAGTTGTGGTTATGACAATTGTGGTGAAGAAAATTTTTGTCGGGAGAATTGTGGTCAGGAAAATTGTGGACATGGGAATCTTTTTAAGGCAAGTTGTGGTTTTCGAGTTTTGTGGAGAGGTTATGCAGTTTTTAAGAATTTACGTATTTATATTAATAACTATACTTTTGTATGTCTAAGTAGATGGTAAAAATAAAATTTTTAATGTCAAAGATTCTAAGTTTTAGCTTTATTATCTTTGTAACACTATGAACAATGCATTTCTTGTTGGGATCAAATCACTTTAATATCAAAGATTCTCTTTGTATATTCATCCACGATAGTCCAAGTATAAGACATTATCCTTGTAGTCATTCATGAGATACTCATACAAATATTCAGGAGATAATGTCCACAACACACCATCCACGAGAAACATATTTACAATATATTTACCCACATACCATTGTTTACGAGAAACCCAGTTACTATATATTTGTCCACATATCACTGTCTACGAGTCACCCATCTATAAAAACATAACTACAACGAAATATCAAAAGAAAAATCTTAAACTATATGTCAATTTACTACACGGCCATGCTTTTGTTAGCTGTTCAGTTTTTTTGTTTTTTAAATAATCTAAGAGCTAAGAAGTAATCACACAATCATAGACATCAACCTCAGATTTTTATAATATTATATTTAATATGCCTACAAACTAAAAATTCTAACTAAGTCAAACTATTGTGACTTCCTCAAAACTAAACAGAGGCATTAACGCCTGAAAAAATACAGCTGTACGAAGAAAGTGCTCTATATTTAGATTATTGATCTGGGCATTCTAAAATAGGCTGATATGGGTTCTAAAACTGTAATGAATTCCAACCTACGTTTTTAATTAATTAGAAGAATTTTCATGTACCTAAATTAGATATGTAATTAGGTCGAAAACTGTAATCAATCCACCTAAATGTAAAACTCTCAATTGTAGAAAATTTTGCATGTGGCGACATAAATCAGATGTGCGATTCGGAAACTCTAATCGCATATGTATAGCCACTAACAAAAGTTTATATATACGAGACGTACATCTATCTTTATCCTTGAACTTCAATAGAAAAGGTTTCTCTGTAGAAAAATATAAAGAATTTATTTTCATGTTTTTGTTAGCAACTTATTTTCATGTTGTTAAAGCTTTGTATATATCTATATATACATGTGTATATATCTTATTTTCATTATATCTTTAAGCCTAACCTTTTCCAGCAAAACCTCATGGCTGTAATTTTTTTCAACAGATGCAATTCGATGACTACACAGGAAATAGTACTTAATTATAAAGTTTAACTAGATTTTAACCCGCGCTTTTCAAGCGCGGAAATTTTTTATGATTAAAAATTTATATAATTGGGTTTTTTATTAATTTAAAGAATGTCTTGAGATAAAATCAGTTCACCAAAATTTGTGGTGATGATTGTTATTCATTAGTTTTTAGTTTCAGTTTTTATTTTTAGATTTTATTTTAGATTTTGATTTTTGGTTTTTAGTTTTTAAGTTTCTATTTTTGATTTTCATCTTTTGGTTTGGTTTTTTAATTTTTAGACCCGCTGAATTAGTTTGAACTGATATTACTAACAAACAAATCCCAAATAATCGAACTTCTAATTTAAAACTTAAAAGATGACAAAATTTTTTTTAAAGAAATTTACAATATTTTATTTTGTAAATAAAAAAAAGAAAAAAAGATAACCTGTTTTTTTAGTTTTTGGTTTTAGATTTTAGTTTTTAGATTTGGTTTTGCTTTACATTTTTTTTAAATCAGTAAATTATTTAAGAGAAATAAAACAATAAATTATTTAAAAGTTAGCATTGAAATTTATCAAAACAAAGTGATTGTTATTTAAAAATAAAAAAATCTTTTAACATGTTTTAAAGTACATGATTTAAATAAATGATTAATAATAGACAATTTTGTTTTGTTTAAAAATATTAAATACCTTTTGGGCTTGAAAATAATAACTGATTTTTCCTTCCATTGATGGAAAGTTAATTCAATGTTTTTGGAGTTTTTCCTTAATACTGAGCCCAAAAACCAATTCATATAATTTGTTCTAAAAACAAAAGTAAGCCCAACACTATATCTCATAAATAACCATCGGTTTAATTTAAGTAATGCGGTTCAATCAACTATATGACTTGTATTATTTGTAACATTCTAGAAAGAGTCCAAATTTAAATGACAACTTGTATCAGTAGATAAAAAGAATGACTCTATTTTAATATAGTAAATACCTAGCTAATATAGTATAAATATATTATACAGTATATTTTGTGCTAAATGATCTGATTTAAAAACTCAATTGCAAACAAATTTAAAAGAAAATAGATCAATAATGTTTTGTTCTCACAAACTTATCTAAATGCAAAAAAAAAAAGAACTGACAAACCCACTAATGTATGTCGTCATCTGTACTAATTTAATGCATTCATGTGCATCAGATTAGAGAATGCTTCATCCTTTTGTATCTAATGGTCATGGCCGGTCTTAGCTGGAGGGGATACCCAAGTAAGACATGTAACGTAACATCAAAAAAGTTTATGTACACTATCTACGTTACCACTAACCAGTGGACATCTTTAACTTAACATGTATAGATTTGCAACAATTCTTAAACGTATAAGTTATAGCATTACTGAAAACCATTCTAGTATTGATAATTATTCATTTTCATTATTTTTATTCGTTTTAGTAATCAGAAAGAAATTTTTATATAACAGATACAAACCATCGTTACATGAGATTTTAACCAATGAAATGGGTTATTGTAATGATAGCCTTAGAGTAATGAAAGATTCTCTACGTTTGCGAACATTCAAGAAATATTCTTAGTGACGTCTTCTATGAACTTAAGAAGAGAATCGTGTGAAGATCCACCTTCCATTAAAGCCACGTGACTCTTCTCACTCATCTCCTTCACTCTATCCCTTACGTTATCCTGCTCCATCAGACACCGGATCCCCCTCTCTATCTCCTCCGCCGTCATTAACGCCGACTCCTCGGCCATAATATCTGCCCTGAAAGAGTTCCGGACTTCCACTGCTAACCCTAGCTCCTCCACCATCTCAAAAGCGTTAATCTGCTGCTCGGCATAAAGAGGCCACGTGGCTATAGGAACACCAAACCAAAGACTCTCAAGTGTTGAGTTCCATCCACAGTGCGAAACAAATCCTCTCACCGCAGGGTTTGCTAGTATTGCGTTCTGTGGAGCCCAACCGATAATCCTACCCATCTTCGCAGTCCGGTCTAAGAATCCCTCCGGGAGAATCTCTTCAAGGTTTGTAAACTCTTCGGGATGTCCCATCGTTCCCTTTGGCGGAGCACGGCGAAGAGACCAAAGGAAACGATGTCCGGTTCGCTCAAGCGCTATTGCTATTTCCTTTGCTTGCTCCTCACGGAAACCTCCCATGCTTCCGAAACAGAGGAACACAACAGACTCACGTGGCTGCTCGTTCAACCAGCTTAGGATCTCTGTCTGCTTGTCGTCTGTTGAATCAGGACCGTTGGTTTTGAGATTCAGAACCGGTCCAACCGGATAAACCGTAGGAAGAGTATTATCTTCCCCGGAGAAAAACTTCATAGCATGAGGCTCCAGCTCAGCAAACGTATTTACCAAAATACCCTTGGTTTCTCTGAATCTTCTCACTTGGCCAAAAATAACCGGTAACCAATCTTTGTTTAACATGACCGAGGGGAAACACTTAACCGGTAAAGGACGAGTAAAACACGGAACCTCCAACTCGGTTATGTCCGAATCCTTCAAATCGGTGACGTCATATTTCTCATCATCGTAAAGATGCTGAACGTGGAATTGCAACCCCAGAAACGTGGCGTTGGAGGTGTAGAACAGGTAACTCGGTACGTTAAACTCGTTGGCGACATCAATCATCTCCGTGCAGAACATGTCCACCACGAATCCAGCAAGCCGCGATGGCGGCGAGTCAGGTTGGGCTGGATCAGTGATGAGTTTCTCAACCGTGGCCTTCACCTGTGGCTTGAAGCTATTGATGTAGGAGAGGAAATTGGGTTTAGGGCCATCGGAGTTTGGTTCATCTGCGACGGAGAGAACGTTGTAGTGGAGGCGGTCTTCAGATGCGGTGGAGAGTGAAGCGATGTAGGAGTTAGAGCTTCCGCTACTGAATCCATGCATCTGAGGGATGATAAGGATGGTGACGGAGATACGGTCGTCACGGTCGACAAGAAGCTTAGCAACTTCCACTAGTGGTCTGATGTGGCCGTCACCGGGTGATGGTATGAAAACCAGCTCCAGTTTCATTTTTTTCTAAAATTAAGTAGTTTTTGTCAACTGGTTTTCTTTATAAAAAGAATGGCTGAGCGGTTTTTGCTATCGAAACCCCTTAAGCGATGCGATGAAGCGTTATATAATAAAGTCTTTTGTCCTATGCATACAGGACGAGTGGCGGATAGGCAGTGCAATAGTCTTCGATGTTCTTTTAAATAATTGAGCTTAAATGCTCAGTCAAATTAGTCTACGACGCATTAAGTGGTTTTTGTTTCCACAAAAGAAAACTGTTTCTTTTGTTAACTTAAGCTTAGAAACTGGATTGCCATTTGGAATAAAATGATAAGAAATAGTTGATTCCATTAATTCACAAATTTTGTTACCATTTACTAAGAATAGAATGAAATAGTCATGATTCCAGTAATTCCACAAATTTTGTTACCATTTACTATGAATAGAATGGAATAATTATTTCATCAATTTCATAAATAAATAGAGAAAATACAAAGATGATTATTTCATAACAATTTTGATCATGAATAAATGGAATATATCTCTTCCATTTTTTGTTGTATTTCATTCCTATTATTCTATTTCTTTTTTTAGTCCAATACTTTCACATTAATTTACCAAGACTCTTACTTAAACACTAGGGTTTATTAATGCGCAAGCGCAGATTTATTTGCACTACATTTTTTATTTCATTTCTAATTAATAATTTTAGATTTTTTTTGTATCAATCTTACTCAGTTGCATATTAGTTTTATCAAATTTGTTTTTCTATTTCTTTCATTTTCTTAATTGGTGTTACGGTCAAAATGGCTAAAAGTCCAAGAAAAGTCATACGAGAAAACTATAAATTTTCTACGGAGATACGAAGTTACAGAAAACTCGTATCAAAGTACGAAAAATTTAAAAAGACCTTGTACGATATAAAAATAGAGGAAATACGCATCAAAAGGATTATCCAATCCTCGAACAAGTATTTCCGAACTTAAAAATTCACAATCGAGCCACCAATGCTAAACATCGACTGTCCAGAAAAACGCTCGAAAACTTCGAAAAAGAGTCAAGCTCGGCTGCGACATAGCAACCAAGCGCGCCACAAGCTCGGTCGCCACGTAGCGACCGAGCTCGCAACAAGCTCGGTCGCCACGTAGCGACCGAGCTCGCAACAAGCTCGCTCGCTACGTAGCAACCGAGCTCGCAACATGCTCAGTCGCTATGTAGCGACCGATCTTACAACAAGCTCGCTTGCTACGCAGCGACCGATCTCACAACAAGCTCGCTTGCTACGCAGCGACCGAACTCGCAACAAGCTCGCTCGCTACGCAGCGACTGAGCTCACAACAAGCTCGCTCGCTACGCAGCGACTGAGCTTGTTGCGAGCTCACTCGCTACGCAGCGACCGAGCTCGCAACATGCTCGGTCACTACGTAGCGACCGAGCTAGCAACATGCTTGCTCGCTACGTAGCAACCGAACAGTCCCAAACACCGATACAACATGAATCCATGCATTCTCATCCACTCTTTAATGCCATCTCCCGTAGGCCACGGCTTAACCACTCCTTGTTCTTTATCGATTGGAGTCATCATTCAAACTTTAGAATAAAAACTGCGGGAAGTTTGTTTTTATCAAAGAAACCGTAATAAACGTTTCGGGCGGAAAGACAGTCCAAAGATGCCTAAAACGCGACTAGAAGCCCACTTACGATTTCTTAACAAAAATTACATAAACACTGTGGCGGTTTAGACTTGGTTGACAAGAAAAGATAAATTTCAAATTTTCACGGATAAATGTCAAGTTTCCGAAGATAATCATGAAGATCAGAAAAAATGGATTATCTCCATTTTTGAGCTATGAGGCTTAAGGGCAGAAGGGTAAAGCATAAACCGACCTAGGAGGGAGTATATAAGGACTCCTAGGCGAGAGGCACAGAAAAAAAAAATTCTTGTAGACTAAAAAACTCTCTGCACTTAGAAACTTTAGGCTTTATTCTCGATAAGTTCGGTTTCTATGACTGGCACTCAATTACTAGACGAACTCGCCTAGGCAGTTCGATCTCTTGTCCAGCGCTATCAATTGAACAAATTTTGGCTTGATCCTCGAAAGGGGTACGTTGGCAGCCTTTCATAAGGCTCAGTCCGAAATCAATCAAAACCTTTTCCGTATCTTTTTCGTCTTTTGTTATCGAGCTGAAACTCAACTAGGTTTTAGGTTGATAGAACTAGGTAACTCTCTGACAGCTCTTGCGACCAAAGCTTTTGTAATCTCTTGTAATGATCCCAATGCTCTTACGTGGATTCAAAATAACATCTCCTTTTTTTATAAATTCGTATTGTTATCTTTTTGGTATTTTCCGCATTTATTCCGTCACTTGTCGTTGGCTCTCACAGATATCCGGGATGTCTGGAAAATTAGGTTTTTCTCAAGTTTCTTTATTTTACGAAAATCGACAGTGAAAATTTTGGTTCCACAGTTTGGCACTAGAAGGGGGGGGGGATCGGATTACTCTAACTCGCAGCTGCAAAACGCTTGGTCGAAACGATGTCTGGAAGTATGAAAGACAAACTCGCAGCACTGACTGCTCCTATTGCCAATGCTTACGCAAACGCTGTAGTGGTCAACAAAATCAAAAACCTAATCGCGACTTCTCGCCACAAAAAGTGCACCGAAACAAGCTCGTGATTTCTCTGTCTTATTCAGAAAGGGAAAAGATAAAACATATTCAACCCCGTAAATTTCTTCCTATTACCGAGTTGGAGAAATCTCACCGGGTAAGGATTTGACCAGAAGAGGTTTTCTGAAAAAATTTCGGAAAAATAAAAATTGCTCTACCAGAAACCGCATAAAAATCTTAGGTTACTTGCGGAAAACCCCTAGGCTACTCGCGGAAAAATCGTAGGATACTCGCGGAAAAAGGAAGCACAGCAAATTGGGTACGCAACTCGCTGATGTACTTCTTCCAAATAATTTTCTTGAAAGCCTTTGGAGAAGCAAACTTGCTTCAACCTCCCGAAGTCGCGAAGAAACCCTTGGTTAACCGAAGAAAGAAGGAGAACAGGAAATCAGGTACGCAACCCCCACGAATGTACTTCTTCCGAATAACTTTCGCAGAAACAAAGTTGATTTCTTAAAAATCGTTCAAATCCTAAAAACGGTTGATGAATACTGTGAGGGGTAAAACTCACTCTCTAGTTTAGGTTAGGTTTAGATTGGGAAAAGATAATCGTGGGCTGAATCCTGTTGGAACTTGTATGAATGAATACGTTTGTTTATATTGATTTTGCTGATAAAAGAGTTTACAAGGATGATCTTGACGATCTAATAGAAAGAACAATGATTGATAGAGATGATTAAGAACAAAATGTATTAGAGTCTTTTTATGTTGAATGAATCGAATCCCCTCTCTCTGATCTCTTCTCTTCTTTATATAGCTCTAGGTCACGTCCAACTTCTCCCAGCGAAGCCTCCGAGATTATCTCCATGAGTTGTGGGATTCGCAACAGCTTCCTCTTGACTAAGTCTTGCATGTTCTCCTGGAGCTGTTTCTCGTTAGCTGTTTGTAAACGAGGTCCCGAGTCTTTTGTTCGTGACCTGTTTTTATCGATAGGTAACGATGTCATTTGATTCTTGTTTGGGGAAAGGCTTTCTAATGGGCTCGTAATACCCCGTAAATGGTTTCAACTATTCAGCCCATTAATTCAGCTAACGGGCTAAATTCGGGCCCAACAGTTGCCCCCAGCTTTCGAGATAAGATCTCTTTTCTCGGAAGCTACAGCGTAACCGCCTGACCTCTTGTTCCTCGAGATAATGATTATACTCGAAGATTCGCGTGACCTTAATTCTACGGCCTGGATTTCGTTTGGTTAAATCAACGGTAGGGATTAATATATTTTGAATAATTTCAATCCCGATTTTCGAGGCTGGACGTGATATAAAGCTGCGGTTATTAACTGCGCTGTTTCTCCACCACCCCACGTCTCGATTTGATTCCTCAGGTAACTGTTCACTTTCTTCTTTAATTTACTGCAGTTATATTTGTTCCCGTTAATACTTCTAGGAATCCATAGTTTGAAAAAGTTTTCATCCGAACATTTCTTCGATTTCTTTGCTTTTTTCTACTTTCCTCCGTTTACTATCATGACGAAAGATAAGGAAGGTACCGGAGAAACTGAACTTCCTGCCTCCGTTGCTCAGCTTATGAAGGTTAAGCTGGAAATCGGTGAGAAGATGAAAAAGGGTGAAGCGAGCAAGAAGGGTAGGGACTCAATTGCTCTACGAGTCTCCAAGAGAACGAAGAAAAACGATGGCTCAGGTGGGAGCACCCTCTTCGGATCTCACGTGCCTTCTTTGCTGAGGAGCCAGGAGGTTGTTAACCTGATGGTTCAGGCCGTAGGCCAGAAGGATTTAGCCAAGGCCTGTAAACCCGACGAGACTCCGGAGACTGCTCCGGAAGGGTGGTTCTGCGTTCATGAGAAGTACATCACCAAATGTCATCTCAGATTCCCGCTTCCAGATCTCCTATTGGATCTTCTCGATCATTATCAGTTAGCTCTTTCCCAGCTCTGTCCCTCGGTTATCCGAGTGATTAATGGTTTTATCACCAGAGCTAAGGAAGAGGGGGTTGCCGTTGGTCTCCGCGATCTAATGAGCCTCTATACGATCAAGGAGAGTGCCTCAAAAGATGGTGGTAGCGGCACCTACTATTTACCTTGCCGACCCAAGCTGGGCCTCTTTAAGTTTTCCGGCAGTGATGATGACTGGAGGAAGAAATATTTTTACGTTAAGATTGACCCTTTGACGGTCCCCGTGGGTCGTACCCTAAGGGTTTCTTGGTCCGATGCTTCCGGTTAGGGTCTTCTAGGGATGTCTTTGTGTGGTTTGCTTCCTTTCCACATATTTCATTAACTGTTGATTCTTTTTGGCAGATATTGAAGAACCTGACAAGCTTACTAACAAGCTTACTAGAGCTTTGTATCGTAAGTTAAAGCAGAGTCCTTGTACGTGGGGAGCTTTTACTACTTCACGCATAGGAGCAGCCAGGTTTCCTGAACGATACGGAGCCTCGTTTCTGGATCCTATCCCAGCTGCAGGTTTAGAAAGTAAGTCNGTTGATTCTTTTTGGCAGATATTGAAGAACCTGACAAGCTTACTAACAAGCTTACTAGAGCTTTGTATCGTAAGTTAAAGCAGAGTCCTTGTACGTGGGGAGCTTTTACTACTTCACGCATAGGAGCAGCCAGGTTTCCTGAACGATACGGAGCCTCGTTTCTGGATCCTATCCCAGCTGCAGGTTTAGAAAGTAAGTCGGTTCTATATTTCTTTCCAAATGTAATGGCTTTACATTCAGAACCATTTGGTTTTGAAAAAAAAATTTTTGTTTGTTTTTTTTATTCAGTTTCCGAAGGTACCTCGGTCGTGTCTATTTCGACAGAAGCTAGTACCTCCGAGACCGAGAAGACCCAACAAGCTAAGATGCCTCTTCAACCGTCTTACCGCTCCCGGGGCAAAGCAGTTAAAGCTGCCAGCTCCTCTCGAGGAAGTGAGAAGAACCAAGGGGGTTCTTTTCTCAATCAGGTGCGAGATGTTCTCGATGATGGAGCTTCTCTTGTGATCAAGGATACCGCTGCTGTTGATGCCTCAAAGGCTCAGGAGGTTGCCCCCAAACCCGATGCGCAGACCAAGGAAACCGACCTTCAAGTGATCAAGGAGTCTTCCGAGATCTAGCCTCCCAGACCTAAGAGGTCTCGGGTTGACCAAGTGGACATATCGTCTAGGTCTTCCTCCTCCTCTTCGAGAGGAGGAACCGTGGGGTGGAGCTTTACCCACTCGAAACCCGGCTCTGTCTTGGAAGATCCTTGGGGTTTGGCCACTTTGATGAGGCATATGAAGAGGACTGGTTGTTCTCTTCCTGCGATTAACAACATGACTAACCGAGAGGAGTACGTGGAGGTCGCTCATTGCATGGGTCAGGTGAGAGATCTCAAAAATTATTTTGTCTGTTCCTTTTAGTGAAACTGTTGACTGAAAGCTGGTTTGTTTCANTCTTGGAAGATCCTTGGGGTTTGGCCACTTTGATGAGGCATATGAAGAGGACTGGTTGTTCTCTTCCTGCGATTAACAACATGACTAACCGAGAGGAGTACGTGGAGGTCGCTCATTGCATGGGTCAGGTGAGAGATCTCAAAAATTATTTTGTCTGTTCCTTTTAGTGAAACTGTTGACTGAAAGCTGGTTTGTTTCACTTTCAGCTAGCTGGGGCTATCAACCGAGTCCAATTGAGTTTGGAGGACACGATCAACAACGCTTCCCGAGCGGGGGAATTAGCTCAGGTGACTGAAATGGTGAAGTCTACTAAAGAGGAGCTCGATCAATCTCGAGCTAAGGTTGCTGAGCTCGAGAGTGTGATAGAAAGGCTTGGCTCGAAGGCCGACATTCAGGCTGGGAAGATCGAGAGTCAAGTTATTGATCTCCAAGTGAAGGGAAGGACGATAGCCGAGCTGGAGGCTGCCAAGAGAGTTGCCGAGCAACATGTCCGAGAGCTGGTTACTTCGGCGCAGATCAGTCAGAAGAATAAGGAAGCTGAGGTGAAGCTAGCTATCCGTCAAGGGAAGAAGGAGGTAGCTGATGCCTACAACAAGATCTTGACTTCTGTTAAGGAGAAGTTTGCCAAGAAGAAGGAAGAAGTTAGCCTCCAGATTTATGCTCATGAACTTCAGGCTAATGTCGTCCTTCTCGAGGAAATGTTGTCAAATGAGATCAAGAGCGTCGACGAGGAGCATCAGCGGCTGATGTCGTTGATTCCTGAAGCTACCGCTGTGTACGAGAAGGCTCAGGTGTCAGACTTTTCAGTAAGCAAGTTGTCCCTTCCTCAGATTTCTGAGAGCTCAGGTACTTTTGAGATCAACACGTTTAATCTTTCCTTTTCCGGAGGATATGGTTTTAATTTAGGTCTGGTAAATCTGGCTTCAGCCCCAGTTGAGACAGCCGTAGGTGACGTTGAGAAAGATGCGGGTGATGGATCCTTGGCTAAGGAGCTGGTTGCAGATGAGGAAGAAAAAGATGATGGGAAGGATGCTGATGATATGGAAGTCTAGACGTCTTCCTCTTTCTCTTTTTATGTTAGGTTTTTATGTTTTCCCAGACTTTTCATCTGCTTTGTTTTCTTCTTTCGTTTAAGACTTGTGACCTGAGGAGGTCTTTAAACCTTTGCTGCGTTTAGGATCTTTGAATTTAAATAGCCTGGGGAGGCTTTTAAACCTTTATTTTATCCTGGTTTTTCTTAAGTCATTTGACTAATGAACATTTTATCTCTTATTTCGATGAATCCCTTAGTACCGAGTTCCTGAATGTGATTCTTTATTCCTTGGAACAAAGAATTCTGGAATAGGTTACGTTATCTCTCTTCACGAGGCTTTGGGGTTGGGTTGTCGAGACCTGACTTTGTTCGGGATTAGTCATACTTCGAGCTAATGATCTTGAAACTTTCGGTTGGATTCTTTAAAGAACTTGTATTCGTTTATCTCATGCTTCGAGACCTTGGATTCGGTTAAGAATTTTGGGACCTTGATATTGGAATTCGTCAATATCTGACTTGGATGGTGGAATTTTAAGATTCCAGGTTCGGATTTATTTGGGACCTGGACTCGTCTAAAGAGTGTTCAGGTCCAACGTGACCTGAATTTAGGTAGTAGAGTTTTAAGACCTTAGGTCCGGGTTCGCCGGGACCTATTTTTAGATAGTAGGATTTTAAGACCTTAGGTCCAGGTTTGCCGGAACCTGTTTTCAGATAGTAGGATTTTAAGACCTCAGGTTCAGGTTCAGCGTGATCTGATTTCAGATAGTAGGATTTTAAGACCTGAGGTTCAGGTTCAGCGTGACCTGATTTTAGATAGTAGGATTTTACGACCTCAGGTTCAGGTTCAGCGTGACCTGATTTTAGATAGTAGGATTTTAAGACCTCAGGTTCAGGTTCAGCGTGACCTGATTTTAGATAGTAGGATTTTAAGACCTCAGGTTCAGGTTTAGCGTGACCTGATTTTAGATAGTAGGATTTTAAGACCTCAGGTTCAGGTTCAGCGTGACCTGATTTTAGATAGTAGGATTTTAAGACCTGAGGTCCGGGTTTGCCGGAACCTGTTTTCAGATAGTAGGATTTTAAGACCTCAGGTTCAGGTTCAGTGTGACCTGATTTTAGATAGTAGGATTTTAAGACCTCAGGTTCAGGTTCAGCGTGACCTGATTTTAGATGGTAAAAACATGAGACGATTGAATGTGAATGTTCTCATTGCAACTTTGATGGAGTACATAATCATGGAGTTAATAGCTTGAGCTGGATGTTCTGAACACATGCCCCCTTTGAGTGTGAAGACGAATATGTTGAGGTGAGATTGGGGCTGCACTCATAACAGAGTTGCCTACGTACCCAGTCAAGGGATCAAGCCAGACGTAGTTCAATAAATTTTAGGTACCGAATGGTAGTATCTTTTGAGATTCATGGCATTCCATGATCGGATTTCGGATACCCCGGTTCGTACCTTCATGAGCCTGTAAACGCCTGGACGTATCACATGGATGATTCGGTAGGGGCCTTCCCAATTGGTCCCTAGCTTTCCGGCGTTTGGCTCTTTGGTATGGCCAAAAACTTTCCTGAGTACCAGGTCACCTACAACGAATTGCCGTGACCTGACCTTGGAATTGTAATGTCGGGCCATTGCTTGTTGGTAATTTTGAATGCGGAGCAAGGCTTGATCCCGTCGTTCCTCGATGAGGTCAAGGTGATCAGATAGGAGCTGATTGTTAGCTTCGGGATTTGTCGTGCAGAGCTCTCGACGGAGGCTCCCTGTGACAGTTTCGGCTGGGACGACGGCTTCCATCCCGTNCAAGGTGATCAGATAGGAGCTGATTGTTAGCTTCGGGATTTGTCGTGCAGAGCTCTCGACGGAGGCTCCCTGTGACAGTTTCGGCTGGGACGACGGCTTCCATCCCGTAGGCTAGGGAGAAGGGGGTTTCTTCCGTAGCTCTTCGTGGGGTGGTTCGGCAAGCCCAGAGTACTTCGGGTAACCTTTCGGACCACGAACT
Source organism: Eruca vesicaria subsp. sativa (assembly GCA_932364175.1). NCBI lineage: Eukaryota > Viridiplantae > Streptophyta > Magnoliopsida > Brassicales > Brassicaceae > Eruca > Eruca vesicaria. The sequence goes on along the minus strand of CAKOAT010845154.1, from coordinate 273,222 downwards.
TTTGTCGATTCCAAGGCGTTTCTTGAGGTTTGCTAATACTGACTTATTAGCAGCCTCCGCCTGGCCGTTTCCTTGAGGGTATCGTGGTGTTGACATGGTGAGGCGAATTTTCCATTTGTCGCAGAAGTCTTTAAAGTCGTTGGATATGAACTGTGATCCGTTATCGGTTACGATTTCATATGGGACACCGTGGCGGCAAATGATGTCTCTCCATACGAGTCGTTCGGTTTCAACCTTAGTTACTTGTTGGAAAGCCTCAGCTTCTATCCATTTCGTGAAGTAGTCTGTTAGGACTAGTAGGAAACGTAGCTTTTGCCTTCCTGTTCCGGATACGAATAGTGGTCCTACGATATCCATGGACCATCTCATGAATGGGTATGGGGCGGATATCGAGGACAATTTCTCCGATGGCTGATGTATAAAAGGTGCGTGTCTCTGGCACCTGTCGCATGAGGACGAGTAGGTCTCGCAATCAGCGATAATGGTAGGCAAAAAAAATAGCCTTGCCTTCTGATTCAGATAGCTAAAGCTCTGCCACCGGAATGGTTCCCGCAGGAGCCGTCGTGCATTTCTTTCATGAGTTTGATGGCGTCGAGGCCGTGGACGCATCTTAGGTAAGGTCCCGATACGCTTCGTTTATAAAGGATAGATTTCATTATGCAGTATCTTGCGCTTATTGCTTTAAGTTTTCGAGCTTCCCATTTATGGGGGGGGGGGCCTTGCCCTCCGAAATATACTGCATGATTGGAATTCTCCAGTCCTTTCTTCCTATGATTTTCTCGTGGAGGGAGGAAGGAGGTCCCGGCGCGGGATCAGGCTCTCGGTTGTTGTTGCGTCCGGAGGTTGTTCTCCTGGGGATGTTCCTTCTGTTAGGTTCGCCGGAACCTAGATCTGGAGGGACGTTTACAGGTGTGTTATTTATTTCCGGGGCTGGGATTGTATCCTCGGTTGGAGTTTCAGGCTCGGGGGAATATCTTGTTCTGCGAGTGCTTACTCTCAGGACAAGTGAGCTCGAAGGCTGGACTATGCCCCCGGAGGTGTGCTTTCGGAATTTGCGGGCTTTTGTTTTTGGGAATCAGAATGTGGTTAGGACTTGGGTTGCTGCTGATTCAGAGCAGCTACCTTCTGTTTGCTCTTTCGGTTTGCTATCGATCTCAGCTTTGGTAGCTATGTCGATGCTAGGTTTTTCGATTCCTTCTACGGGTATGATTCGTTTTACCAGGGGATCTGATGTGGATGCCAACGCAGCCAACGCGCCTGCTGAGGAGTTCTCTCCCCGTGGGATTCTCGTTAGCTCGAATTTAATGAACTGTTTAGTGAGGCTTTGTACCACTTCAAGGTATGCCCCTATTCTTTCGTCCCTGGTCTCATACTCGCCGTGGAACTGGCTAGCTACCAGCTGTGAGTCGCTGTAGGTGTTCAGCTCTCGGATTCCGAGGCTTAGGGCGAGTCTTAGCCCTGCGATTAGTGCTTCATATTCGGCTTCGTTGTTTGAAGCATTGAAGCCGAGCCTGTAAGATTGCTCGATGGTCTCTCCGGCTGATGAGGTCAGCCTTAGGCCAATTCCGGAACCTTGTTTTGACGAGGCTCCGTCGACGTACAGGCTCCATTCCGGAGCTTCGGCTCCTGGATCTAGCTGTTCAGATGATAGCTCAATGATGAAATCAGCGAGGACCTGAGCTTTTATGGCAGCTCGGGGTCTATATTCGATGTCGTATTCGCTGAGCTCTATGGCCCATTTGGCCAATCGTCCTGACTGGCTAGGGCTATGCAGGATCGTGCGTATTGGCTGTGAGGTCATTACCACGATCGAGTGTGATTGGAAGNCAGCGAGGACCTGAGCTTTTATGGCAGCTCGGGGTCTATATTCGATGTCGTATTCGCTGAGCTCTATGGCCCATTTGGCCAATCGTCCTGACTGGCTAGGGCTATGCAGGATCGTGCGTATTGGCTGTGAGGTCATTACCACGATCGAGTGTGATTGGAAGTAAGGTCGTAGTTTCCTGGCGGCTGTCACGACTGCCAGTGCTAACTTTTCCATGGTAGGATATCTGGTTTCGGCGTCTATTAAGCTTTTGCTCGTGTAATAGACAGGTCTTTGCTCATTTTGTTCCTCTCGTACCAGTACGCCGCTAACCGCCGCAGTTGACACTGCGAGGTATAGGTACAGGGGTTCTCCTGTTACTGGTTTGGATAGGATTGGAGGTTCGGAGAGGTAAGCTTTTAGTTGTTTGAAGGCTTCCTTTCACTTCTCATCCCACAAGAACTTCTTGTTATTTTTTAGAAGTTTGTAGAATGGGAGGCATTTGTCAGTGGACTTGGATATGAATCGGTTTAAAGCGGCGATTCGTCCAGTCAGTCTTTATACCTCCCTGGTTGTCTTAGGTGACGGCATTTCCAGGAAGGTCGCTATCTGTTTCGGGTTGGCTTCGATACCTCTCTCGGTTACGAGGTAGCCGAGGAATTCGCCCGAGGGCACTCCAAAGGTGCATTTTGCAGGGTTTAGTTTCATATCGTATTTGTTGAGGATATCGAAGAATTCTTTTAGGTGGGAGATGTGGTTTTCTCCAGCTGAGGATTTAACCAGCATATCGTCAATGTACACCTCCATGGTTTTTCCAAGCTGTCCGGCAAACATTTTGTTCACAAGCCTCTGGTAGGTAGCTCCCGCGTTTTTTAGTCCGAATGGCATTACCTTGTAGCAGTAGGTTCCGCGTTCGGTTATAAATGCGGTTTTTTCTTGATCTTCAGGATTCATCATGATTTGATTATATCCAGAGAAGGCGTCCATGAAGGACAGGAGCTGGTGGCCAGCCGTCGCCTCAACAAGGCGATCGATGTGAGGTAATGGGAAGCTGTCTTTAGGACATGCCTTGTTTAGGTCGGTGAAGTCTACACAGATCCTCCACTTCCCGTTTTTCTTTTTCACTACTACAGGGTTAGCTAGCCAATCGGGGTAGTGTACTTCACGAATGGACCCTGCTTTCGTGAGTCGATCTACTTCGTCGTTGACAGCTTGGGCTTTTTCGAGGCCTAGCTTACGGCGTTTTTGTTTGATCGGTTTGAAAGTAGGATCTACGTTGAGCTTGTGAGAGGTGACGTTTGGATCTATACCTCTCATATCGCTGGTAGTCCATGCAAACGTTTTGATGTTGCTTTTCAGGAAGTCGATCAGTTCCTTTTTCATTTCGAGAGGTAGCTCTGATCCGATATTCACTTGTTTCTCGGGATCAGAGTCGTCGATGCTAACTCGTTCGGTTAGGTTCCTAGGGGGACCTCGAATATTTTGTTGCATCTCTCGACCTTCCTGGATCTGTAATTGCTATTGAGGTGATTCCTTGAGGATTCCGAATCCCCCCAGGTAACAGATCCTGGAGATCTTCTGGCTACCTCGCACAGTGGTTATTCCGTCCGGTGTCGGAAATTTCACGCATTGGTTATAGGTGGAGGCTACTGCCTTCATCTTATGGATCCAAGGTCTTCCTAGGATCGCATGAAATGGAGAAGGCCTGTCGATGACTACAAAATTGGTCATTTTCATGATTCCTCCGGCTATAACCGGGAGCTTGATGGTTCCCAAGGAGGTAACTGTTTCTCCAGAGAAACCTACAAGGTTAGCTTTCTGACCGATAATTTCGTAGTCATCTATTTCCATCCCTTTCAGAGCGTTATAGAAGATGAGATCGACCGAGCTTCCGGTATCAACCATCAACTTAGGCACCTCGTACCCTGCTATGTTCAGGGTGACGATTAAGGCGTCATCGTGAGGCCTGTCGAGGTCTGACGTCTCGCTTTCCCAGAAAGAGATCTTAGTATTGGTCTCGGGATTGGGAGACTTAGATTGAGCTCTAGAGACAGCCTTCCGCACGTGGCTCTTGATTGAGTTAACTGAGTCTTGACATATGGCGGAACCTTCGAGGATATAATCCACTCTTGAGCTAGGGCTCGATTGAGGCGGAGGTTTGCTTAGGAGGGTCTCGATTTGTAGACTCTTCCCTTGGGGAAATTTCCCAAGAATCATGTCGACTCTTTTCTTGGGAGCCGGCGGTGGCGAATATGTTTCCTTTTCGGGAGATCTTTCACGTTTTGGGGAGGTGTCTATGGGACCTCTTTTCTGGTAAGGAGGTGGCTTTTTTAGTTCCACGTCCTTTAGTTCGCCAGCTACGAATTTAGCTGCCAATTGTCATTGGAGGTCCCAGCACTCCTCGGTTGAGTGCCCCTTTCGATCGTGATAAGAGCAGTGTTTGTTCTCATCGTAGCCTTTTGTCCAGGGGGTTTTGCTTGTCGCAGCTACAAGTTTTTCTTGTTGAACTTCGTCGACAGCATACGAGTGTTCTCCCTGGGTCTGATGGTTTCGAGAGCTACCTTTTCTAGAGGGTCCTCTCGTTTCCGAGGTTTCACCTTTCGGATGATTCTGGGATTTCTTATGGATTTTATCCAGTGCAGCTGTTTCTTCCTTCAAGGTAATATATCTCGATGCTTTGTGAAGAGCATCATCGATAGTTGGAGGAGGGTTAAGTGTTAGCTCATACCAGAATTCTGATTTATACCAGAGACCTCTTCTAAGGGCTTCGATGGCCACTTGATCATTGGGGTTCGAGAGCTTAGTTCTAACTGCTCTGAACTTCTCGATGTAGATTCGTAGCGAATCCCCCATTCCTTGCCTGATCTTCCAGAGGTCAGCCTCGGAGGCTTGTTTAAGGATATGGGTCGAGTATTGTTTCATGAAAGCGTTAGTGAGCTGATCGAAGTTATCGATTGAGTTTGGCTCGAGGCTCGAAAACCATTCAAGAGCTGTTCCGACCAGGTTCTCAGCAAAGGTCCTACAGTAGCCTGCTTCGCATTCTTCTTTTGTGAAATGAGCTTTCACTATAGCTAAGCGGAAGGCTCTCAAATGAGCTTTGGGGTCTGAGGTCCCGTCATATTCGGGAATCCTAATTTTTCGGGTATCTCTTATGTAAGAGCTAGCGATTTTGTCTGTGAATGGGGTTCCACGGGTTTCCTCAATCAAGCTCTCGATTTCGGGAGCTGAGCTTGTTGCTTTGTGCACTTGAGCGTTCAGCTTCTGGAGGGCTGCGTGAGTTTGCTCCATGTATCGGCNAATCCTAATTTTTCGGGTATCTCTTATGTAAGAGCTAGCGATTTTGTCTGTGAATGGGGTTCCACGGGTTTCCTCAATCAAGCTCTCGATTTCGGGAGCTGAGCTTGTTGCTTTGTGCACTTGAGCGTTCAGCTTCTGGAGGGCTGCGTGAGTTTGCTCCATGTATCGGCGAATAGCCTCAGGTCCTTCTAGAGGAAGGACAGTTGGGTCTTCGCAAGGAATCTGATGAGAAGATTCTTGATGGAGTCGAGTGTTGCCGTTGTCCCAAGCGTTAGGTGGACTAAATCGCTCGTTAGCTCTAGAGCCACTTTGAGGGACGTGACCCGGGGGGTGAGCTGTGGGATCAGCTTCCGTCCTCGGGTTGTCTCGATTAGGGGTCGCGCTTCCATTTTGGTAAGCTGAAGTCGGTGCCCTGCCTCTAGGAGGGGGAGACATTCCTTCTCCGGACCTAAAAATAGGTGGCGGAGGTGGCAATCTGGTGCTGTGTTCGTGAACCCTATTGGGTGCTGAGCTAGTCGTCGCTATGTTACTTCCCATAGCGCTAGTTATAGGTGGACTAAATACTGGGGTTGTCCCGGTATGGGGCGTCCGGAGAACAAGCTCTTGCCCATTATGAGCAATGCTGTTGGGGGAAAAGTTCAAGCGTCCGCGAGGGAACGTCGGTTCGGTGAGACGATCTCGAAAGGGGATTCCCGAGCCTTGGCGTTGAGATGGCTGAGTTGTCTCGGTTAGAGATCGAGTCACCTCTTCGAACCGCTGCTGCCGGGCAGTTAGCTGTTGTAGGGTACGCTCGTTATCCTAAGCTCTTTCTACCAACTGCACCATCATTCGGCGCATTTCGGATAGCTGAGCTTCCGAATGATGCGGAGTGTCGTTGAGGGTTTTCAGGGAGCGTAGCCCGGTGTTGTTTCCACTGGAAGACCTTGGGTTGGCTATCCCAGTTCGGTTGAGCATTAGCCGGAGGCTGTTGCTCGGATCGAAGGTCAGCGGATTGAGGTTCCGGATCCTGAGGGTCCGGGTCTCTTCTGTTCGGTGATCCGTCGATCTGGATCACGGGATCCGGGGTGGATGGATTCGTTGCCTGGTTGGAAGGATCCATTCTCAAGTTTCGGAGTGAAGGATTCAATTATCTCGTCCCCACAGACGGCGCCAAAATGTGAGGGGTAAAACTCACTCTCTAGTTTAGGTTAGGTTTAGATTGGGAAAAGATAATCGTGGGCTGAATCCTGTTGGAACGTGTATGAATGAATACGTTTGTTTATATTGATTTTGCTGATAAAAGAGTTTACAAGGATGATCTTGACGATCTAATAGAAAGAACAATGATTGATAGAGATGATTAAGAACAAAATGTATTAGAGTCTTTTTATGTTGAATGAATCAAATCCCCTCTCTCTGATCTCTTCTCTTCTTTATATAGCTCTAAGTCACGTCCAACTTCTCCCGGTGAAGCCTCCGAGATTATCTCCATGAGTTGCGGGATTCGCAACAGCTTCCTCTTGACTAAGTCTTGCACGTTCTCCTAGAGCTGTTTCTCGTTAGCTGTTTGTAAACGAGGTCCCGAGTCTTTTGTTCGTGACCTGTTTTTATCGATAGGTAACGATGTCATTTGATTCTTGTTTGGGGAAAGACTTTCTAATGGGCTCGTAATGCCCCGTAAATGGTTTCAACTATTCAGCCCATTAATTCAGCTAACGGGCTAAATTCGGGCCCAACAAATACTAAACAAAGCAAAACGGAAGATTATATCCCTCACTACTAAAACGTTTTCTAAAACCTTAAGGTTTTGTAAGAGACTTGAAGAGTCGCTTCTGTAGTAACATATTCAGAGAATCATCGATAATTGTCATCTAAGCTTATTTCGGAAAAATTACTCAAAACTTCCTCGGATCAATCCTGCGGAAAACGAGAAATTTCTGATTAAGTCGAGTCGCAATAAATCAAGCTCCTCACAGCTTGAGTTTCTGATACTAAAACCCACGAACAAAATTTGCGGAACAGCCGCAAAACATGGGTTTTCCGAGAATGGCTCTCGTACGGCCAAACTCGATAACTTGCGGAACTACTTCCGTAAAAAATAGTAAGGTCAAACAAGAGCATGTGAAACAATCAACAAAAAAACAAAAGAAATAAAGGTTGAAACAAGACAAGTTCTCTTATACCTCGACGAACTGAGGACCTCACCCGAATGACATCATGTTTATTGCTCGTTTTTCCTAAATCGCCCACCACAGCCTTCGTCGACTCATCACCTATTTCTCCTCACTTTGTCTCAACGATTTCATAAAGTTCCCTTGATACACGAAACGCAATCCGGTTTTACAAAATTCTGCCACGTTGAGTCGAAAACATCTGATCATAAACGTATGATATATTTTTCAACAATATACAAAGCACACCTAGTCAGTTTAGTAAAACCGCAGTACGAAGAAATAGGAACAGAAACTCGGATGTTGAAATACCTTCCACACTCCGATATTAACGTCAGTATTCCATCGAAAACGAATTCATACGTAAATAAATCAGAAGAAATGAGGAGAAGAAGAATAAACAAGAGGCAATCCCGAGTCATCGATGAGACTAAGGTATGTCCGATTTAGAAAATTTTCAGAATTCTAATTTTTCGTAGGAAATGAATAAAAAGGTCTTAAAAACTGCCGTAAACCTTAGGGAACTTAGAATTTAGGTGGATAGTCTAGAAAGCTAAGTCGTAGGCGATTTTGTCTATCTCGTTCTATTGTTCTCTAACTGTTCAGGCAGAACTCGCAAACCGATCCAATCTCTCGTACAACTGAGAAACGATCGCCACACATTCGAGCATACTCATTTCGCTTCCTAAAGAAAGAAAGAACTAGAGACATGAACGTCGTCTTAAAACCGACTCTGTCCTAGAAATTTTTGTAAAACTGACATATTCCTAGTCATTATCAATCCACCATGGCCTTTAATCGACTCAGATTGTCGATCATCCCAATCCTTCGAAAGAACAGTTCATCTTTTTTCTTTCATAAAGCTTATACTATACTCGTATACTCCCATACTTTTAATACATTTTTCTAAATCAAGAAAACGCTTTCGACAGAGCAAACTCTTGCAGAAATAGACGGAAAAAATATTCGCACAATGCGATGCCTCGTCAAAATCATCCTAAAAGAATACGACAATCTAAGATTCGTCTAAACGCTAGGAACTGATCCAAACCATCTGGAAAATAATCCGAGGACTATAAAGAATATCTCGTTGCAATCTCGCGTTCAGTGTGAAACTCGATGATTTGTCAAAGTCATAAAGCTATTTTTCCGACTTGATAAAACGAGTTTCGTATAAGAGTAAAAAAAAAGAGTATGCTATAAATGTTCAGGCATCAAATCATCGCTCTCGTTTTCCTTTGAACCAAGCGAGTCATGGAAAAACATCAAAAACCTTTGCGACAAAGCAAAATCGAGGATAAAAGTAGTAGCAAATACGACAAAGGGAACATGTCATCCCCGCTCGTAGACTATGTCTATCGTTATCTAACTGATTCATTTCACTCATGAAACCTGCGAAAACGTTCCCTGACTAGATCTCGGTGAAATAACCTTTAGTAAAACTCCATGAAACTATCACCAAAGAATCAAAAACAAAGCGGAAAGATTTCTCAAAAAACTCGTGGGAACATCGTTACTTTGACATCTCCATATGACTCGTGTATTTACTAAATTCATAAAACCACTTGCCCGTCACTTACGCAAAATCCTTTGTATAATCAGATCGAGTCATACGAAGAAACTTTCGAGAGTGAACGTAACAGGTTTTACCAAAAAAGTATTTGTCTTATAGCAAAAACGAAGCTGTATGATCCAACAATGGACGACCGATCTAAACTTTATTTCTTTGCACCACGATCCGTTAGATCTCATTCTTTAGTCATGTGGCTCACCGGCATCCACTCTCATTCCACAGCGTCCGATGTGTAAGAAAACGTTCATAACAAAGCTCCTGAAGCTATACGAGTTATCCTTAAAACTACACGAAATAGATCTCGGAAAGCCAACACTGCACAAAGCACTGTGAACGAAAAACGGCCTTTCCCCAGGGATAATTTTATGCGACCTTTTCGTCCTAATTCCTCTATCACGAATCAAATAACTTAACATCCGAACGGGAACAAAAGTTTTGGCTGCGACTGTCCGCGAGCAAACCAAGATGTTCCTCTAACGCAGTTTTAAGACAAAAACATTTGCAACACCACAAAACATCTTCAAGCCCGCAAACATTTCAAACACGAAACGCGTCATACGAAAGAAAAACCAATCTTCAGCATCGCGAGAAGTCGCTGACACCTGAAGAATAGTTTTTCGATAAAAATACCTTCCTCTATAAAATCACTTTCTTGGAAGACCAAATAGTCCATCCGCGACTGTAAAAGGAAATCCAAACTTTTGGTCAGCACTTCCGAACGACTTAAAAATTGTCTCCGGTGAGATGCTCGATTCCAGCCAGACGAGTCGTATAAGCCGAGAACTTATCGCAGACTCTAAATCGTACGGAGTGAGGTTAAAATCGCAACATGCAAAATGAAAGCCGACTAGTCATCGCAAAGCCTTAAAACCAAAAGTAAACCTAGGTCTTACCCTAAACCCAACACACTGGTCTATAACGTCTCAAGGCATGAAATGAGATCCTTAAGGCATGTCTCTTCGTTCACATCTAAACGCTAATGATATTATAAACACCTTAGAATGAGCAAACGAATAGGACGATCTACAAACTATGAGACGACAACTCATATTCTTCACTCTACATTCATACGAATACAAACATGCTCTTAAAACGCGAAACACAATTCAAAAGGCTGCCGCAAAGCAGAACGGACTCAAAGCTACACACGGCCAGTCCAAAAAACTATAACGGCCACACTTGGCCGAAGCAAAGAGCCTCCAAGGAAAGTCTCGAGGCTGATACAAAATACCATCGCCATCAACATGCTAGATAATCTCTACACATAACTATACCGTAAAGGTCTCACTGGAAAACATGTCGTATGAACCTTAACTCCAAGACGAACTACGAAAGGCTTGATCCCTTCAAAAGGGTACGTAGGCAGCCTCCATTACGCAGCCCCAATCCTACCCCTTTCCATTCCAAGGAGAGTGGGAAGACCACTTCCAACAGAACTTTTCAACCATTAATTATGCCTAAAATTGTCTAATCACTCCCTAGAACCTCAAGCTAGAAGCTCATGATACTAACGAGCTGAGGGGGGGGGGGGGTAACTGTTGGAGTCAAAATCGGTCACAACGGAATCAATGGCTAAAAGTATGAGAAGAAGCATACGAGAAAACTATAGATTTTCTACGCAGATACGAAGTTACGTAAAACTCGTATCAAAGTACGAAACAATTAAAAAGACCTCGTACGATTTAAAAAAATAAAAGAAGTACGCGTCAAAAGGATTATCCAATCCTCGAACAAGTACTTCTAAACTCAAAAATTCACAATCGAGCCACCAAAGCTAAACATCGATTGTCCAGAAAAACGCTCGAAAAAAATCGAAAAAGAGTCAGCTCGGCTGCGACATAGCAACCAAGCGCGCATCAAGCTCGGTCGCTACGTAGCGACCGATCTCGGAATATCTCCATTTTTGAGCTATGACGGCTTAAGGGAAGAAGGGGAAACCATAAACCGACCTAGGAGGGAGTATATAAGGAGTCCTAGGCGAGAGGCACAAAAAAATGATTCTCTTAGACTAAAAAACTCTATGCACTTAGAAACTTTAGGCTCTATTCTCGACAAGTTCGGTTTCTATGACTGGCACTCAATTACTAGACGAACTCGCCTAGGCTGGTTGGTCTCTTTTCCAGCTCTATCAGTTATACTATGTTCGGCTTGATCCTTGAATGGGGTACGTAAGCAGCCTTTCATAAGATTCAGTTCGAAATCAATCAAAACCTTTTTTCGTATCTTTTTCGTCTTTTGTTATCGAGCTGCGAATCAACTAGGTTTCAGGTTTTAGGTTGATAGAACTAGTTAACTCGCTGACAGCTCTTGTGGCCAAAGCTTTTGTAAACTCTTGTAATGATCGCAACGCTCTTACGCGGATTCGAAATAAGATCTACTTTCTTTATAAATTTGTATTCTCATCTTTTTGGTATTTTCCGCATTTAATCCGTCACTTGTCGTTGGCTATCGCAGAGATCCGGGACCTCCGAAAAATTAGGGTTTTCCTAAGTTTCCTTATTTTACGGAAATCGACAGTGCACATTTTGGTTCCCACAATTGGTTTATTAAGTATGTGCAAATATAGATTGTTTTATCATAACTGATAATATGAAGCGGACTTAGATAAGTATGTTTTATTTCATCAAGTTTCATTCCGTCTTAAGTATAAAAGAATAGGTACAATTCGGCAGACTGGATTAAAACATCTTGAAAACTCGCTTACATCTACTTTTATCAACTCATGCTCTCCACTAAATTAGAGATCTAGAATCAGAAGTTCTTGACAACCTCAGTATTAAAAAAATGATGTAGGGTTATCTCATTTCGGTATAGCAGAAGGTTTGTATAACAATGCCATATACCTATACGATTTAATAATATTATTTAGAGTAGAGTCCAAAGTAGGTCAAACACTATTGTATATCCGAAAACAAAACAAACCCAAAGCATACATGTGCTGAAAATAGAACCACAAAAACAACAATAACATATCACCGCAACATATTGATAACACATGCTATTATTACAAATAAATGACAAAAATTGTTTTCATAATTTAAGCACAATATTTTCACTCATACTTTTTGAGGTGTGTTTCCATTTTCAGAATAAATAAAACCAAACTATTATACACTAAACACATAATTATGAATTCAGCCTACAACGAACACAATAAACGTAATCTCCTCATACTCTCAGAGATATGTTTCCATAATCTATAGTTGATAGTTTTTTTTCTAACTTTGGGCAACATCGAAAAACACATCACACGCACACTCTTACATTCAATAAAAACAAACATATAGACACTAATCTAGAAAACAAACCTTTAAAAATACCACAACTTCAGGCTGATGATACGTTGAAAATACCACACACAAACATGAAGACAACCCTATGAACCAAGATAAAACCTCCGACAAATATTACAAACAAATTACCAAATCCCATGCATAACGCGGATCTCCCCTAGTCTAGAAATAAAGTTATGTTATCTTTATCTGAAGAGGTAAAATTTTCAGAAGATAAAAAATGAGAAAGATTACTTGTTTTCCGAGTACCACTTTTTGTATTTCGTAAACATGGGCCCCTGATTTTCAGCACTTAGACGGTGGCCTAACGTGTCAAGCCCATCATCCCTTTGCTCTTCTTATCTCAGCTACATCTGATTAGTTTAAAAAAAAACAAGAAATGAGACATCTTAGATTTTACGCACCTGATTAAAACGGCCCAAAAATAATCAACAGAGATGAACATAATTCCAGCAAAGCCCATCTCAGACTTACTCTCATCTCAAGAACTTTATCACAGAAAAAAATATTAAAAAACTCTAATGAAAACGTATGGTTCGTAATCTATGCAAGTGAAACTAACCGGCTTCAATATTGTAGTCTAGTTCTTTTGGAGCTTCATTACACTATTCATCTATCGTGGGGGTTTGCAATCGTACTGTGGTTTTGTTAATGCAAGCAAGTCGACCATGGAGATTGCAATTTTCAATTCCTGTAAATAAATAATTAGAGAGGATATGGAAAACAAAATTCAACAATCATATGAAAGGCTTTAAAACAGAGAGATCAGTGAACCTGTGCTATCTACAAAACATAAAGCATGTGCTTCACAAAACAGAGAGATTGATGAACTTGTGCTATCTACAAAGCAGAGAGCTCACTATATAAAAAAAAGAGTTTGTGAGTTATGGCTTCTATTGTGGCTTGAAAATATACGTTCACTCCAGGCATGATCAAACTTCAGAAATTTACCAAAGCAGTTGCCAAAGATTATCAAATAAGTGAACAGAGTTTCCATGGAATTCCCAAGTTCTTTTTCATTGGTCCGACAAATCTGAAAAAGAATGTACATACAAAGTACCCACATATTAGTAAAATTCAAAATCAGATTACACTTGTGGATAGCAAAAAAATATTTAGAGACTCTTACAAATGACAGAAAGTAATCAAAATAATAAAATCAAGTTCTAGATTTAGTCAAAGCAAAGCAATGCATTACCAAAAATACATGCCAATGAAACAACAAAAATACATGCCGATTCAAGTTCTAAATCTAATCAAAACAAAGCAATCAGACACCAAACAATACATACCGATTCTAGTTTCATATTTAATCAAAAACAAAAGAATGATAAACCAAACAATACATACTGATTCATCTAGGAGAAGAATAGTTATCCCCATGAACTCATTCTTGGTAACATTGCGGGAATCCCAGAAGCGTAAGAGGCGGCCAACAATACTCTGGGTAGTTCTTCCAAGGCGGAGGGAGTTGAAGGTCGAGGTTGTGACGGCGGCGGAAGCGCTCTGTGAACCGGATGAAGTCATTTTTAAAATCATCGCTTGAGATGAAAATCTGGAGAGGAAAAGAAGAAAGAGTTAAGAGCTCACACCTTTATATATACATAGATGGTTGTAGGAGTGGTTACTGGTAAGACTCGACTCAGAACGTCACCATTGAATCAGATCGAAGGTTCGAGATCAAAACAAAAAAGACTGTCGGAATGTGAACCGTCTTGAGACAGTGTGAGAGTAAGTCAATCAAAGTTAACTAAACAAACTCTATTCCTTACCGGGCTTAAGCCAAGAAAGCCCAAATCAACCCAAAAAAAAGAGTACCACATGGAAGATATGAGTTTCGTATCCATATACTTGTGGAGCAAAGTTTTGAAAACAACCATGCTAAACTATCACTTATTGTTTAGTCATCTTCGCAAATGTTTATATTATTTTGTTTTAAAAAAAAAAATACATACAGGCTCCACAGAATTGCTTACGTGGATAGCTTTAGGAGCTTAGAAACTGAGCTATTATATACGAGATTGTGATTAACTCATGCATTTTGGATTTTAGTTGAGATCATTATTAGATAAATGGCTCTTCAGTAGCTTCATTGTGTGAATAATCCAGATATTGGACCAAAGAGCCGTTTGACCAATAGATTCTAATAAGATTCTAAACGTAAATGGAATTCAAGATGACTAGACAAGTCGTTGGATGAACTAAATTATTTATGAGTAGGAAAATAACATAAAAGGGTTAAATAAATATTTCGTGGGTTTTTATTTGAAAATTCATCTCATCTCTTATATATTAAAAGAGAAACGTTTTAAAAAATATTCTTGCTTTCATGTGTGATTAACAAAATTATCATTACTTAGATGGCAGTCTCACAAGTATTCTTAGTTCTTTTATAGAAAATGACTTAAATTACTAGAGTATTTACAATATTTTACCATTGGATATATATTATGTGATTGTCCTTAAAAAAAATTGAATGTAACTGATTATGTATTGAACATTTAGTTATAAATATGAAGAATGTTCGAAATATTCCAACCACTTTTCGAATATATTTTGTTCTATTATATGATTTTTAACATTATAGAGTATTGAGTCGGGTTGTACTTTTTGTATGATCATGTTTTAGGAGTGTATCAAATATTATTTCTTTGTACTAATATTATTCTTATAGAGAGATCAAATTTTATTTCTTTGTTGATGTTTGAGCGAGTCATTATGGCTTATTGAGCCTAATCATAGTATTTTAAAGTTAAAGGTTTATTATATGGCTTAAAATTATATTATTTCTCTATTAATGATATTTTGTACGTAACTATTAATTTTCCTATAGATAATTTTTTGTTCTTTTTCCCATATAATCATTGTGGATTATTATAGAGTTAAAATATTTTTTTTCTGATCATATTTTGATATCTTACTTATAGTTATAATATACATGGTCTAATAAATCATTATCGTCATGCTCGCCCGAAGGTGGGTTACACACATACATTCTAAATGGGTTGGTATATATATATATATATGCAATTTTGAATGGTGAAATAAAAAATTGTATTTGGCATTATTTGTATTGTATGAATTATTTTTTATGCATGTCATAATTCGGTAATTTGCTAATAATACGGATTTTTCTTGGTACAGAGAAAAATTAAAAGCTTCCCTAAAATGCGTTTCTATATGAAAACCGCCAGATTTATGGTCACATTAATTTAGTTTTTGAATGGTGCTCGATTGAAGAATATATCACCGCGCATTGTTAGTAAAACACTAACTAGGGAATATATTCACGATCGTCACTTTTCTATAATTAATCTTACAAATACCCAAAAATTTATAGTTATATTTAGTTTTCAAAATATAAATAGGTCATCCCTCTACGATATTTTGATATGTTACATTGTATAAAATTATGTCTAAACATATATAGAGTATTAACGTTAATTGGGTTTTGGTCAGGACAATATTGTATAAACATATATAATTTGTTGAATCGTAAAAGGAAGTCATTATTAAATTTCATGCAGTTCCTTAATTTAAGCACTTTGGCTTTTTAATTAAGAAATCAACATAAATGTTGACAATGTAAAATATTATTGCGCGGAATGAAATTAATGTTAAATAATATTATTTCTTATATTTTATTCCTCGCATATAACAATTTCCAAAATCAAAAATTATTTAATATTGTCTCCATACATATTTGATCCAGTTAAAGTTATGGTCAAATAGTTAATGTCATTTCCTATATTGTATTTCTTTGCATATAATATGAAACTTATAAATTATAAACGAAAAGTTAGGAATTTTTGAGATTATATCATTTACTTTATTTCCAAAAGCATCAATTATAAACAAAAATTAGAGATTTTAGGATTGTATTTTCGCGATTAAATATTTGTTTGACTTAAATTTTGTGGACCTAAACTCTATCACTTATGACTATACATATCATACTAAACTACTGTTTAGAATATCACAACCAACAAGTTTCAAAACTAACAAAGAAAATGAGTGGCATGAACTTCATTTATGATTTGAAATCAAAGAAGTCCAATTTTAGATAAAGAGTCTTGGAGCTGATATTCCCTTAATAAGTTCTAACATTATTTTGTTTATTATGATAAGCTTGATTGACGAATGTGACTAACATTGATAGATTTTCCTTGCTGTTTGAATTGTTTCCTTATATCAGCTCTTTTTGTATTTTATTATTCTAATATCTATATTTCGTTTTATTTTATAGTCATAATTTATATTATGAAAGAAATAATTATAATGCATATGTTTCATTTTATCTTAAATTCATAAATAATTTTATACAAGTATATGCTTATGTTTATAGATTTTCTTCTACGAACTATACTTCAAATACACTTAACTAATAACACAAATTTTAACAAAAAAGTCGAAGCTTATCTTATATACACCTACACAATTTTGTTACATTTTTCATTACATAACATGTATTATTTGTGAGTATGAATTTTACATTTTTAATATCTAAAGATTGAAAATTATAATTTCTCTGAATTTATCATCCCGCGCAGGGCGTGGATTACCACCTAGTTCTTTTCTTATTTTTCAGTTATTTATTTATTTAAATGGCTAAATGCTCACTTCAACAGAATTGCTTCTAGATCTTTTTTTTTTTTTTTGCAGGGATATCATATAGCAGAAGATATTTGCATTTTAACATTGCAACTTGACTTATTTGGTTTTGCTTTTTATTCTTATGATATAAGAGTACAAGGCAGAATGTGTACCAGACGTCTTTGGTCCACACCACATGTCCAAGAAATGTACACTATCTTCTCTGCTATATGATATCCCTGTTATTTTTGACGGTCTCTCTTGTTCTATCATTTACTTGGTGAAAATAGCAAAACCAATTTCACATTGATCCAAAACATCTATTATATAGTTCACCTAATTATATGAGATATGTTATAAAATGGAAGATTACGGTTGCTTCCATCACTGAGAAAATGTAAATTCTAATTTTCGTTTTCGCTGGCGAAGGAAGCAACCGTAGTCTTCCATTTTATAAAACTGTTTACTGTGCAATTACAACAGACATTTCAGAAAGCATGGTGTCGTCATTGCTTCTTCTTCTTTTAGTGTGTGGCACATGATGTCTTGTCCGCATTTAGCCTAAAGGTGAGTTGAAGATTTAGAATGCAATGATTTAAAAGATCTTTTCAATTTGTAAAGAATATCCTTCAGTTTAGTCCAAAAGAAAATATAAAAAAATATCTTTCAGTTCCGGGACTAATCAGATTCTCAAACGAGGACAACTGCAGTTTTTTTTAAAAAAATTAACTGTTAGAGCACGATGATGATTTTTTATTGACAAACTGCATTCTTTTGATTAGCGGATCACAAAGCAGAGGTTACCATAAAAATAGAGAAGCTCAAGCGAAAATATCTTTGTAACTGTCAGACAAACCATCCACTGATGTTTTTTTTTAACTTTTTTTGGTTTAACATGTTTTTTAACTTTAGTTACAAACCACATCATAACCTTCTCTGTCAAATTGGTGTACGACGCATAGAATATTAGTTAGCTTTGCTTTGCTAAAGTGGTTTTTGCTTTTATCGACAAATGAAAAGTTGTCAATGGACCAAAAAAAACAAATTGTCAATGGCAGAATTATCATTTAAGCGAAACATACATGTAGTTAACTGATCTTTTACTATTATTTTTGTTTCTCTAAGTAGCAAACATGAGATGACAATATTTGTTAACAAAAACAAAACATGAGATGACAATGGACAAAGCCGACGTATCGCAGACCCTTCTTTCTGCACACGTAATGACCCGTCCAAGAAACGTGTACTACTCTCCAGCTATATAGATATTTCTTTTAACGTTTACTCCTCTTACATGATGATGACCAAAAAAGATGGTGTCGATCATTATATCATTTTAGTTAGGGGTAAGTACTTTACCGAATACCGAATTCGTACCCGAATCCGACTCAAAATATCCAAATTGAAATTCAAAACGAAGTAGTAAAATACCCGAGTGGATATTAAGTTAAGACAGTTTGGATATCTAAACACGAACATGTAATACACGAACCTTAATGGATATCTGAAGAAAACTGAACATATGTATAACATATTTTATTCTTAGTTTATTTATCTCATTTTATTCAAAATATTTATATTAGTGTTGTATATAGCTTAATATCAGATAATATACATATAACTTAAAAAAATGATTTGCTATTTATTTAAAATGCATGTTAAGTTTTTTATTGCATGTGTTTAACAAATGTTGCATCGAAAATTTGAAAATAACAACCAGATTAATGATTTTCTATTTCCAATAATTTATTTTTAAATTTAGTAGTCGTTAACTTATTAAACATTTAAAAACAGTTAAGTTAATAGTAAAATTTTAAGTATATAAAACTTAAGCAATGACGAACTTTTTCTTTCAAAATCTAAATATCTGAAACTCGATCCGATATGTAAAAATACCCAAATGGATGCCAGACCCCAATATCAAAATACACGAAAACCTGAAGTATCCGATCCGAATCCAAACGAGTAACCAAACTCCACCCCTAATTTTAGTGTTACTTTATCATTAATTTATGTGAATATAGCCAAACTGAATCGCAGACCCTTTTTTTTGTCCACATAATAAGCCCGTCCAAGAGGTCTGGGAGTTCGGTTTCCCAAAACTGAACCAAACCGAACCGTCGGTTTTTGGTTAACCAAAACTTAAAAAAAAATTTCTAAAATTAACCAAATTAAATTTTGGTCTGGTTTGGTTTGATTATCGGTTATTTTTAGTTTTCGGTATTATTTCCGTAAATAACTGATTATTTTGGTTTTTGGTTAATTTCCGTATACTTAAAAAAAAAATAGGTAAATTTTGTTTAATTTCGGTTGACTTCGGTTATTTTTGTTTTTGGTTAAATTCGGTATGAATTTTTGGATATTTTAGGTAGTTTCGGTTATTTTCAGTTTTTTCAGATATTTTCACAAAAAAGTCAAAAATCAAACCAATAATCGAATCAATTTTTGAAACTCTACCGAACCAAACCAAAAATCGAACCGAAAACTGAAAATTTTGGTTTGGTTCAGCTGGTTCGGTTGGACAAAATC
Source organism: Eruca vesicaria subsp. sativa (assembly GCA_932364175.1). NCBI lineage: Eukaryota > Viridiplantae > Streptophyta > Magnoliopsida > Brassicales > Brassicaceae > Eruca > Eruca vesicaria. Next base: position 253,983 of record CAKOAT010845154.1, on the reverse strand, counting down.
CGCATGCCTAGTTTTTTCTTTTAACATTTACTATTCTTAAAGCATTGAAAGATCTAGCTTTGGATATTCATAAATAAAGAAAAAAATATTATTTTTAAAAAATATCTCTTTTTAATATTTTACAAGAGTTATACAATTCTATAAAATAGAGTTATACAATTCTATAAAAAATATATCTTTTTAATATTTTAAAAATATTATTTTGGTCATTTTAAGTATTTAAGTTTTGTTTTTGCGATAAAAATTTAAAAATGTCTATTTGAGAGAATTGCTGTATTTTCTATATTGTGGGATATCCAAATTGACAATTTGATAATTGAGGTATTCTTGCTTGATGTTCTCACATTCATCCTTTTTATATTTTATTTTTTTATGAATATAGCAAAACTAGTTTCAAAATGTTCCAAACTTATAAAAAAAATATGACCTGATTTTAAATTTAACATTTCATTTTAACGTTTCAAAGTGTGCTTTTTTCATTTCGTTGTAGGAAAATCGTGTAGTCATTATTATTTTTCTGTGTAGCTCATGTTGTTTTGTCAACATTGAACTTAGATGGGTTCAAAGAAAAAGTGGTTTTTGCTTTTGTCGACAAAAAAAAGTTGTCTATGGCAGACTTATCAGTTCTAGTTGCATTATCATTGACCAAAACACATTTAAGAAAACCCTACATGTGATTAATTGATTCTTTCTGGCATTATTTTTTTTGTTTCACTAAATATCACGCGTGGTAGGCTTGGGCGTTCGGGTACCCATTCGGGTTCGGATCGGGTATATCAGATATCGGTTCTTTTTTGTAACACCTCTTAGGTCCCATTTTAAGAAATTCTTAAATTCGGATCGGGATCGGATATAACACATCGGTTTCGGTTCGGTTCGGATTATACTGAAGTTACCATATATCAGTTGGGTTCAGGTTTTACTGTATCGGTTTCGGATTAACTAAAGTAAAATTCAAAGAAAACAAATAAACAAACACTCATAAGTTGACTAGATAAGAACTAATAAACATGTCTCTCAAAAATTAATAAACTCAAAACTTAATAAAAATGTTTGCAACAACACACCTATATCGATAATTGCAACATAAAGTTTTAAAATGGAAAACAAACTGAGACAAAACCGCAAACAGATTACTATGATTCATATGACACAAATGACTCAGATTGATTTTTGAAAATCAAGTCCTTACCTCAGATTGAGTTCTTGAAATCAAAGATGGTGGAGGAGATAGAGAGAATTTCATGTTTGTGTTTCTGAACATACTCTTCGATCAAACACCTTATTTTAATAGGAGTTAGGTTTTTGAAACTAGGAAGAAGAGGAATCGTCCCTAAGGTTATTATGAAAGGTGTGGTTGTGTCTAGACTTAGTTGTATCTTAGAATTGAAAATAACAAAGCGTAGTTGTGCCTTCTTGGAAATTGTCAAAATCAAATAATGATTAATACGTGTATATACTTACTGTACATTATACATATAATCGGTTATTTCGGGTTTTAGTTCGGATATCGGATTAAACCGAACCCGAACCCGATAACCAAAGTATCAGCATATCAAACCCAATTGGGTATTTTGAAAGATCCATAACCGGTCGGGTTCGGGTTTTTCGGTTCGGGTTCGGGTTCGGTTTCGGATTATGGATAATATGCCTAGGCCTAACGCGTGGGATGACAATGGACAAGATACGACTTATCGTAGTCCGTAGACCGTTCTTTCTGACCACAAATGACCCGGACAAGAAACGTATACTACTCTTCAGCTATATCGATTTTTCTTTTAACGTTTTCTCCTCTTAAGTGACCGTCTCTATATGTTGACCAAAAAAAGTGACGGTCTCTATATATCGTTTTATCACTTCAGTGTTACTTCATCACTTATTTGTGTGTATATAGCAAAACTAAATCGCATTCACTTCTTTTTGTCCACATAATAGACCGTCGAAGAAACGTATACTACTCATGCTATATCGACTTTCCTTTTATTATTTACTTATTCTTAAAGCATTGAAAATTCTAGATTTAGATATTTCACAAATAAAGAAAATAATTAAAAAATATTATTATTAGTAATATCTCAAATGTTGAGAGTCGGATTCAAAAGTATTTTGAAACATCTCTTTTTTAAGAAAATAGTGGAGTTTTTAATAATTAAAATACCTGCTTGATTAAAACAATCCATATTTTCTCTGTTTGTGATATATCAAAATTGAAAATTTGATAATGGATATATTCTTGCTTGATGCTCTGTCATTTTTTACATTGTATGTGAATATAGCAAAAGTATCACAATGTTTTAGAACTTATAAAATAGCTGTCACCTGATTTTACACAACATTTCATTTTGACCGGTGAAGGAAGCAACCGTGCCCGTACGTACAATGTGCTGTTTTCATTTCGTCGTAGGAAAAGCATAGTGTAGTTATTTCATATTTGTGTGTGTGGCTCACGAAATTTTTTTTTTTTTTTTTTTTAAAGGCTTTCATATTAAATATTTTTGGTTTTTTTTTGGTTACATAAAATGCAGAAATTGAAAACATAAAAACAACAAAACAGGTTCAAGAAAAACCCCTAATGGGCTCGAAACTAGCTAACCCTAATCCAATTGACCCACAAAATGGCCCAAACCCTAGAGCCTCCGCAAACCCTAGCTCCACTTGAAACGAAGCCGCCGCCGCAAGCACACACTCGCCGATTACGAACTCCGACAAGGCCACCCTGAAGCAAGGAGAAACACGAAGAAGGACCGGAACAAACCCCACCAGCCAATCCGCAGCACCGAGCGAACCGAGAAAGAAAAACCGAAGTGGAGCACTATGAACGGAGAGACTCATCGAGAGGGAGGAAAGCGATGTTGGAGCCGAGCCGGTCGTCTCCTCCCGTTGCCGTAGTCAGCCGCTGCCGGAACCCCTTTCAAGACCCATCCGTCGTCCTCAAACGGCGAGCTTACTCATTGGCCCAGCAGTTCAAGCTCCACCAAGGTCTCCTCGCCATAACGACTCACCGCCTCTCCCTCCACCATCGGTTTAACTGTCGGAAGCCCAGGAGGTCATAAAAGAAAGATAGGAACTGCACAGCCAAGAGGAAGCATGGATCCAGATCTCGTCCTCTAAAGATCCGGACATGCATGACCGCCGCACCCAGAGCCACCTTCAGACGAAACCGGAACGCCGGACATACCTTGCACCGCCACACCAACCGGGCAAAAGGTATCTAGAACCGAAGATGAAGCACCGGCCGAGAAAGAAAATGAACAGGGGGTCCCCCACGACACCGGCGAGACCGCCGGACACCGGAGGGACCGAAACGATATCTAGATTTGACGGTGACTTTGTAGAGAGAAGTTGGAGAAAAAGGTTTTAGAGAGAAGTTTCTTACTACTCACGATATTTTGTCAACATTGAACTTATAGAGGTTGGTTCAAAATTAGGTATACACTAAAAGTATCTCTTTCTTGGAGTCGTAAACATGTCCCTTAGTTCCCACGATGATTCATATTATAAACAACTCATAGTTAAAGTTATTAAAAAGTATACGAAAGACTGAAGCTATCTCTCCCTACTCACTTCCTGATCATTATCAGATTTCTAGGCTCTGATATGTGAACTGCAATATTAGCTTAGCGGATCACAAAGGATATATAGGTTACTATTTAATATATAAATTCAGGAGAAAACATCTTTGTAATTGCTAGTCACTTCTGAACTCCTATGGAACATTTAACATTTTCAACCACGTCTTGGATAAACTTCCGCAGAGCGGTGCTCAAAGATCCACCATCCATCAACACCACGTGGAGCTTACCACTCATCTCATTCACCTTCTTCCTCATCTGGATACCTTGCTCCATCACGCAGTTAATCCCACTCTCTATCTCCTTAGCTGTCACCATCTCTGGCTCCCCTGCCAAAAAGCCTCTCCGGTAATTTTTACGTATCTCCGCCGTTAAAGCAAGCTCCTCCAGCATATGAAACGCGTTAAACTGTTGCTCCGCATAGATAGGCCAAGCTGCTGTCGGAACACTGAACCAAAGACTCTCAAGAGTTGAGTTCCACAGTGTGTCACGAAACCTCCTACCGCACGATTCTTGAGCACGTCGACTTGTGGAGCCCAACTAATGATCTTTCCAATCTCAGCCGTTCGTTCAAGAAACCCATCCTTGAGAATCTCCTCCAAGTTTGTAAAATCCTCCGGAGGAGATGCGGTTATCTTATCCTCCGGTAAAGCACGAAGAACCGACCAGAGAAACCGGTGGCCAATTCTCTCAAGAGCTATAGCGGTTTCTCTCGTCTGCTCCTCGCTGAAACCTTCCATGCTTCCGAAACAGAGGAACAAAACCGATCTTGGCGGTTGCTTGTTTGAACCGAGTTCGGTCTGTTCAGTGAATGAGTGTCAGGACTCGTCGGTGGGTTATTTCAAAGGCGTTTGTTTACTATTTTGAGTCGAAGGTGCGTTTGTATTAAAGAGAGAGTTCAGTTTACAAATAGGGAAAAGAGAGGCGCAGCGGAGTCTCGCTGAGAGCTCGGCCGCGCCGTACAAGTCGGGAAAGAAACAAAGGAGTCAAAACCCTAGTTCTAGCCACCTTGAGCGTGAGTGTGTTTTCGGATCCCCTTCTCGTTAGTTCCTCTCTCCCTTTTATAGTGATTGCATCTTGACCTAGCAGACTCGTTGCATCCCTCGCGGGCTTTCACCAAGTGGGCCTTGGTCGGCCCGATAATCTAAGCGCCTTGTCTAAGCATCCTTAACTCAGTTAACCACAGTGATTAGCCGAGCTAAGCTCAACTTACAGCTAATCGCTGGAGAGCTCTCCTGTTGGGCCTGAGTTCGTTTGGGCTGAGCCCGTTATCGTATCGGCCTGGTGAGGAAGTGCATTCCACCACCTACAGTAAGTCCCCCAGATCCGCTGTCGAGTTATGATCCTAATCGGAGCGGATTTAGTTAAGTCGGCTCATAGAATAACGGGGTCAGTTAACGCGTTGCGTCGTTTTCCTGAACAGCGGCCTTTCGATTCGCGGGTTCAGATATTGCCGCTCTCGCGAACGCGGGCTGTCGACTGGGAACTAATCCCGTCTGCCAATTCTGACCTCGAGTTCATTTCAAGAGCGTTCGTGGTCGTTGGCTCGGAGTTCGGGAGGGAACGTGAACAGTTGCGGGCTCCAGGAGTTTCTCGAGAATTGAAGCCCATTTAACTCGGAATATGAACAGTCGGGAGCGGCCTTTAGGCCCAACTAGTTCCAAGTAGACCTAATTAATGCCTTCGAGAATCACGCCCCCCTTCTTTGCCTATAAATACACTCCCCTTATTCATTCCCATTACTTCTCCGTTTCTTCAGGTATTCCTTCTCTCCCTTCTCTCTAGTTTCTCTCTCTAGGCTTGCTTGTAGAATATATACGTCGCCGTTAGTGAGATGTGTCCGCGAAAGAGGTTGTCGATTGAAGAGAAAGGGAAGATAGTTGCTACGACCTCGAGCCCGGCCTGGGATGAGACCACCGGTGAGCCTTTAGACGACTTCGATCTAAGGCATCGGGAGGCGTTAAGGGATTATGCAGGTCTCGACCTGGCGAAGAGATTACTGGTCTTTGATGCTGAAAGGGAGTTTAGGGGCGAAGATGACGGGAATTTTGACGCGGAAGTAATGAACGATCTGAGGGTGTCGAGTCGCGGATCCCTGCCATCTGGTCGATCCCGAGCCACTCCGTCGAGGCGAACTCGGTCCAGACGATCTAACCGAGCCAACGTGGAGTCGGAAGAAGGGGATTCTAGCCCGCAGGTCCCTACGCGTTATAGCAGCATGGGGATTTTTGAACGGGAACCCGCGCTTCCTGGGGATAAGCTTCGGTGTGTTGTGACCCAGTCTTGGGCGAAAACCGAAAAAACGCGCTCAACCGTGAAGTCTATAGAAGCTTTAAATAAGCTTCCAACGCTGTTGGTGTGACCTACCTGATTCCGACTGCGGATCAGCGCCCGTGGTCACCTCCGATCGGTTATCAATGTGTCTACGAGTCATACTTCGGAAATGACACTAAGCTTTGGTTTCCGCTGCCTCACCTCGTGACGTCGTATGTTTCGCGCCGAGATCTCGCCCTGAGTCAGATGGTGAACGGAGCTTACCGAATTATGGTCGCTCTCATGGTCATGGCCGCTGAGACGATGTGTCGTTGTGCCGTTGTGCGTCTATGCATTCGAACAGCTGACAACCATCTCTTGCTTGAATCATCACTCAAATTCGGGCCTGTTCTCGATTCGGATGAGGCAGTATTACAACATCATCACGGGTCACCCTGATAAGACCCCGAACTGGCAGCGTTCGTATTTCTACGTCAAGTCTGACCAGTTCGCTTTCGTCGATCCTCCAACTGACGACTTTAGAACTTATTGGAACAGTGTAGCGGGTAGTTAGCTCGTCTTTTCTGCTGTCGATTTTGTTTGTCCTAACTGTTTTCCTTTTGTTATGCAGAACCGCATCCTAACTACTATCTGTCCGACGCCGCCGTTCCTTTTAGTCGAACTAGGTCATCAACTTTGGCCAGATATTAGCGAGGAGAGGATCCGACGTTGGACATAGCGCATTAATAAAGGTATCGCGAGCTCCCGCCTGTTCTGCTTTCTCTTTTCTCTTTTTTTTTTTACTTAATGTCGTTTTGTTCCGGCAGCTGACTGGGAAGATGACGCTGGGTGCAAGGTTAGACCCGGGAAGAAGAGATCTAACCTCTATACAGCAGAAGAGCAGCGAGTAGTTAAGGAAGCATTAGCGATGAAAGAGCCTGTCGATCTTTCCCAAGCAATGAAGAAGAAAAAAGAGGGGACGTCACAAGGGGCTCAATTGATGAATGTGATCAATAGCTTCGACTTGGGAGGAGGGGATCCTTCTGGTGACGCGGCTCTCTTTCTCCCGGAGACCGCTGATCCGGACATGCCCGAACCGTCTATGAGCGGTTCGAAGAGACCACGGGCTGCGAACTCTGATGTCCAAGCGGACCCGAGTGGCGGTAGCCCGTCTGCGGAGCTTCCCTTGAGGAGGAAGAAGATGAAAAAGAAGGCCTATGAGCCCGCGGGTGATGGATCTGCTTCCAAGGACGGTTTGGAAGCTCAGAATGACGACGACGTCGGTAACCCCTCCGAGAGAGTGGTTGAAGGGGAGCAAGACCGCAATGCCCCGAATCCTTTAAACGAGGATGCCCCCATTGGGCAGGAGATAGTTCCCGCTGAAGGTTCTGGGAAGAAGGACAAGAAGGCCGGCAGGAAGAAGAAGAAGGCAATGAAGAAGGTTGCTCATTCCGACGAGGGAACTGGCCCGTCGGCTGATCCGTTTCATGTCCGTGACCCGAAGATCCTTCCGGGTTTTGATCAACTCGCCTTCCGCGACGCTTACCTGAACGTAGCTCGCCTCAAGGAGTCGGTAAGTTGTCTTCTCCCTCCTCCTTCGAGTATGACGAATATTCTTTCAAACTTATGCTGATGTGTATAACATATTTAGGCTGATGAAGGCGTGAACGCTTTGGTTGAGAAGTATGATGGCGAGATGAAGGCGACATAGGCTAATCTCGGAGAAGCGCAGAATGCAGCCAGTCGTGAACGCGAACGCGCTATCTCGCTCGAAGCTTCGCTTGCAGAAGCGGAACTTGCGCGGGTAGAAGCGATTGGCTTGGCAGAAACTTGGGCCAAGGATCTCGAGGGTATGTCGGAGGAGTTAAGGGTTGCTAAGGCTGCTGCTGCGGAACTTGAGAAGGAAAAGGCTGAACTCGAGGCTAAAGTGGAGAAGATTACTCTGGACGCCGACTTCGAGGCCTCTCACCTAAGAGGGAGCCGACTTCTGGAGGTTACGCGCGAAGACCTTTCATGCAATGACCAAGAAGGCGGAAGCCTGTTTCAAGCGTCTCAAAGCTCGAGATGCGCAACTTGATGCGTACGATGACGCGCGGGGCTTCTGGGTTCAGGCCTTCGGGATGCGAAAGTGCCTGGAGACGATGAGGGAGAAAGGGGTGGCGATACCGCAGGTTAAGATAGACGAGTTTAAAGAAGAGGAGAAGGCTCGCAAGGCGGAGGCCGAGAGACTGTACCCCGGGTCGCCCGATCCGAACGATTACGTCCTGTCACCGTTGGTTCTGTCCTCCAGGTACTTCAGCAACACGATCTTCAATTTCATGATGGCTGGTTACAACAGGGACGCTGTCGACGGGTTTGACCCAAACGGGTCGAACAAGGATGAGCTTGATCCCACGGTTGCTGCTGAACTGCGCTCTCCGGTCGTTTCAGATGGCGCTTGGCGGAATCCCTATCCTTCGGATGAGATAGAATTCTCGAGTCTCGATGGTTCTGAACGGGCTAAGGCGAGACCGAATCCGCCGTTGACGGATGAGGACCAAGGCACCAGTCATCGAGCGCCGAGCCATCCGGCATCTTCGACGAATGCTTCTCGAGCGCGGGAGACAGACACTTGCGGTGATGACGACGTTGAGATCTCCAAAGAGTGACTTGGCCTTCTGCAATGCTTCTTTACTAGCGCTATCTCCGTATGTGGAGTTTATTTATTCCTCTTAAGTTTCTGTTGTTGTACCCTCACGGAGGGGTTTTAACTTTTGTTTCGGCGTTTGTCACGGAGACTTTGTCGTTTCTTTTTATAAATCTGCCTTAGATTATATATATATATATATATATATATATATATATATATATATATTTTCCTTTTATTTTTTGAATTTAGTTCAATGTTTATAGACGTAAGCTAGCCTCGTACTCATCGAACCTAGTCTTAGGGTTATCAGAGTTCGTTAATCCCTGAAGTAACCGTGTTTGAAAATTGAACTCTTAGACCTTGTCTGTAAATTTGCCTTAGCATAATTTTGGTCAGGTTCTAAGTCTCAGTTCGGTGGTAGTCCGGTTAGTTTGGATTCGGGGGATCTATCAGAGACTTATCTTTCTATGATTCGGTTCCCTTTCCGGACCTGGCAAACTGTTGCTCGGAGTTTTGCTCGGACTGCCATCCATTACTCGAGTCTGGTCCACGTGTCCGACTTAGCGATTTCTAAGGTTCGGCTTAGTTAGGCCGACAAGGGTTTCGAACCGTCACGAAGTAAATCCGTAGAGTTTAGGTCGGCCGATCCCTACTCTAGGAGTTATTGTGAGATCGAACTTGTCGTCTCTTCGTCAGTTAGTCAGTGCCGGCCGTAACTGGTGGGGTTCGCTGAATCTCTGCCTGATCAGGGCGCGTTCGGCGAATTTGCACGAGTACCGGTGCGTGATCCGTGGTCTCCGTATGTAAGGGAAGACCAAGACGTGGGCATCGTGAAGGGTTTTTTTTGGGGTTGCAGCTGGACCGGTTAAGGCTGCCTACGTACCTCAGAAGAGGATCAAGCCGTCCGTAGTTCGGTGTTGTCGAGCTGAAGTGAACGCTGATGGTTCATCTGCTCGGCGAGTAAAAGTGGCTGCAGAGCGCATTTACTTGAATTTTTTTTTTTTTTGAATGTGGCTGGACTACGTACCTCGGAAGAGGATCAAGCCGGACTTACTTCGGTTTACCGAGTAAACTACTGCTGGGAGGTTTACTCGGAGAGCTAAAGTGAATTTTACTCGGTTCATTGTAAATTTTTTTTTTTGAAACGTTTACTTACATTGTGTAGTATCTACGGAGGTGCATCGAGTTCCAGGCTTGCGGCACCGGCTCACCCGTCGAAGTTTCCAAGTGGTATACGCCCGGCTTAACTACCTTGACGATCTTATAAGGACCTTCCCAATTGGCGCCGAGTTTTCCTGCGTTCGGTTCCTTGGTGTTGTCGAAGACTTTACGTAGGACTAAGTCCCCCATTGCCAAAGGTCGGGATCGGACCTTCTTGTTGTAATAGTTTTCGATCTGATTCTGGTAGTTTTGAATACGCAACAGAGCTTGATCTCGCCTTTCTTCGATGGCATTGAGGGCGTCTAGCTACATTTCGCTATTGAGTTCGACATGTCATGGCATCCGCGAACGTCGTAAGATAGTAACGTTTACCTCGGCCGGTGCCATGGCCTCGACTCCGTAAGCGAGAGAGAAAGGTGTAACTTTGGTTACGCGGCGAGGTGTCGTTCTGTGCGACCAGAGGACTCCGTCGAATTCGTCTGCCCACAATCCTTTCTTTAGATCGAGCCTTTTCTTGATCCCGTCGATGATCGTTTTGTTCGAGGACTCGGCCTGGCCGTTGCTTTGCGGGTAACGAGGTGTGGACATGTTCAAGCGGATCCTCCACTTACTGCAGAATTCGCGGAAATTCTAGGCGATAAACTGGGATCCGTTATCGGTGACGATCTCGTAGGGTATACCGTGGCGGCAGATGATGTTCTTCCACACGAACTTCTGGACCTCCCGTTCGGTGATCGATGCGTAAGATTCGGCCTCTATCCACTTGGTGAAGTAATCTGTCAGTACCAAGATGTAGCGTTTTTGCCGGGATGGATGCATTGGTCCGATGATGTCCATCGCCCATCGCATGAACGGATATTGTGCAGTCATCGTTCGTAGAGCTTCGGTAGGGCAATGGATTGTCCAGGCGTGTCTCTGACATTTGTCGCACTGCCGTGCGAACGCTTCGCAATCTGCAGTCATAGTCGAACAATAGAAACCGAGGCTTTTCACTTTCAAAGCGAGAGCTCGTCCACCAGAGTGGTTTCCTCCAGCTCCTTCATGTGTTTCTGCCATGACGAGGTACGTTTCCTCGCCCTGGATACATCGGAGTACAACTTTGTCAGCCATCCACCTGTGCAACATGCTGTTGGTGACAACGTAATTTGAACTTCGTGCTTTAAGTCGTCGGTCCTTCCACTTCTCTTCGGGGAGTTTACCGTGTGCTAAGAAGTCGATTAACTCGGTCCTCCAATCTAACTCCGCCTGCGCGATCGCGAGAATGCACGTGACCGCAGCTTCCGGTTCTTCGGAAAGATCGATGCTCGGCTTGTCGATCTGATGGATCGGGATTGTTCTTTGGACTTGGTCCCTGAGTTTGCTTCCTAAAGCCACGAGGGCGTCCGCGCAGACATTTTCCCTGCGCGGGACTTTCACGAGCTCGAAGAACTCGAACGCTTTGACGAGATCCCGAACTACCCTCAGATAAGCGTCCATTCGTTCGTTTCGGGTCTCGTAATCACCACTGAATTGACTTGTGACGAGCTGAGAGTCGCAGTAGGCGCTTAGGCGTTTCGCTTTGACTGCTTGTGCTACACGTAGTCCGGCAATGAGTGATTCGTATTCGGCTTCGTTATTCGAGGCGGCAAAACCGAGCTGGAATGACTGCTTGATCAATTCGCCAGTTGGGGATTGCAGTTGGACTTTTGCTCCGGATCCCTTGTTTGTTGATGAGCAGTCGACGTGCAGAATCATGTTGCTATTTGGCAACGTTAGATCCTGTGCGAGTTCGGGTGGTAATTCGACCATGAAGTCGGCCAAGACCTGCGACTTTAGTGTTGTCCGATTTCGGTAGACAATACCATGTTCGCTGAGTTCGATCGCCCATTTGGACAAACGCCCTGACTGATTAGTGTTCTTCATGACGGTACGGAGAGGGAGGTCAGTGAGGACTTCGATCGTGTGCGATTGAAAGTATGGTCTTAGCTTTCTCGCAGCTGTGATGACTGCCAAGGCCATCTTCTCGAGTATTGGATAACGCGTCTTGGGGTCTGTCATGCGTTTGCTCATGTAGAATATTGGCTTTTGCTCGCCTCGGTCATCTCTGACGATTACGCTGCTGACCGCGATTGTCGAGACGGCGACGTAGCGATAGAGCGTGTCTCCAGGCTCGGGCTTAGGTAAGACGGGAGGAGTGGTGAGATAAGTCTTCAGCTGATTGAAGGCTTCTTCGTACCTCTCGTCCCATATGAAGCGTTTGTTACCGCGCAATAGCTCGTAGAATGGGAGGCACTTATCGGTTGATCGCGAGATGAAACGGTTTAGAGCGGTGATTCGTCCCATCAATCGTTGAACTTCCCGACTATTCATCGGGCTTGGGAGATCGAGTATCGCGGAGATCTGCTTGGGATTTGCTTCTATTCCTCGCTGCGTAACTATGTAACCGAGGAACTCTCCCGAGGTTACACCAAAGGTACACTTCGCGGGGTTCAATTTCATTCCGTAGTCGTTTAAGGTTTTGAAGCATTCACGTAGGTGAGTAGGGTGGTCGGCAGCCCGTGATGATTTGACCAGCATGTCATCAATGTAGACTTCCATCGTCTTTCCAAGTTTGTTGGCGAACATTTTGTTTACCAGACGCTGATACGTTGCACCAGCGTTCTTCAACCCAAACGGCATGACCTTGTAGCAGTAGGTTCTTCTGTCAGTAATGAACGCGGTCTTCTCTCGGTCATCCGGATGCATGGTGATCTGGTTGTACCCAGAGAAAGCATCCATGAAAGTGAGGAGTTCGTTCCCTGCCGTTGACTCGACCAGGCGATCTATATGTGGAAGTGGAAATCTATCCTTGGGGCAAGCTTTGTTCAAATCCGTCAAGTCGACGCATACGCGCCATTTCCCGTTCTTCTTCTTGACCACCACCGGGTTGGCTAACCACTCAGGATATTTTACCTCCGTGATCGATCCGGCGGCGAGTAGTCGCTCGACTTCTCCATTGACGGCTTTGGATCGTTCCGGACCGAGCTTCCGACGTTTCTGCCTTTCCGATGGTTTGAAGGTCGGGTCGACGTTGAGCTCGTGAGACGTGATCTTCAGGTCGATCCCTTTCATGTCTGAGGTGGCCCATGCAAAGGTCGACACGTTCTTTTTTAGGAAGGTGAGAATCGTTTCTTGCATTTCGTCAGAGATATATGCTCCTATTCGGATGATCTTCGTTGGATCCTTATCGTCTATCTGCACCTCGAGGACTTCATCTTTCTTGGGATAGATCTTTTGGATAGGTTTCGCGACAGCATTCACGCGGGGGGTAGGCTGTTGAGGTTTGACATTAGCTATGAGGAGATCTCGAGCCGCCTGTTGGTCTCCCCGTAGCATTCTGATCCGACCGTCGTTTCCGGGAAACTTGACGCACTGATGATATGTTGACGAAATGGCTTTCATGGAGTGAAGCCACGGCGTGCCGAGGATGACATGATAGGGCGCCTCGGTGGCGATAACGGAGAACTTAACCATTCGGGTCACTCCGACAGCGTAAACTGGAAGTCTGATGGTGCCGATCATTTCTTCCGAGACTCCATTGAATCCGGTGAGGGTGTGGTTGGATGGTTTCATGAGATGTAGATCGATTCCCATCTTCTCAAGTGTCCTGAGGAAGATGAGGTCCACCGAGCTGCCGGTGTCAATTAATACCTTAGTTACTTCGCAGTCTCTGATTCCCAGCTCGACGAGTAAGGGATCGTTATGCGGCATATGGACTCTGAGTGCGTCTTCGGGGGAAAACGTTACCGAGGGGTCGTTTTTTGGCACGGAAGGCCATTTCTGCGAAGTCTTGGCTTGGCGCTGGTGTGCTTTGATGGACCTGACCGAGTCGCCGCATGGGGGTGAGCCTCCCATGATGATGTTAGCTCGTTTATTCTCGAGTTGAGTTCGTAGATCGTATGACGAGTGATGGATGGTTGTCAGTTCGATCTTATTTCGATTGTCTCTGTTCGCGTTGAGCTTCTGTCGCAGATCCTGTGTCTCTCGTTTGCTGAGCTTGGAGCGGAGGTCGGGGACCTTTAAGTTCAGATGGTTTCTTAGATCCGTGATGGTAGGGGATGACCCCGGTACTGCGGGAACAGCGAGCTCGTCTTCCGGTTCGATGGGTTCAGATGGGGTTGTCTCGGCTGTGACATTCCTTCACCTTATTTTATGTCGTAAGTCGAGCGAGCTCAGATCGCCCTGCACCTTAGTCCGCTCACTGAGGCATGTACGCAGATCTCCCTGCGTGGGCTCGGACTCTCTGCTCAGTGTCGAGCTCGGGCGTACGAGGATAACTTCGACTCTTCGCCGATTCCTCGGCTGCTCCTCGTCGGCAGATGAATCTTCCTTTTCCTGTTCCTTGGGAGCCTTTTCCTCGACGTCCTTCTTTTGTTCAGGCCGCCCATTTTTAGGTTGAGGCTTGCGACCCTTCTTCTCTTTGTTTTTGCTCCAGCTGTTTTCCTTCGGCTTGGTCTTAGGTGATTCGATTTCGAATTTGCCGCTGGCGACCGAGGAGAGGAAATGCTCGTACAGAACTTTACAGTCCTTGGTATTGTGTTTCTTGCTCTTGTGATAGGAGCAATACTTTTCTGGCTCGTTGGGTTTAGGCCCCGAGGCTTCGGACGTGCCTTCCGGCTTTGGATCGTCATCTGTCCTGTCCCAGTGGTTTCATCCCTTTGCTCGGACTACCACCGTTGAGCCCGGGAGGTTATCCTCGTCGACCATGTAGACGAATCTCTTCTTAGGGTTTGCTTTGTCGGTTGGGGCATGCTGACGCGGTTCCGGACGGGTATCGTTGCTCTTTGAGGATGCTTGCTTCGTAGTGTTCTGTTTGCTGATGATTGCTTTTGTGTCTTCTTCCATGCGGATGAAGTTGTTGGATCAGGCAATGGCATCAGAGAGAGATTTGGTTGGGTGACGATAGAGGTCGTCTCGGAACATGGAGTGTACGTATAGCGTGTTCATCAGGGTGTTAACAGCGATACTATCCGGGACTTTGACCTTGGACACAATCCCTTTGAACTTTTCCATGAAGCTACGAAGACTCTGCCCTTGTGCATGGGAGAGGTTCCAAAGAGCTGACGCGGTAGCTTCCTCTCGTGTGAACATTATGTAGTTCTTTAGGAACACGGACGATAAGTCGCGAAAGCTGTCAACGGAGTTCTCCGGGAGGCCTGTAAACCAGGTTAGAGCCACGCCAGTGAGGCTCTCGACGAAGAGCTGACAGTAGCTGGCATCTCGTTTTTTGTCGGTAAAGTTGTGTCGCCGCATCGCGATGTTGAAGGAGGTGATGTGAGCCGTTAGGTCTGAGAGGCCGTCGTATGTCGGCAAACGGATCTTATCCATCTTGCGAAGTCTTACAGCGGTTATCTTCTGAGTAAATGGAGTTTGAAGGGTGTCCGCTAGGACGCTTTCGATGAGCGGGGCGGAGGTTGTGACGCCGTGTATCTTCGAGTTAATATCGAGGAGAGCTTGCTTAAGGGCAGCGATTTTCTGGATAATTTGTAGATCTGGGCTGTTACCCGGCTGCGTGGAATCGTCTTGAGGTCCAACCGGCATGATAGGTTGGTTCGCCGGAGTAGGTGTAGGGTTAGCGTTGAAGAGAAATCGCCGGGCCGTGGAAAGATGCCCTCCAGCTCCGTCAGGGTTTGAGAGTATGGTGGCTATGGCCCCGAGATGCTCGTTTGCCGTCTTCTTGGCTTCGTCTTGACGAGCTAGGCGCTCCATGACGGAGTCGATGAAAGTAGGAGCGAACGGTATGGCGGCGCCTGAGGTCGGTGCCGCGGCATCTTCTTCGTCGCCGGAGGTTGAAGCGTTACTTGGACTCATAACTTGTGTTGACGCTGCTTTGTTATGCCCCACGGTGGGCGCCAACTGTTTGAACCGAGTTCGGTCTGTTCAGTGAATGAGTGACATGACTCGTCGGTGGGTTATTTCAAAGGCGTTTGTTTACTATTTTGAGTCGAAGGTGTGTTTGTATTAAAGAGAGAGTTCAGTTTACAAATAGGGAAAAGAGAGGCGGAGCGGAGTCTCGCTGAGAGCTCGGCCGCGCCGTACAAGTCGGGAAAGAAACAAAGGAATCAAAACCCTAGTTCTAGCCGCCTTGAGCGTGAGTGTGTTTTCGGATCCCCTTCTCGTTAGCTCCTCTCTCCCTTTTATAGTGATTGCACCTTGACCTAGCAGACTCGTTTCGTCCCTCGCGGGCTTTCGCCAAGTGGGCTTTGGTCGGCCCGATAATCTAAGCACCTTGTCTAAGCATCCTTAACTCGGTTAACCACAGTGATTAGCCGAGCTAAGCTCAACTTACCGCTAATCGCTGGAGAGCTCTCCTGTTGGGCCTGAGTTCGTTTGGTCTGAGCTCGTTATCGTATGGGCTTGGTGAGGAAGTGCATTCCACCACCTACATTGCTTATCTAACCAACATAGGATCTCTATTCTCTTCTCATCTCTAGAATCGTTACCATCAGTTTTGAGGTCCAAGATAGGTCCCACTGCGTAGACAGGAGGAGTAGAGTTACTGTCGGAAAAGAACTTCAACGCTTGAGGTTCCATCTCTGCTACAGAATTTACAAGAATACCCTTTGTTTCTCTCAAAGTCCTAGCTCGACCCAAAACATAAGGAAACCATTCTTTGTTTAACATCACTGAAGGCAAACAGTTCGCCGGAAAAGGACGAGTCAAAGTGGGAACATCAAACTCCACGTCTGAGTCACTCAGATCACTGACGTCGAGTTTCTTCTGATCAAAAAGAGACTGGACGTGGAATTGTAGTCCGAGATACGAGGCGTTCGACGTGTAGAAGGTATACCTTGGGAGGTTGAACTCGTTGGCTATGTCTGTCATGGATGTGCAGAACATGTCCACGACAATCCCAGCGAGCTGCCGCTTCCGGGAGAGTTGGGACACGGCGGCTCTGATGTGTGGTTTATAGTTGTTGATGTAAGATATGAAGGTATGCTCGGTTGATTGGTCTCCGGCAGGGAGGAGGTGGTAGCTGAGGCGGTTTTTGGACTCCGGGTAGGAGGAAGAAGCATGGTTGGAGAATTGTGAAGGGATGACAACAAGAGTGATGGTATGCGGTTGTCGCTGTCTACAATAAGCTTTGCTATTGCCGTCGTTGATCTAAAATGGCCGATGCCAGGGGAAGGTATGGAACACGAGCTCGAGGAGCATCACGTCTACTTTGAGTTCTCCAAACGATAAGTTTTGTCACTTTTATCAAAGATTTGTGGTTTTCCTTTTTCAATCTGTATGGTATGATGCAGTGATGCTCCATTTGCTTATAGTTATAGCAATTATTAAATTTATCTTAAGTTACTTTTGTTTTATTAGTGAATCTATATATCTAAAATATTAAAACTGAACTACAAATTTGAAATATCCCTTAGTTTTACTAAATAATTAAATTCTTATGTCATTGGATTTATTTGTTATTTATTGAAATTCAAATTTCTTAATAAAACCATATTTCACTTACCTATTTATAAGGAACTAATCTTTATTAGAATTCTAATTATGAGAATTTTTCTTTTTTTATAGCGCAATTCTCATCGTCAACCTTTTAGTAAATACATATCTAAAAAATTAATTGCAACTAACCAAAGAAGTTAAGCAATTAAAACTAAAATTAATGTTTATTAATAACTTCAATATATATATATATATTCCTTACATTTATAAATATGTATAAATTTATAATAAAATAATCTATCTACTTAATTATTATTAAAAACTAAAAAATATATTCAACATAAATAATAGATTATTATAATAAAAGAATTAATATATAAACAAAAAATAAATGATAATTCACCTTTATTGTTATATATATACATTTAAATTTTAACCCATAACATATATATATATATGTATATATACAACCAAAACAATGATAATTTAAAACAATTAATAAAATTGATGCATATAGAATATAAAACTATATTAAATATATATTAAATCTTGTAAGCATAAAAATGTATACAATCAGTCATGTATGAAATTTTTTAACAATACATTTTTTTAAAACACCTGCACGGACGTGCATGTCAGAATCTAGTTTTAAAATTATTATATTAACGGTAAAATAGTTAACTAAATATTTCAGATATTTATTATTTTATTAATTTACAAATCATGGTATTAATAAATAGATTGTATTCAACTTTTGAATTTGAGATGATTTAAATTAAAATTATAAATCCACTATTATTAAACAAAAGTTAAGTTGGAGATTTATAGTGGTTTAATTATTTTCAGAGTGTTTGAGAGGAATTTCTTAGTTATAAAAATAAAAATAAAAATCTCATAGTTAGACGAGATTTTAGAATGTTTACAGAAAATCAACCAAAATTTCCAATTCTACTACAATCATCTAAAAATTCATTAAAATCAAATCACTTTAAATTTCAGATGCAAATATCCCTTAAATAATTTTAGCATGAGAAAAAAACGATTATATAAAAAACATCAAAGCTGGAATCAATGCCGGTTTTTACTCATGGCAACATGGGCATTTTCCATAGATTCATGGGTCTACAAATTTTTGTGTTGTTTTAAAGGTCTATTTCAATCTGTTAAATTATGAAAAGACTAATCATTAAAGAGCATGATTAATGGGGGTTTCTTAGGGTGGAATTCTTAGCGGAATATAAGAAATCGTTAACTTTTAATTTAAAAAACTAAGAACCGGTTCTTATTTGTCTTATTTAAGAATCAATTCTTAGTTTTTTAGTTAAAAGTTAAAAGACGATTTCTTATATTCCGTTAAAAACCCTATTCTAAGAACCTCCCATTAATCATGCTCTTAAGTAAACCTAACTTACTTATTAAAAGAAAAAACAATAAGATATCTGTACTTTTACATTATAAAATAAAGCTAGAAAAAACTAGTTTAATGTGATTGTCTTTTTATCTTTTAATGAATTGATACTTTTATTAGTTTCAAGTCTTAGAACTCATGTTAAAAGAAATACAGTGAAAAAAATATAGAGAATCTTTATAAAATGGTTCATACTCATGTTTAGCTGAGGATTATTATATTTGTTAAGACGGCACTGGCTCGAACATATCTTTTAATTTGTCTTGAGGACTTCTGTTTAACTAAGGAACCTATCTTTTAAGTTATTGAATTAGTGGTAAAAATAAATATTTAAATATTGAAAACTATAAAATAATAGTATTGGTAAATAGAGCCGGAGAAAATTCAATTATGGGAAAAAATCATTAAATCTAGAAAGAATAATCATCAAAGTTAAAGAACAATAATTGTAATTACTCCAAGCCATTTAACAGGCTGTTTTGTTAGATGTATAGGCCTAAGCACTTCGGCCTATACACAGTAAGGCCCATATATGGTAATTCAATAGGAATTATAGATTTATGGTCGTATCTCCAGATCCGTCTGTTCCGACAAGTTGATCTTCTTCATCGCCGTCGCTCGGTCGGCTTCGGTTTGTCGGAAAATTATTTTCAGAATATTCGTTTTCGATTTATCAAGGTAAGATGTATACTCTACTTACATCCCTTTTGTTGTCTGCACGATATGAATCCGAGTTCTGCGTCGATGATGTTGTCTCTCTCCGTTGATATTTATCATAACTTGTTCGACGAAATGTCTTCACTTGTTTGTGACCCATTGAACTTCTTGAAAATGTTTCCTTACATTACTGATTCATTGTCCTTCTGTCTAGATGGCGAATTGGAGACACAAAGTGTTTCGACATTTGGGCTCGTTACAGGGAGCTAGCTACTCAACTAAGCCTTCAAGAATTAACAAAACAATGCTCAATGACCTTAGAAGAATCAGACCAATGATCCAGAGAAGAATAGAAAATCGAGCAAAAGATTATCCGGTTCAAGAGATTGTTCCTGTGGCTCAAGAGATCCTTAAAGCCAGACGAAACCTACTCACTAACGTCACCGTGCTTCTTAAACTGTTTCCTGTCTTGAGATGCAAGTAAGTCTTTCTTCGGCTATGTTGAATCAAGAACTCTGTTTTGATAAAAAAGACTTAAAACTTTCAGGTTCTGCTCGGAAGTGTTTGTTGGCAAAGAAGGACATTTGATTCAAACGTGCCGTAGTTATATACGGCGTGGCAACAACAGGCTACACGAATGGGTTCCAGGTTCCATAAACGATGTACTTGTCCCCGTTGAGTCCTTCCACTTACACAACATGTCTCAAGGTGTTATCAGACACCAACAGAGGTTTGATTATAACCGTGTTCCCGCCATCTTGGAGCTATGTTGTCAAGCAGGAGCCATCCATCCCGAAGAAATCTTGGAATATGCGAAAGTTCACGATAACCCGCAAATCTCTGATGAAGATGTCAGGAGTATATCCACTGAAGATCTCAAATACGTTGGAGCAAACGCTCTAACGGCGTGGGAGAAAGTGAGAGCTGGTCTGAAGAAACTATTGCTTGTTTATCCTTCGAAGGTCTGCAAACGGTGCAAAGAGGTGCACGTGGGACCGAGCGGTCATAAAGCTCGTCTCTGTGGTGTGTTCAAATACGAGAGCTACCAAGGGACTCATTACTGGGAAAAAGCTGGTGTGAACGATTTGGTACCTGAGAAAGTTGTGTGGCACAGGAGGCCTCAGGACCCGGTGGTTCTTGTGAATGAAGGGAGGAATTATTACGGACATGCCCCTGCTATCGTGAGCCTTTGTAGCCATGCTGGTGCACTTGTTAGCAACACTAGATATGCTTGCGAGATGAAGCCCCAAGGTTTATCTTATCCTCTTAGTTATTGAAATCCAAATCATGAAACGTAGAGAATAGTCTTGTGTGTGTTTTAGCAGGAACCAGTTGGTTCTCGTCCGGTTTTCTGATTGGTTTTGGTTTTATCTTAGAACCATATGAAGCCAAACTAAATCCAGTCTTCAATACGTTGCATGTCTATTGAATATTTGATATCCTGTAGTCTGTAGTAGTATCGCCTCGTTTTAACCTCACTTGATATATTTGGCGTGTCGATGCCTTTGTCTAAGCATTGTTTCTTTATTCGTGACAGTTTTTCTTGACTCTTATGTAAACTTAAACGACATTATTATTGACAAATTGCATTTATTCATAAGAAACCACAAGAATATTCTTCAAACTTAAGGAGTAAGAAATTAACCTCACTATTCTAGGATCAACTTTATATCTCCACATTACTGTTGTATTCTTTCTATCCTACAAACACTAAAACAAAGCCAAACAAGGAAATTTTTACTTCTTTGTTTATTTCAGGGTCTCAAGAAAAAAAAAGGAAATGTGTTCTCAAGGATGTTAAGAGACCAATCTATGTGTAGTGGCTGTAGCGTTAATTCGATATCCGAAACTGTTTCGTGTACACATTTGATAACTACGGTGTTTGTTCTTCGATGGTTTCCAACAACTTTCACCAATACATGAAAGTGAATAGAAAATGACAAAACCAGTAATAAAGAAAAAATATTACAAGCCAAAGTAACTTAACAAATTAATATCCAGTCTCTATTGTTGCATAAAATATGAATACATTGACAGTCTCAAGAAATATTTTCGATCACATCTTGAACAAACTTCCGCATAGCATGCGTCGAAGATCCACCATCCATTAGCGCCATGTGGAACTTCTCTCTCATCTCTTCCACCCTCTTCCTCATCTAACCATCCTGCTCCATCACGCAGTTGTTCCCTCACTCAATCTCCTCAGCCGTCACCATCTCAGACTTATTGAGCTACAACGCCCAAATGGACTTCAAATCTACACGAATCCAAGAAACATGAAGATGGATAAAGTTAAGAAGCCCATTTCTGATGCACAGAACACTGCAACGGTGAAGAGCTTCACCAAAAGAGATAAGTATACGGAAAGCTCATCACACTTACAACTCTGCAATAGGTTTGGAACGCTTAAGGATAACGTTGAATGAACTGTCAAACTGACCACCTGTTAGTGAATCTAGACGCTTCTTATCTATGTATAAATAAGAGACGAAAGCTTTGTAAAAACATTAAGTTATCAAAGTATAATTTCAAAATATATCAGATCTCTGTCTTTACATTTATGGTATCAGAGCACCATGGACTAGATCATGTGGCTCAATCATGGATGGAAATCAAAATGTGCCTCTTACAGCTCTCACAATCACTCAAGTCGTTACTTTGAAGCTCAAGGAAAGAAACTACCTTCTATGGAAGCTTCAGTTTGAGCAGTTCATGTCTCGTCAGATGATGCTTGGCTACATCACCGGTGAACAAACAAGACCACCTGAGACAACAACTGTTCGTGACGGCGACCAAGATACTAAAAACAGCAAACCCAGATTTTCTGAAGTGGATGCAAAAAGATCAGCTAATTGTCGCCTGGATCTATGGATCTCTCACTGAAGACGCTCTCAAATCAGTTTACGGCCTTCATTCGTCTTGTGAGGTATGGTTAGCCCTAGCTAAGAAGTACAATAAAGTTTCAGCTACTAGGAGGTTAGATTTACAGAGAAAAGTTCAAACCACGGTTAAAGGAACAAAAACTATGACTGCTTATCTCTCTGAAATCAAATCTCTTTGTGATCAACTAGACTCTATTAAGGCACCTATCACTGAACATTAGAAGATCTACGATGTGCTTAATGGCTTAAGCAAAAAGTATGAGTCTGTTTGTGCAGTGATAGAACATGCTATGGATACATATCCTGCTCCTTGCTTCAAAGATATTGTGTATAAGCTGACTGGTTTTGAAGATAAGCTGCAATCCTATCAACCAGCTGCTGAGATCTCTCCTCACCAAGCTTTCTACACGAATCGTGGTGGCTATTCAAGTCGTGGTAGAGGAGGATACAGAGGAGGTTACAGAGGAGGATACCGTGGTCGTGGAGCATATACCACTCAAGGAAGTGGCTTCCCTCAACATTTTGGTCAGAGTGCTCATTGACCTCCTTCTTCTACAGAAAATCGTCCTACTTCTCAGATTTGTGGAAAGTATGGTCATCTTGCATATAAATGCTACAAGCGTTTAGATCAACACTATGCAATAGACGATTATCATCCTCAAGCAAATGCTCTTACCACAACTCAACAACCTGGAGCAGAGTGGTATCCGGACAGTGGGCCATCTCATCATTTTACGAACTCGGTATCAACATCTGGATCAAGCTCAAACATATGAAGAAAATGACCAGGTTATTGTCGGCAATGGTGATTATCTTCCTATTACACATGTCGGATCTGCCTCCATTCCCACGTCCTCAGGTAACATACCACTCCTTGGTGTACTTGTATGTCCTGAAATAACTAAGTCACTGCTATCAGTTTTTAAGCTTACAAATGATTATCCATGCTCTTTTACCTTTGACTCAACGTCTGTTTGTGTTATGGATAAGGCCACCAACAAGGTTCTCAGTCAGGGAACCAAAGCTAAAAGACTTTAAAGCCTGGATAATCCTCAGTTCATGTCACTCTACTCCTTCAAACAATAGAGTTCAAGTGAAGCAGTATGGCACAAAAGGCTGGGGCATCCTAATGATCAAGTTCTACAACATCTATCCTCAATAAAAGGCATTCAAATAAACAAGAAGTCGAAGTCCCTCTGTGAAGCATGTCAACTTGGCATGACATGTAAACTTCTTTTTACCAGTTCAGATTTCAGAGCTAGTAGAATTCTTGAGAGAGTTGTGATGTCTGGGGTCCAGTACCTGTTGTTTCAGTTCAAGGTTTCAGATACTATGTTGTATTCATTGACAATTATTCAAGATTCTGCTGTTTTTTTCACATGAAATTGAATTCTGATGTGTTTTCTATCTTCAAAGTTTTTTAACAACAAGTAGAAAACCAGTATCAACAGAAAATTTCCATCTTTCAGTCAGATGGTGGAGGAGAGTTCGTCAATCAAACTCTATCTCTGCATTTTGCTCACTGTGGGATTAAACATATAATGTCATGTCCTCACACTACAGAGCAAAACGGTATAGCTGAAAGACGCCACAGACACATTACAGAATTGGGACTGTCGAAGTTATTTCAAAGTCATCTGCCTGCAGAGTTATGGGTTAAAGCCTTCTTTACAGCTGCGTTTCTTAGTAATCTTATTCCTACGACTGACAATGAAAACAAGAGCAGTCCTTTTGAGTTACTAAATGGAAAGGCACCTATCTACACGGCTCTCAGAGTGTTTGGCAGAACATGTTATCCATACCTACGGCCTTACTCTCAGAATAAGTTTGATCCAAAATCTTTGCTCTGTGTTTTTCTGGGATACAATGAAAAATACAAGGCTATAGATGATATCATCCACCTACTGGGAGAGTCTACATCAACAGACATGTTTTTTTATGAAGATAGGTTACCGTATACTGACACCTATAAACACTTAGTGTCAGATGCAAAGTCACCACTAACTTTGGCATGGCGTCTGCAATACAAAGCAACAGAAGTCCCTCAACCAGCAAACACTACCAGTGAACATGAAGATGGATATCCTCTTCTCAGACGTGTTCAACATCAGCAACAAATACCACCTGTGGAGTCAAGTGTCTCTGGTTCAAGTTCCGAGTCTGATAATAATGATCAGGTAACTCCACCTCCTTCTCCTGGAGTCAATAATCACCAACATGCACAGATTCCAGCAGAAACAGACAATGCTCACAAGATGGTTACAAGAGCAAAAGCTGGCATTATGAAACCTAATCCAAGATACGCCTTGATGACTGTAAAAGGCATTCCAGAACTTCCAAAGACAGTAAAGAAGCCTTGAATCATTCGGGATGGAACAGTGCAATGAGAGAAGAAATGGAAAATTGTGCTGAAACTAAAACATGGAGCTTGGTTCTGGCTCCTGCAGATGCTCACATACTTGGTTGCAGATGGGTTCATCGTGTGAAACTGAATGCATACGGGACATTCTTAAAGTATAGGTCAAGAATTGTTGCTAAAGGCAATGAACAAGAAGAAGGAATAAACTTTCTTTAAACCTATAGCCTTGTGGTATGAACTGCAACGGTTAGAATGATTCTGCATATTGCTGTGGTTGAAAGATGGGACATCAAGCAACTAGATGTAAAGAATGATTTTCTGCACAAGGATCTCAATGAGATAGTTTACATGAGGTAGTCTCCTGGTTTTGAAAGCAAGGAGCATCCTAATTACGTCTACAAACTGAATAAAGCAATTTACGGGCTTAAACAGGATCCTAGAGCTTGGTTTGATAAGTTCAGCTCCTTTTTGATTAAGTTTGGCTTTGTCTGCAACACTGGTGATCCTTCACTCTTTGTTCTTCATCGAGGCAAGAGTACTATCTTTCTTCTTCTTTATGTGGACGATATGATTCTCACAGGGAATGATCAACCTCTTATCCAGCAGCTACTGATGTGTTTGAATAAAGAGTTCAAGATGAAGGATATGGGATCTCTCAGTTATTTTCTCGGTTTCCAAGCACAATTGACACCAACTGGCCTGTTCCTAAATCAAGAAAAATATGCCAACTCCTCTTCCTCTGCAACTGGATAGAGTACCACATCAGGATCAGTATTTTGAGAATCCTACATATTTTTGAAGTTTGGCAGGCAAGCTTCATTATCTCACACTAACAAAACCGGATGTGCAGTTTGCTGTAAATCTCGTATGCCAAAAGATGCACAAGCCAACTGTCTCCGACTTTCATCTTCTCGTAAGAGTGTTGAGATATATTAAAGGTATACTGCAGATGGTTCTGATGCTGGAATCTGATACTAACTTTCAGATTAGAGCTTATTGCGACAGTGACTGAGCTGGTTGTCAAGAAACTAGAAGATCAACTGGTGGGTTTTGTACATTTCTTGGATCCAACTTGATTTCTTGGTCTGCAAAAAGACAGGATTCTGTGGCAAGATTGTCTACTGAAGCTGAGTATAGCACGCTTTCTGATACAGCAGCTGAGCTAGAATGGATAAGTCTGATGATGAAGAGTGTCCACCTCTCACAATCTGCACCAGCTGAAATATACTGCGACAATCTTTCTGCAGTTCATTTGACTGCTAATCATGTCCTTCACCGCAAGTCTAAGCACTTTCCAACACATTATAACTTTGATAGAGAGAAAGTGGCCAATGGATCTCTAATTGTCAAGCACATACCTGCAGCTCTGCAGTTAGCCGATGTGTTTATGAAATCTCTCCCTCAGCATAGCTTCTATGATTTTTGCTTCAAACTCGGAGTTGACTTGCCATCCACCTCGAGTTTGCGTGGGAGTATTAAGCTACAACACCCAAATGGGCTTCAAGACTACACGAGCCCAAGAAACATGAAGATGGATAAACAAGATAAGAAGCCAATTTCTGATGTCACTACAAGACAGAACACTGCAACGGTCAAGAGCTTCACCAAACAAGATAAGTGTACGGAAAGCTCATCACACCTGCAGCTCTGCAATAGGTTTGGAGCCCTTATGGATAAGACTTAATGAGCTGTCAGACTGACCACCTGTCAGGAATCTAGACGCTTCTTATCTATGTATAAATAAGAGAAGAAAGCTTTGTAAAAACGTTGAGTTATCAAAGTATAATTTCAGGAAATATTCATCTTTATCAGATCTCTGTCTTTACCTTTAAGACTCCCCAACAGATTATCTCTCTGGTATTCTTTACGTATCTCTGCTGCTACACCAACCTCGTCCACCATTCTAAAGGCATTAAACTGTTGCTCCGCATATATCGGCCACGCTGCCATAGGTACGCCAAACCACAGGCTCTCGAGAATCAAGTTCCATCCACAATGCGTCACGAAACCTCCGACCACGGGATGGGCTAGTACTGCAACTTGCGGGGCACATGTAATGATCTTTCCTATCTTGGCCGTGCAGTCAGAAATCCCTCCGAAAGAACCTCATCCAATTTAGTGAATTCCCCTGGAGGAGCTCCGGTCATTATCTTTTCCGCCGGAGCAGCTCGGTGGAGCAACCAGAGGAACCGGTGGCCACTTTGCTCGATGGCCACGGCTATTTCTCTCGCTTGTTCCTCACTGAAGCCTCCCATGCTTCCGAAAAAGAGGAACAACACTGACTTCAACGGTTGCTCATCTAGCCACCGCAAAATCTCCCTCCTCTTCTCATTGTTGGAATCAGTTTTCAAGTCCAAAATGGGTCCTACCGCATACAAGGGAGGAGTACCATTCCCGCCGGGAAAAAAAATTCAAACGCCTGAGGTTCAATCTCCGCAACTGAGTTTACAAAAATACCCTTTGTTCCTTTTAAAGTCCTTGCTCAACACAAAAGATTCGGAAACCAATCTTTGCTTAGCATCACAGATGGTAAGCAAGTGGCCAGGGAGACGCCGAGTCATACTAGAAACGTCTAACTCAGCGTCAGAGTCTCTCAACTTGGTGACCTCATAGTTTTCTTGGTCGTAGAGATATTGAACATGGAACATTAGACCGAGATACAAAGCATTAGATGTGAAGTAAGTATAAACCAGAAGGCCAAACTCACTGGCGACTTCTATCATCGGCGTCCAGAAAAACTCCACTACAATCCCAGCGAGCTGCCGTGGCGAGTCCATGTATGTTGACACCTCGTGGGCGAGTTTGGAGACGGCGTTTCTGACATGTGGTTTCTGGCTCTCTATGTAAGATATGTATGTATGATCATTAGTCGATTGATCTCCGGCGTGGAGGTGGTGGTAGCGGAGACGGCTTTCGGACTCAGGGTAGATTGAGGAGGTGTCACCGGAGGATAAGCGCTCATGGATCACGACGAGGGTGACGGATAGACGGTCGTCGCTGTTGACGAGGAGCTTTACCATTGCCGCCGTTGCCCGTATGTGGTTGATTCCCGGTGGAGAGACGAAGACAAACTCGATTTTCATGTCGTTGACTTAGTTTCTGGTGTCTTGATCAACTTTTTTTTTTGTGGATTGTTTGTTTGTAAATTTTGGTTTGATGTTTGTGCCTACGTAAGTTTTCAGTTTTGGGTGCGGTCCAATGTTGCCAAATTTTATGAATATTCATTTCATTCACTGCCACAAAAGCAAAACATACAAGATTGAAATTCTAAAACCGGTGGCCCGGTGGATACACCTTACAATCCCCGAAAAAAATAGCCCACAAGAAGGAGACACAAACCCAAACAATGGATGACACTTAAACAAACTACATAATCACTAGAGGTCTTTACACTTTTCCAACCAAATCATTAAACAAACTTTGACAAGAGATATCAGTTCATATAAGTTTAGAACCTCCGGAACTCCTGCCAAAACCACACAAGAGAGAGGAAGCGATGGAATGGCCATAACAACAAAACAAGACTAGATTTACTTGAACCTCCAGTTCACGGTAACAAGCCAGAACCCATAAGAATAACACCAAACAGTGAACAGAGAAGAACAACACCCGTAACCACGCCCCTTCCTCAAACAAACCATAAACCACCCTTATTCAAAGGCCATCTATTTGTTGTATTTTTTTCTTTCTATTTATTGTTTCTATGATGTTTGTTGTTTCCACTATGGAAATTCAAATTATTAAATAATTAGATCTTGAACTGTGTTCTATTTTTTTTTAAAATAAATATACTTCATCGGTTTTCTATTAAGTATTGGTGTAGTAAAATCTTTATTATAAAATAAATGTCATTTTAGAATTCAATGAAAAATTTACTAACTTTATATGATTTATGATTGTTTATATTCTCCAGTTTATTTTTTTATTGGCTAAAATATTATTAGATGTAAAGTTAATGATTTTTATTTAGATAATGTATAAAATTAAATACTTTTTAATTTGTGTGCCTAAATTTAAAACGACACTTAAATAAAACAGACAAAGTATTAATTAAATATTATAAATCAGTACTTGTTTCATACAATATTTTTCTTTTCAGTATGCATATTTTTTGCTGTCAACAAATATATATAATCGTTTATTAGCATTGATTGATTGATTGATATCTACTTGCAAGTAGTCTAGATTAAAGTATTACATTTATTTAATTTTATGTTATGTTACATACAACAAACTTAAGTATTATTAAATAAACATATAATATTAATATAATATTTAAATATTTTTAAAATAAGATATCAAGAAGATACCCTTAACTACTTTTTCAGATTACATTTAACAATATATTTAATATATTTAATATATTTTTATTTTAAAAAATAAACTATTTATTGTTTTAATATTATTTTAATAATAAAAATGTAAAATAATATTAAATTAAATTACAAATGAATATTAACTCATTTTGATTTATAGAATAAGAAATAACCTTCTGTAACATTTTTATATAAATATTTCATATTTCTAAATAAAAATTATACAAAATAATAATTATAATATAAATTAGTCTACTTTATAAATTATAAACTAAATGAATTACATTTACGGAATAAAAAATACTACCATAAGATATTTAAAAAAAAAGAAATAATTTATATATTTTAATATACATATCTAAATTAAAACGTTAATATATAATAAATTAATATATAATTATATGTAACTAACACGAATAATAATAAACAAATTCTTCAAACTTCCGCCAATACATAATAATATAATTGTCGTAGATGAAGTCTTAAAATGGTTATATATATATATATATATATATATAATTTTATAAAATAAATATTAATAATAGCTATTATTAACATTTAATTATATGATGAAACATGTTATTACTGATATTTTTATGATTATAATTTTACGGGTTATTTTAATAAACAAGCAAAATATTTATCAAATATAAAACTAATTTAACAAAATATAAAACATAATTTAAGTTATGTTTGGGAGTTGAAGTACCTATTAGGATACGGGTCGAATATTTTGAATCAAAGCTAACTTATATCACATCATATGTGTCATAATTTTTAAGTAGGCATGTTTGTAACTATGGACATTCAGATCGATTCAGATTTTTTCCAGATTTTTCGGTTTTTGGGTTATTTGTTCGAGTCTGGCTAATAACACTTTGATTCGGATATATATTTTACCATCCTACAAAACTCATTCTCATAAATTTTAGATTTTTGACCGGTTACGGATCCAAATTGTTTTGTTTAGATTGAGTTTAGACGTCGAGTTATGGATTTTATGCACATGTCTACTTTATATAAAACAAAAATACAGTCATATAAAATTTTCACCAAAAGATTATCCTGCATTTTTAAAAATACTACGTTTGATGAAATTAATGAACTAAACAAGTATATCCTACATTCTACATGTATAGGAAATGCGATTATATAAAGTTTGTATCAAACATAAACCCGCGCTTTCAAAGTGCGGGTCAAAATCTAGTACTATATTAAAAGAGAAGTCATGACTTATTTCATGTGTCATTTTTCTATTTGGACTATTCCTTAAGTACTTATTTAAATGAATTTTTGTATACATATTTGAAATTTTAATTATTCTAAGAAAAATCAAATAGATATTCCTATATTTTCTCTCATTTACATTTAAACAAAATCTTATCATATCTTTTATTTACAATATAAATATATATATATATATATATTTCATTAAAACAAACATTTTTAAAATATGTAATTACTTTCGTATTTTTAAAAAATATAAATGTATATTTCGTTTTTCACTTAAACAAAACTTTTAAATATTTAATTAATTATATAATTATTAAACTCATGTATTATTTTGTATTGAATTTGTAATAATAATTTACCTAATACTTTTTAATTAAATCTTTGATCTCTAAAATCTAATATATATATTATATTAAAATATAAGTCATCACTCATTTCATGTGTGATTTTTTTGTTTGGACCATCACTAAAACTTTTTAGTAAATGTATTTCATTTCTTTGTAACTACTTTAAATCATAGTATCTTTTGATATCGTTTTATTTTAGCTATAAATCTATATTAATTGTTGTTAACAAATCTGTTTTTTAGCAAGATTTTAAATTTAAAAATTATGTAAATATTTCACTAATTTTGAAATAGTAATGAAATTGAATTATATATTAATATATATCTAGCTATCTTTTATATCATGAACGATAAAATTATAGTCTTTTATAATCATAATCTATCATATTAAAGAAAATTATTATATTGAAATAAATGTCATAAATTATATCAAGTTAATAAATTAATCTATTTTAGTTTTAAAAATTAATAAATAATAATGTTAAAAATATATAATACGTTAGCAAAACGGATTAACATTGGTAACTATGTAATACATGTATAAAATAAACATATCTTAAAATTTTATATATACAATAATATATTATCTAAATAAACATAAAAATTTTCTAAACGGTAATCTAACTTTGAAACCCAAAACAGAATTTGGTATAATTTAAATATAAAATAATTTTCAGATATGATTTTATGCATATGTTAATTTATTTAAAAATCAAATACAAATCAATAAGATAAATATATAATAAAAACTATTGAAACAAATGATATCAATATGTAAATTATAAAATTATTGTGTTTGAAATATTTATATAAGCATTTAAATATATAACTAACATCACTAATCATATATATATATATATATAAATAAACTTGCGGTTGCGCGGATCAAAATCTAATATTTCTTAAATATAAAAACATATGTTACATTATGTCTCTACAATATTAGTAATTATTAGTTAGTTGCATAAATTTATATATTCAGAATAAAGAAAAAGATCTGTAGCTTAACGATTAAAATTTAAATTCCATTAAGTTTTGAATGGTTAAAATATTTATGGGATATATATGGTTTCCAAAATATCCAAAATTTTAGATACGATTCAGGAATTTCTTTTTTTTGGACATGACGGAAATATATTTTGTTGATGAAATTAATCTATATTTATTTTAAAATTTGAAAAGTTTCTAAATATAGGGTTGAAAGGATATATCATAATAATATTGGGAATTATATTTTAATTTTTATTGCTAGAAACAAAATTGTCAGTATTTAAATGATTTAATTTTGATTCTCAATCTATATGTATACGTTATTTGAAAACCATACAGTATAAAGTTTTTGCTTCCATTAAATGGTTATGGTATATAAATGAAGTTTTCAACTAGTATATGTTAGAAAAATAATTTAGTTGAAATACTGTTATATGGATATTAGTAGGAAAATTGAGTTTTGGTATGTATGTGATGTTAAGTACTTTATGCATTTGATGTAATAAAGATGATTATATTTTTTATGTAAGATATGGTAATTTTCAAATAATATATGGTGTTTCCATAGTTAAATTACATATCAATACAACTAAAATAAAAAAAAATTATGAAGTTATCCGTATTCTTCTCTGATATATTATTTTTTGTGCCATCAAATTTACCTATAAGAAAACAATTCATTAAAGGTAATATGGGAAACGACTACCTAAACTACCCAAAAAATCGCCTATCATTTATATTAATTTTTTTTCTTCACGTAAAGAAAAAAAGAAAGGGATCAATTAATATGAAAACCAATTTATTTGTAGGCATCTATTAAATAGAGAAGGTAATCAATTAATATGAAACTAATATGATCTTACCCATTCCTCTCTTCATTTAACACACAATCATCTGATACTATATTAAGAGAAATTCTCTAAGATAGATTTAAAAAAGTTTTTGTTACAAATATAAATCTTAAAAATAAAAATGGCTAAAATAGAGTACAATATTTTATCAAATATAGGTAAATATCCATTTATACTCTTTGGGTTAATTAATCCTAGATTGTTTTGTTTAAGTTGAGGAGTGGAGTTTTTGGGATAGGATTTCAAAAAAAAAAAATTTATAAAACTTAAAAAATTTCAAAATAAAAAATTCTATTTTGATCATTTTAGTTTTTGAAGTCTATTTTTGTGATAAATATTTAAAAAAATTCTATTTGACAGAGTTTACCTTATATTAATATAACAAGATCACATACTATGCAATCTAAAACTATGTCATTTTTTTATCAGAAAACTATATTTTTGTATCTAATTTATTAATTTAGAGTCCTATTTTTTATCTACTTAAAAATATTGTCATTCAAATTGGACTTATTCATATTTCATTAAATATAACATTCCATATAATTCGGTTATACAATATATATATCCTATTTAAGTATTATATATCTTATTAATTTAGACCTTAATTTTATCTACTGATAAAAAAGGTCTTTTAAATTTAAATTGGTCCAGTTTTTCATTATAATAATCTGGCCATGGTATCTATTAGTTTCGTCAAAGATTACATTTATGTTTCTATATATCATAAGATAACAATTAAACCATCACTTAAAAGAAAAAAACAATGAAACCATCACCTAACCATCTTTATTATTTTTTTATCAGGCTTTGTTATAACATAAAAACATGGTTAACCAAAACATAGTTAATATCACATTAAAAACATGGTTAACCAAAACATAGTTAAAAACATGGTTAATATCACATTAATTATATTAATTTATTTTGTAATTAAAAACATAACTCGCGTTTCAACGCGGGTGATAATCTAGTTCTAAATTAAACTCCGCTTCATCTAGTGACTTCTATTTTTTTAGGTTTTGACTATGGTTCATAGATTTATGACTGGTAAAGCCTAAAATATTTATCACCAACGATTGCATAGTATTAATATACAGTTACATATCAATGAGATAAGTTTAATAGCATAGATTTATATGTTTACATGTATATAGCGTGAAGTCCATATTATATTGATTTGTTAAAGTATAATCCCTACCGATATGCATATGTAGAAGCAGTAGCGGCCCTGAGTTTGAATCGGCCAGAAGCCTAGAGAAAAAATGGACTGCTTTAGTTTACTAAAAAAAATAATGACAGATTTGAACCTTGAACTTTTGAAGCAAAATAACTACCTATTACCACTAGACTAAATGAGATATTCTCTAATTTTAATCTGAAACTAGATCTCAACCCGCGCAACCGCGCGGGTATTTGTTTTCATTTATTTTTATATCAAATTTTTTTTTTTAAATTGGTATATATTATATAAGGGGTGTATATTGAAAATGATGATTAATTATTTTATAGTATAGATTAATTATTGTTAGAAAATGATGGTTTTGTTATTTTAAAAAATAAACTATATAATTTTTAAAGTTAACATCAAAAATATATAAATAATTAACTTATACTATTACAATACTAAATTATATAAGTTTAATTTAAATATGTATTTTATTATAATATCTATAAACCCAATGAATCATCTAATTTTTATTATCCCAATAGAAATTTCTAGTAAGCCCAATAAATGTTATTAGTGAATCTAATGAATGTTATTAATGATTGAATAATGTAATGTCATAAATTCTATTAGATGGTCCATTTTAAAATATCACACATGAAGTAAAGTCATGACTTCTCTTTTAATATATAAGATTATAATTATAAAAGTGAGGACTGGAAGCATACAAAGGGCCGGCCCCTGGTGGAATTGGAAGCATACCCTAAACCCTAAGTTACCAAACCCACACACACACACACACACACTCACATATATATATTATATGTATAATTTTATGTATATAATTATAACAGAACTATTTGGTATGTTTATTTTCTTCTAACCTAATATATTGACATAATATCATGTACGCAATTATTATAATGTAAACCGGATAATTTAAAAATTAGATTGCAAATCAATATATTTTGATGAAATTTAGTAAAATATATATAAAATGACATTTAATTTCTATATATCCGTTGGGATACGGGTTCGATATTTTGAAATTTAAGTTATAATTTAATAATATTGATTTTTTAGATATCACATCACAATAAATATAGAATTAAAGATTTGAAATATATATTTATTTTTCAAATATTTAGATTTATGATTAATTTGGATATTTGGATTGATTTTTCGAATTTTGGGTTTTTATGGTTATCTGTTCGGGTTCGGCTAATAACACTTCAAGTTCAGAAATGTTTTGTACCACTCTACAATATTCATTCTGATATTTCTTACATTTCGGATCGACTACAGATCAATTCTTTTGGTTTGGGTTCGGTTCGAATTTGAAGTTACAGATTTTATGTTTATGCTTATTTTAAATAAAGAGAAAATAAAATTAGATAAAGTGAAAGCCTATTCTATTAAAATATAAGTCATAATCTCATTTCATGTGTTTAAAAAAAAATAGAACTAGCCTAGAAATTCATGTTTTATTTATTTCTTAATAATATTTTCTGCTTATATATCACTCCCATCATTCTTGCAACAATAATATCTACTCCCCTAAATATTCACATGATTTATATCGGTTTAAACGTAGGATCTTCTCGAAGGTATTATATATCCGAGCTATTAATTTGCGATCACATATTTATTGTTCCCGTAAATTCCTCATATGATTTCTTCATCTATACTATTAAAATAAACTCATGACTTCTTATAATATTATAATAAATACATTTTTATAAATGATTTGGAATTATTAATTATTATGATAAATGAAATTAATGAAATAGTTTGCAAGGGAAAAAGGTAAAAAATATAATAAAAAATTTAAAATAAGTAGATTTCTTTTTTTTACTTTTAAAATAAATGATGTCAAGTTATTTGGAAAGAATCAATTAATAAAATAGTTAAGTAAAGTGAAAAAAATAAGATAGAATAGAATTTGTTGAAAATAAAGTTAGCTCTATTTTGTATTTCAATTTTAATAATATAGATATATATAGCAAATTTTTCATTATATATATATAGTTTTATATTTATATTAAAGTTTAACAAATTTTGTGAACAAGATTTTACCAAGATCTCAATTCCTAAAATTTATGTAAATATTTTCAAGAATTTCATAATAATAATAATAAAATAGTATATATATTAATATATTTAATGTTTATAAATGAAAAAAAAAATATATTATATATTTATTTATTTTATAATCGTAATCTGTTATATTAAAATAATTATACTACTGAAATAAATATGATAAAATTATATTATATTAATATATTTTAATTTAAAAATTATAAATACTTATATTTAAATAATATATTATGTTTGCAACCCGATTAACATAGTAAATTATATAATACATGTCTACAAATTAACATATCTTAAAATTTTATATATACAATAATCTACTATCTAAAATGAATAAACATAAGAAAAATTGTTAAAAGGTAATATAGGATTTGAAATGATGGTAGGAATTTAGAATAAATTAAAAATATATATAATTTTTAAGTATATTGTTTCATGCATATATTGACTCTTTTAATAATTAACTGCAAATTAGATAATTATATAATAAGAAGCAACAAATACAATTAATGGTTTGAAACAATTGATTAATTACGATATCTAAACTATAAAATTATTGTATTTGAGGTAGTTATATAAAAATTTAAATATATAATTAAATTAAATTATATACCACTAATAGTGTACAATAAATATCTATAATATATATAAAAGAAATCAAACACCCGTATGGTTGCGTGGAGAAAAATCTAGTAATCATATTGAAATAGTTATTCTTGGATTAAGTCCCTAGGGTGAACTTCTAGGTTTACCAAACAATATGGTTGTGTTATTACATATTTAATATATTTTTTAGAAAGAAACAAAATATTATCAAATTATATTATATTTTAAAAATAAAAATATAAAAATAGATAAAAAAATTGTAATAGTCGCAAAAAAAGAAAAAAAAAATTTGACATTTTTAACACCGTCAGTAAAACACTAAACCCTAAACCCTTGGTAAACCATAAAGCTTTGGGTAAACCATAATTCATTGGATAAATCTTAAACTCTAAATCAAAAGCTCTAAACACTAAATTTTAAAGAGTGAATTAGTGAAATACCATATTTGGATCTCTTATTAGTGATCTAACCATCATTTGACATAGATGTAAAGTTTTGCATATTTTAGGTTTGGTTGGACGATTTTGCTCTTCTCATCTTCTCTTTCCCATGTGAATATCTGACAATTTCTCTCTCTCCAACAATTCTTCCTCTATTTCCTACATTCATTTTCTTTAAGCACACATATTTTTCACTCACCTCTTTTTCACATTCATTTCTTTCTTTTTACACTATTTTTTTCTTAATTTTTTTTCTCATCTACAATTTTATGTGTAAATGATTTTTAAATTTACTCATTTTGATAGAGAAATAAAACTTCAACAATATTTATTTGTTAACATATAATACCTAAGGCATGTATTGACATCTACAAAATTTATTAACAACCAACATCTCTGTTAACACTTATAATACATGTCTTTGTTAAAAGCTAACACATCTGTTAACATTTACAAAAAAATTGTTAACATTTAATGCCTATGTTAATACATATGGTACATGTATTTGTTAACAGTTAACATATTTGTTGACATCTACATTATTTGTTAACAGCTAACACCAGTGTTAACATCTTTGGCGATTTTAAAAAAGCCTCAATGCTGATTTTCTCAGAATGTGGTGTAATTAAAATAATTTAGATTCATAGGAATAGTAGTAAAATAGTAATAGGTTTTCTTTGCAACAATATTTTTTTACACAACAAAATAGAATGCATTAACATGATAAGAGAGTTTCAGAATGAGAAAGAAGAGGAATCGAAGGAAAGAGAAAGAAAGATTGTCAATTCTATAAGGAAAGAAAGTGTCAGAAGATAGAGAATGTCACATGCATGTAAAAAATGACAAAAAGGTCATTATTTTATTAATGACAAATCATGAATAATTAGCAAATTAGGGGGACCATTTAGGGTGTGAGAGCAAATAATCTCAATTTTAAAAACACTAAACCCTTGGATAAAAATAAATAAAATTTAAAATATTTTAAAACTGTCAGCAAAACACTAGATCTTTAATACTAAACTCTAAACCCTTGGAAAACAATTTATCCAAGGATTTAGGGGTTAGAATTAAGGGTTCAATTTTTTTTAAGATTTAATGTTTATTTTTATTTATTTAGAGTTTATGATTTATCCGAAGTTTCAGGGTTTACCCAAATGTTTAGAGTTTAGGATTTAGGGTTTATTGTTTTGCTGATGGCCTTAAATATGTTTAAAAAAGAAAGAATTTTTTTTGCAACTATTACTATTTTTATTTATTTTTATCTTTTTATTTTAAAAACATAATATAAATTATCAATATTTTATTTTTTTTAAAAAATATTAAATTTATAATAATATAACCTCGTTGGTTGGTTAACCCTATGGGCTGAACCCAAGAATAAGTCATATTGAAATAGCTTAGAAATATGCTATAAATTAGCCCAACCATGAATTGCAATATAATTATAATTATTTATTCTAAATTATGATAAGATATATTAGGTTGTGACTGTATATCACATATAGTGAAATACTTCAAGATGTAAATATATTTACTCAAAATTTTGCTATTATTTCACCAGTAAAAAATATTTAATTTAAATTTTTCGTTACAAATTGTTTAAGAAGAGCAAAAATAGTTGTGTTGTTTCCCTGTTGCTTGTGTTTGAGCAAACTATCTTAATTTCCTTTGAATTGAGTACCACAATTCGATGTTGATTGTTTTACCATAACTTTTGATAGAAGAAGTTGTCTAGAGTATAAGACTCGTAACCCTCAACGAAAATACTTAGTGATGGATCTCAAAATCCAACTTATGTTAGGGTTTATGTTGACGTGCTAGCTAAACGACTAAAGAATCTTATGTCTACTAATGATCTTGTATGAAAGTATGTATTTTATTGATAATGTGAGAAGAAACAACTGTAGAGAGCAAAAATGTATCGATTAACAAGATAGTACAAAAGTATTGAGAATATATGGTTGGATCCCCTTCTCCATTTATAGGCCCTTAGAAATGGATCATAATGGAGACATAGCCTCCAGCGAGTATCAAGTGCTTTTACGGTTGTTTTTAATGTCTTGATCTTCTTTACGTTTTAGTTTTGCTGTGTGACTGTCTGTGTCAGCTCGTTATTGATTATTCACTAAGCTTAGGATGGACCTTTGACCCACACGCCTATTGTCTTCTTCTGGGTCTTAATGATTCTAGACCGAGTTCTTAAATCAGGTTTGGGGTGGGGTAAAACTGGCCTCTAACACTTACACATTAGGTGCTAAAAAATATGAGCTATATGTTCCAGTTCAAGTGTTTAATTGGTTCTAATTTTACATTAGAAAATTCTAGCAAAATAGAACACTTGATATGGCATGTCACACAGGTTTGAGTCGTTTGACTAGTGGGTTTGATCAGGTTTACATGGATTTATCAAACTTGTCTAAACTCTAAATGTTATATGTTTTTAAATACTGGATACATCATCATATAATTTCTACTTTGCATATCTTAAAAATCGAACCTATGTCTGGTGTATAAGATTTATACTTTTGACTAATTCTCTCTATGGGGCTTCCACAAGCTCTAAAAAATTGTAAAAGGTTTACGATCATTCAATAAGCCCATTGGATCCCAATCATTCTCTAAGAGCATGAACAACGCTTGGTTCTTAGTCCAGCTCTTAACCCAAATCGGATTAAAAACAAATAAAACAATACACAAGCCCAAGACTCGCCTCTTGCGTAAGGTCTGGAAGGCCCGCCCCTTACGGCCACGTGTCAGCCTATCAATGGCTAAAAAATTTGGTTACCTTCTCTCTCGTTCATCTCTCTCTCTTTTTCCCTCTCTCTCGAAAGCTCTCTTCGACGATTCGTCGTCTCCTGCGGTGGCTCTTGTCGGCGACAGTTCCTACGGTGTCTCTCATCGGAGATGTCTCCTTCGGTGATTCTTCTCGTTGATCTCTCTCACGGTGGTTCTCCTCGAGGCGACGGAGCTTTCGCTCGGTGGTTTTGTTGAAATCAAAAGGTTAGCGGTTTTTGTTTTCTTGCTTATGCATGTCTTTGATTAGGTTTGATCTGTTGTTTTTCTATGTAGTTTGTTGGTTATGTATCTCGGTGGGTCTTCTCCTCCAAGGTTTCCGTCGGTCGCTCAAATCAAAGCTTTCACCTCAAATCGAAAGGTAAACCGGTTGTTATGTTGTTTCATTATGCATGTGGTTGATTATTGTAGCTTGTTGGTTTTGTTTGTTTCACCTCAAATCAAATTTTTGATGTGTTTGATATGTGAATATGTTGAGTTTGTTGTTGGGTTTTAGTTTTCTTTCAATTAATAATGATGGATCAAAGTTGATTTGCTGTCTTTCAATCCTTGTTCAACATTTATGTTCTACGAATTGTTTTCGCTTTTGATCATGTCTTTCTGTTGGATTTAGGGTGTGGTTTGAATTGATTTAGAGTGTAGTTTGAATTGCTTTAGTGGTCACTGCAAAATAAGGGTGTGGTTAGATAAATTTACAATGTGGTTTGATTTAGGGTGTGGTTTGAAAATTAATCGACTGTAATTAATGTGCTGGTTATGGTGAATACGGTTGTGTGTTAAATATACGTGATGGATAGCTAGAATTGATTAAGTTGGTTGTTACTGTGATTGAGTTGGTTTTTACTGTAATTAACTAAACACGTTTTTGTAAGTTGGTTGTCATGAATGCATCTTTTCTTTCTTCTCTGCTCTCTATAAACACACCTGCTCTTTCTTATCATCTCTTTCATCTTTCTTCTCAAAATCTTCTCTGTATGGATCCTCAACAAAGCCGGTCCTCTGGCTTTTTACATTTACTAAGCTCGCAAGTACCAAATAATGAATATCCAACTCAGTTTTTGAGTTTTTCCCCTAGTCTAGAAGTTGGAGGACCTTCACATGTGGATCTCACGTTTTGTACTGATATCCCTACAAATATCGGCAATATGATGGATGCTCGAATTCGTGATAAAAATGCATCAACAACTAAAAGCTGATTTGATTGAACATTTATGGCGTCAATTCGGACGTGGTCAGGACAACTAAGCTTGGATGTTTCTTTGAAATTATTCTCGTTGATTTTACTAATCTTTGTTTTAATGTTTTTGTCATAAAATAATGTTTAAAATGTTTTCTTGTAATATGTTTTATTTACTAAATAAATTTTATTTTAAAAAATTTTAAGTGTAATATTTCTTTTCTTAAGAACCCCAAATTAATAACTTACCATTAAAACTAAAATTTAAGTGCCTTTTAAGTACAAACTCTTAACAATCATTAATTAATAAAAAATATTAAGAACCTAATTTTGCCTCTTAGGGTTGAACATGGTCTAAGTTGCCTATTATGTGGACATACTGACAAAGTTGTTAAGTTATTTTGAAGCATTCGTCGATTTTTATCCTGGTTATTTTTGTTCCAGTGTTAAACTCGTTACTTCATGGACCAAAAATTTGGTCACTGGATGACTTAGTTCCTCTATTTTTCGTAATGCTAGTTGCAGTTATAAGATATTTATCCTTACAAGGCAACTGTTTTGATCCCCAAGAAAAATAAATTAAAGGCAGCAACATAAAAAGATTATTTAACAATTGCTAAAGATAGATGTTTAAATAACAGTTTTTTCTTCTTCTTCTTTTTTGGGCAAACAAAAAAAAAAAAAAAAAAAAAGAAGAAGAAGAAAAAACTGTTATTTAAACATCTATCTTTAGCAATTGTTAAATAATCTTTTTATGTTGCTGCCTTTAATTTATTTTTCTTGGGGATCAAAACAGTTGCCTTGTAAGGATAAATATCTTATAACTGCAACTAGCATTACGAAAAATAGAGGAACTAAGTCATCCAGTTTTTTCTTCTTCTAAATAACAGTTTGTAGTTGACAAAAAAATAACAGTTTGTAATACCATATAATAATAAATATTCAAATTAACCGAAGTTTATTCATAAATACTTTTATGGTCTTATATATTTTTAACAATAAAAGGTAACGTGATATACATATAAAAATTTGTGGTTTAGTCAATCCTATATTTATTTTATATCGGTAAACAAAAACATTATACCATACAATTTACTTTATATTTCTATAACAATTCATTATTCAATACTCTTACTTATTATACAAAATATATTTGTTTAAAAAAAATTACACCAAAACTATATCATTCATTTGAGCCACCTTATTTTTAAAGTCACTTAAATTTAAAACAAATCAAAAATTGAATATTCTTATATTTTTCACCTTATTTTAAAAAAAAACTAAGATATATCATAAATTGTTAAAAAATATTTTACACAAAAATTACTGTAGATATGCTATTTAAATCCACTAAGTTTATTAACTTTAATAGATTTTGAAACTCATTTAAAGTTAGCATATATCATACATCATATGATACTATATCATCTTACATTATATAGTTCCAAATATTAAAAAAAACAAATTTAATAAAAACACTTTAGAAAACTTTGTGTAAAAAAGCAAAATTATATATTTTATCTTAAATTATTTTCTATAAAGATGTTTAAATTAAAATTTTGTTCCTTAATATAAGCTTTAAAACTATTAAAACAATTTACAAATCTATACCATTAAATTTTCCAAAATCTACCATATAAATTTTAAGTCTCACGAGTTTAACAAATATAACTTTTTAAAATGCACACAAAATATAATGAGAGAGAATAAGTTTGGACATTGAGTCATCTGGTCGGGTCCTTTGGGATCTATATTTTCCGGATTCTAAATATTTGGACATAACTAGGTATTTAAAATTTATGGTTTGGATTCGTCTTGATTTCTTTGGGGTCCGGTCCATAATTCAAATACCTATAAAGGATCTATAATTTTTGGGTACGTAACATGTCCGAATTGGTTTGGGATTTTTTTGGACAAAAAAAAAAACTTGAAGAGCCCGAAAACCCAAAAATACTGAAAATACTAACAAATACTTAAAAATATTTAAATTTCAAAAAACTAGAGTTTACCACAAATCTGACCCGGGGAACCGAAAATACCTAAAAACATTTCGTGATACTAATATGAAATTTTACCCAAAACTCAAAACTATAATCAAAAACCTGGATTCGCAACTTAAAAAAAAAGTATTCATGATACTGAAAACACATTCAAAATATCGAATACATATCTGAAATACCCAAATATACCTAATATACACAAAATATTTTAGGTACTTTGGATACATGATTGGATCTCGAGTATCACCCATAACCGAACAAAGACTGCGGGTCGAGGAAAAATTCAAATATGTACTTTGCCCTAGACCTGGACCCAAACCACATCTATATTTCCGGGTCGATTTTGGTTTAGTTTTCTGATCCGGTAAAATATTCAAGCATAAAAATATATATAAGAGTGTACATACAAAATTTTATATAAAATAATTCATAAGTTATATAATTTTAAACAAGTGCCTTTATTCGATATAATGATTTTGTAACATAATAATGTATATCAGTTCCAAAATACTAACTCAGAAACTTTGTTTTTAATCCAAAGAAAAACCCGCGCTTTCGAAGCGCGGGTCAAAATCTAGTAAATATCTTATAACTGCAACTAGCATTACGAAAAATAGAGGAACTAAGTCATCCAGTTTTTTCTTCTTCTAAATAACAGTTTGTAGTTGACAAAAAAATAACAGTTTGTAATACCATATAATAATAAATATTCAAATTAACCGAAGTTTATTCATAATCCCTAACCGCGCGAAGTATTTGAATCTATGTGTTGAATTAATATTTGTGATGGCTTGAGGCTCCTCGAATGACTAAATCCGAATGTGTTATTGAGCAAACATCATTGAGAAAGTTCTAATCCTAAACGCCCATCCCGTGGCACGCCTTCCAATGACAGAATTCCAATATAAAATCTGTTATTAGTATTTTAATTCTATTATCCCCTAACAAAATAATTTATCTGTTTATAGTGACGTAGTTCCCGCCGCGTCCAAGTAGCTTCGTGATTCATCACCGACCGGCAGCTTTGTCCGTTTTCTCCTTAAATCGCTCTTATATATTAAGTTGATCAAAATTAGTATCTATACAAAATCGATTCATATATTTTAACCTCCCATCATTTTTTTTTGTAACTTAGTACCATCGCTCTTAGGGGGTATATATAAGAAACATCAGATTAAAACATTATGTATAGTATACATTAGACGTGGATTATGCGTTGCCAATTATTTCGATATATAGAAACACATGCACGAACATGATCAGTTTATGAGTGTGTTTGAATTTATATACAAAATTTTATGTTTACAAACTAAAACACACAATTTCGTTTGTTATCATCAAAACATCATTTATCATTTATGAAACAAAACATCCAGTTTTGTTACAAGTACAAGAGATGATCACATACTGAGAGTGGAGATCATCTCTTCTTCTAATTTCAATGTTCAAAGGAATATGGACTCTGGTAACCTCTTCGCTGAACCTAGGCATTCCTCCATTTGAATGGGATGTTATAATTGATTGGTTGCAAAATGTATCGATCGGGAAATATGTTAAACTAGCACTCCAACGAAGTTGGCATGAGAGGAACAATCGTTCACATAATGGTTACTCTACCTCAGCCAAGGTTGTGAAATTGGCAATATTTACTTTTCGTAAGTCGTAACATAAGCTTAGCAATCATTAACATCAACATAGATATTGCATAGGCTCTGATCTCCTGAGTTGTTGGACT
Source organism: Eruca vesicaria subsp. sativa (assembly GCA_932364175.1). NCBI lineage: Eukaryota > Viridiplantae > Streptophyta > Magnoliopsida > Brassicales > Brassicaceae > Eruca > Eruca vesicaria. Next base: position 209,903 of record CAKOAT010845154.1, on the reverse strand, counting down.
CTCCCAACGTAAAATTGTTGGTCTCACTTCTGTTTGTTATCAGTTCTCTTATTCATCCCTATTTCTCTTTTAGCTGTATTAAATGATTGTTTGCTTTCTGTAAATATTTCTATCAGTTAATGAAAACCTTTTAAAAAATAAAGTCCAGAGAATTCTCGGTTTTTATTTGTATTTTTAGTTTTCAGTAATCCATCTGATTTCTATTAAAATCAAATTAACTTTTATTTTAATTTATAATTAAATACAAGAAACGCCCAACATCCAAATTGGATTTCTCTACTTGACTAAAACGGAGCAAGGAAACGGACAGCAACAAAATGGAAAGATAGGATTGCCAAGTCGCATGCAATATGCAAGTCTCCATTCAAAGCAAGATAAGATTTATCCTTTTCCTCGGGAAATAAAACTATTTGTTTTCGAAACTTTTCTCACGTTAAAGATAACAATTTTGAAAACTTTGTACCCACTTATACAAGTTACAAAAATTACAACTACTAACAAAGAAAAATAACCCGAACAGCACTTAGAAGAATTTAACCGAACGAGAATGTGTTTTGTTCATATTATCATATATAAACATCATTATCAGATTATTGAGACCTACCAATATGTTATTTCGCTTTGATGCTTTAAAGTTTTCTGTTGTTGTATGAATAAATGTGTATGGTAAACACGTACGACCGGTTAATGTTTAGTATTTTGTTATTGCTATATTTGTCTATACTGTTATTGCCATATCTTTGGTAAAGACTATATGATCAATAGACAATAGTTGCATAGTTGATCTACATTTTCAGTTTTATTGATCAATCGTGTGAAGTTTGTAAGACGACACGTTTGGAACAACTGTGCCTGTATAGACGCCTCACGAAGACTACTATGACTAATCGTAAATCGTAAGAACGTACGACAACCCAAGCGCAGTCGAAGATCGCAAGTCACAAGAACACTCGACAACAAAACGAACAGTTACAGGTTGCAAACGGACATGACCAATGTAAAAAATTCTGGTTATTCCTAGTTAATTACAGCCACTTTGCCTACAAATACTCATTCTGATGAAGTTTGGGATTGTTACTTAATTGAATAAATTATATGCAACAAGAACTCGGGCTATGCATACTTACATACATGGACCAGTACATATATTGTTGGAAACCGTATCATTAATAATCTACATACACCTCAGATTTGTTTTTCTAGATTGAGATCGAAAGAAAGAGACAATAAATGTGTCACACACGATAATTCGGTTATACCATAATTCACTAATACTTATGTTTTGAGAAAAGGTAATAAAAAAAGAAAAAAAAAAGAGAAAATGTATTTTTAGGCCAACTAGGGAAAGACATATACACCGGCAAAAGTAAAATTTTCAGCAAAATATTAGAAAAATATATTTCAAAACTTCGATGATTGTACTTTTTCAGAAAATAATAACTTTATAATTCCGAAATTAGTATATAAGGGGAAGAAAGGCAAGAAGGAAAACATGCTTGAGGCTTCTCTAGTTTCATAAGTCCTTTAAGAAAAATCATTTCCAATTCATAAAAATTGAAACCATGGCTGCATCTTTCTCTGTCCCCTCTATGGTATAGCAACACTATATCATCTCATTAATGTTCCACTAATACATTTTTAGTTATTTAATTATGTTGGTTACAACATTGTGTAAGTACATTACTAGTTAAGACTAACATGCGAATGATAAATCAGATAATGGAAGAGGAAGGGAGATTCGAGGCGGAAGTTGCGGAAGTGCAGACTTGGTGGACCTCAGAGAGGTTCAAGCTAACAAGGCGTCCTTACACGGCCCGTGACGTGGTAGCTCTGCGTGGCCATCTCAAGCAAGGTTATGCTTCGAACGAGATGGCTAAGAAGCTGTGGAGAACGCTCAAGAGCCACCAAGCCAATGGCACGGCGTCTCGCACGTTCGGTGCGTTGGACCCTGTTCAGGTGACCATGATGGCTAAACATTTGGACACCATATATGTCTCTGGTTGGCAGTGCTCGTCTACTCACACCTCTACTAACGAGCCTGGTCCGGATCTTGCTGACTATCCATACGACACCGTACCTAACAAGGTCGAACATCTCTTCTTCGCTCAGCAGTACCATGACAGGTAATTTTTAGTTACTAATAAATTATTATGGCTAATGGTATATACTTTTCGGAACTACTAGAACCCTGATTTTGCCTGCATGCTATGAAAGTAAGTTTTGAACTAAAAAATTAGAGTGAAATATTTCTTAATTCTTTATTTTTGGGGTTAATGTAGACTGGGTATATTCTAAAGCTTTTGTCGGTGCTTGGTCATGAAATTGCTTCTTTCGAGGATTTACGTTGCCACGTCTTACGATAATTCGATCGTCTGTCAAACTATAGTTTATACACGTTCTAATTGAAACCAAATTTTCAACGTGAATTCTTCGAAATTACATGATAAATTCTTCTTTTCTTCGGTAAGGTAAATATTAAATAGCATCCAAAACTATATTAATTAAGAGACGATTACCTAAAGCAGTTATGGATAGTGCGTAGAGCTTTGATCGTTAGATATGTAACGTTGCATGCAGCCGGTTTTAACCCCAGAAATACATTTTTAGACCATTAAAGCCAATCATGGATAATGTGAGACATTCAGTTATGTTTTATTAACACTAGGATAAATAATATCACTCTCGCAGAAAACAGAGGGAGGCGAGAATGAGCATGAGCAGAGAAGAAAGAGCAAAAACTCCGTTTGTGGACTACTTGAAGCCCATCATCGCCGATGGAGACACCGGTTTCGGTGGTACCACTGCCACCGTCAAACTCTGCAAACTCTTCGTCGAGAGAGGCGCAGCTGGGGTGCACATCGAGGACCAGTCCTCCGTCACTAAGAAGTGTGGCCACATGGCTGGAAAAGTCCTCGTGGCGGTCAGTGAACACATCAACCGCCTCGTTGCTGCTCGGCTCCAGTTCGACGTGATGGGGACAGAGACCGTTCTGGTTGCTAGAACGGACGCGGTGGCGGCTACTTTGATCCAGTCGAACATTGACTCGAGGGACCATCAGTTCATCCTCGGTGTCACTAACCCGAGCCTTAGAGGCAAGAGCTTGTCCTCGCTTCTAGCCGAGGGAATGGCTGTAGGCAAGAACGGTCCAGCACTGCAAGCGATTGAAGATCAATGGCTTAGCTCGGCCCGTCTCATGACTTTCTCGGACGCTGTCGTGGAGGCTCTCAAGCGCATGAACCTAAGTGAGAATGAGAAGAGCCGGAGAGTGAACGAGTGGCTAAACCATGCAAGGTAATATTGGATAAGACTTTTAGTTATACATCCGAAAATATTATTTATATATATCTTTTGGTTAACTGTTATACCTTGGAACTATTTATCAAATTAATTAACTTTTTTTTTACCCAGATTAGGAATTTGGTTTTAGACTTTTTAGTTATGAAAATCAAGTACAGAAGTGGTAGTATTTCATCTAATACAATTTTTTGTTAGATTTAACCAACGAAATAAATACTTTGGTATGATAGTTGGTTTGAAGTGTTATTTTATTTTAGCACTAACTGTATTCCTATCTAATTAGCAAATCTTATTCCTTAATAAAAGACTTTCCAATGTTGTTGTTGCGTATCAATAGCTTTACTGTTGTACACTAGCTAATGCATATTGAAACCCATTGGACTAATCAGGTATGAGAACTGCCTGTCAAACGAGCAAGGCCGAGAATTAGCAGCAAAACTCGGTGTGACAGATCTTTTCTGGGACTGGGACTTGCCTAGAACCAGAGAAGGATTCTACCGGTTCCAAGGCTCGGTTGCCGCAGCCGTGGTTCGTGGTTGGGCCTTTGCACAGATCGCTGATATCATCTGGATGGAAACCGCAAGCCCTGACCTCAAGGAATGCACCCAATTCGCAGAAGGAGTCAAGTCCAAGACACCAGAGGTAATGCTCGCCTACAACCTCTCCCCGTCCTTCAACTGGGACGCTTCTGGTATGACGGATCAGCAGATGATGGAGTTCATTCCACGGATCGCTAGGCTCGGTTATTGCTGGCAGTTCATAACCCTTGCGGGTTTCCATGCGGATGCTCTTGTGGTCGATACGTTTGCGAAGGATTACGCGAGGAGAGGGATGCTGGCTTATGTCGAGAGGATACAGAGAGAAGAGAGGAGCAATGGGGTTGACACATTGGCTCATCAGAAATGGTCAGGTGCTAATTACTATGATCGTTATCTTAAGACCGTCCAAGGTGGAATCTCCTCAACTGCAGCCATGGGTAAAGGTAGTATTACTTTTTTGTTTAATTTGCTCACACACTTTATAATAACGAAAATAGAGTTTGTGATGGGAAGTTGTTATTTAGAGTATGCGGAATTTGCACACAAATAGTTTTTTTGGATTCAGTCTTAAGATCTTCCAGTTCTTAGGATGAAGAAAAGAAGCTTACACGATACATATTTTTAGATCGACCAATCATAATAATTTAGTTGTTGAAGATTCGTCCGGTTGGTCGAGACAAGTGATCTCTTTTCTATTGACCATGTATAATAGTCATTGTAGATACTTAAAATGCCTTGCGTAGTAAAAAAATTCTGACTTTTACATAACATTATGCATGCAATTACCGTTCGCTCGTTTCATTATGCATCCAAGTATTCCCAACATTTTTTCCCCTTAAAATGATGTTTTGGCATGTAGGTGTTACAGAAGAACAGTTCAAAGAGAGCTGGACGAGGCCGGGAGCTGCTGGAATGGGCGAAGGGACTAGCCTTGTGGTGGCCAAGTCCAGAATGTAAGACAGATGTTCATTGCGGCGGAGCAGCCAAGGCGGTTCGGCTTCTTCGCAGAAAAACGTGGAAACCACCTTATCTTTATTATCTTTTTACCCGAGTATAAGAAAAAGACAGATAATATATGTATCTTTGTTATTGTGTTCGCTTTCTTCTACGTAATAATTGGCTTGAAAAATTTGGGGCAATATTTACGGGGCTTGCTTCTTTGTATGAATATTTGGAATTTGATGTTTTGGCTTTGATTACAAAATGATTTCATTTTATTATATTTGTTGTTCTGATTCTCTGTAAAACCAGGCGAATGTTTCAGCACTCAAAAAGGTACTACCATTATGTTTGGTCAAACCGGATAGTTTAAATACCACAATATGCACAATACATATACCGATACGGACTTTTGGCTCTCAAAGTCAAATAGACAATAGTAATTACGGATCTATGCTTGAGTAAAGAGAGACCAGGAGAGATCATCGTCGAGGAGGAGTCGAGGAGATCGATTTCGTGAGAGAGAGAGAAAGGAACGCAGAGTGCTGAGAGAGGGACACGTGTTGGTTAGCGTCGCTGCTTCAGACGCTTAATGAAGCGTCGACGCTTGCTTAATTACAACTTTTTCTTTTTTTTTTTCTAACCAAAAATCACCTAAGCACCCCTATAAGCCCCCGCGTTAATGCTGCTCTTAATGTTGCTTTTTTTTTCTCTCTTTTTTGCATCAACAGGTTACATATGAATTTGCAAACATAGAATTAGTGGAGAGCGTGTTTTAGAGAGCATGGCCATCCGTTAGAATAAGTTGCATATCTGAATAGTAAATTATTATTATTTTATTTAAAACTAGGAAATCACCCCTGCGTAAACGCACGGGAGAAAAAATGTTTAATTTATTTTATTTTTAAATTATCTTTATATAATTTATATTTGTTGATCAAAAATTTTGAATCATTTAATAAACTAATTGTTTTTTATGTAGATAAAAATTAAAAAAAAATCTTATATAACAAAAGAGTGAAAGTATAATTTATGTTTGCAAATATGTAAATTTAAATGTTATGTATTTAGCATAACAAAATTAAGTAACATAATCGTCTTCAATTACTTCTTTCTTTTGTAGTTATTTGACTCCTTCAAATGCTTTTGTCCTTTCCTTAAAATTGTCAGCTTCACTTTGTTTTAAATCTTTTGATGTATTGGATATTCTTCTTTTCCTTGTTTTATTTTTTTAGAAGCATTAGTTTCTTCTATCCTGTCCGCATTGTCAACAATTTTGTTTATTATAATAGGCTGTTAAAATGAAATGTAAGTTTGTTAATCTTCTTTATAATTTTTCTGATTCGTATTTTCAAAAAATAATTATATTCCAAATATATTGTACCTCTTCATTAATACTTTGGCTGACTGCTGAACTTGAATGACAATTGTAGGATGTGAGCTTAGCATTGAATTTTTTAAAAATTTCCGATAAGATTTTCTGAAAAGTATGAGATAATTGCATTATCACTTGAATCATTGTATATATGACTGTTCCCGCATATAATAATTTTAAATATTAATTTCTGATTATACACCATAGTTTAATAATTATTATAAGTATTATACTTACGTGAAATTGAATTAATCATGTTGTTGATTTACCAAAATACAGGTCATGTCTTTGTTGAATGTGGTTAATAAATCTGATTTATACATATATGAATGTGTTCGGTATTCATAATTTGTTGGTAATAAAACTACAAAATTTTTATTTTCTATGTTACAATAATATGCCAACAGTATATGGTTTTGTGCATTTTTTTGCAAGTAAGTTTTTCATCCCTTTTAAGAAATATTTTAGCGCAATGATTACATGATATATAATTCCATCTTTTTCTTGAGCTAATTTCAATAATTTTCCCTTTTTTCCAAACAATCAAAGTTGCACAATAAGTTTAGGTTGTATATAATTACTAATTTATTAATTTTAAAAAAGAATTGAAATGTGTTTTTTACCTCAAAAAAATATTTGGCAACGAAATCTATAATTTCTCTATTTTTGACAATGTCATCATTTACTTTTTAAAACATTTATTTCGTCCTTCACTTGTATTTGAGGTATTGACCACAATTTACTTAAATTTTATATTATAAATGATATATATATATATATTAATTAAAATTACCTTTTTGGAAAAAAATGAATAGAACTTAATAGATCATCTTGATATATTTTGGAAGCGGACGTTATGGTTAAGTAAAGGTAACATATAATTCACGTTGTTAATTATTAATTTTTTATTGTTAAAACTTATTATAAATTTATTAATATGAAATATGTTTTTTATATAAACCTGAATATGTTTTGAGATTCACACTTCTTATTATTAGAATAACACCATATGTTTCTCTATTTATTATCTTTTTTTTTTGTACATATCTACCATATTGTCCCATATAGTAATACACACTTTGCTCCCACTATTGTATAGTTATTATTGTAATAATTTAATTATCTTTTAAAAAATGTGACTATAATTTTTTTTGAAATAAATGTGTAAGTTAATAAATTTTAATTTTATTTGGATACCAAACATTTATCTCAACTATTGTATAATTTGGATGTGGTAATTGATTGTTTACAAAATATAATAAAATTATGGTTACTAACACTTTTAGTTGTAGGTTAAGGTTTATTCTTCTTTGTCTAATATCTAGTACTGTATCATCTGTATTTATTTTTCTTCAACAATTATATAAACAACATCTGAATATATAAGCATAAAATTTATATGTTTATAGCTTTTGGGTATGTGTATTATACCATTACCATCATAAAATAAATTATTATCTGAAATTTTCATAACTTGATCATAATCACGGAATCTGATTTTTTTGCAATTTATTTGTAAACTTTTTTTTCTCATATCAGCGTTATTGATGAATTTGCATTCAACTATATATTAAAAGAATGGTATGAAATTTTATACTCCACCTTTCCTACTTCAAAATCACTGGAGATATCTATTTTGTCTTCTAAAAGTTCCAGGAAAAATTGATGAATGTGAAGAGCATAGATTGATCTCATAATGGTTGAATCATATATTTTATTAGATTGCAAAATTCTTTGACAGTTTCATGTTTTATGTTGAAATAAAACATCTTTTTCGCCCATGGTGGTAGAAAAATCACCAATTATTAAGTCATCTATTTCATTAGCAGATGATAATTCATATTGCCTTTTCCTTTTATCATATCCTACCATATAAATTTTCATTTCCGCATTATTTACCACTTTCATATTTATCTCTAACTTTTCTAAATATTATTTCTAGTACATTATTTTTGTCAAGCATTTTTATTAGTGATGATAATATTTGCGTATCTACTGATTTTTTTCCTTCTCAGTTCATGACTGAAAGTATGTTTTTTATTTCATTGGACGTGTAAAATATATACAACTGTAAAATTTGGCATTCTCCTCATCCACATGTAAAAATGATCCAATATTGTGATAATTTTCAACATGAACCATAAAGCAAAAAGACCACCAAAATTTAGTATTGAACAATCTATGTCAGCACTCATAAAACACATAAACAAAAGATAATTAAACACTCTAATATTACTCTTAAATGAAGGATCACATAACACATTTTTGAATACTATAGGCGGTTCACGATTCATGGGTAATTTGATATGTCCTTGTTTACAATAAATAGAAAATAATGGACGTTTGGTTAATCAACATTAGTTTTTGTAAATTATTACTTTCTGCTATTATTTTCTTATCTATTTACCAATAAATGAAAATGATTATTAATTCTCGTAAAATTCAAAATATTAAAATTATTAACCAATGATTCATTAATACCTTTGTTTGTCTGATAATATACTTTATATTTTCATTTTCATTTTCCTGCATCTATAAAAAATAATAATTAAATAATATATTATGCCTATTGTGTATGTTAGAAAAAAAAAATTAAACAAACTTGTGGATAATTTCAACTGGTAAGTTTTTTCCCCACTTATTTTTAGTTTTTTTTTTTCATATCCATAATCATATCAGCATATTCTCAAGAGTGATGAAATATGATTATTATTACATATAAAATAACATCAGGTTTGCACCCTTTCAATATGTTCGCAACCTTTCGGTAATATTATGTTTCCACTCCTTCTGAAACGTTACATTCGGACCTTTTTGGTGTCGTTACATTTGCACATTTTGATGACATTATATTCGCACTCTTTTGGTAAGGCTACATTCACACCCTTTTGATGACGTTACATTTGCGCCTTTTTGGTTATGATACATTCGCACCTATTAGCTCCTGGATTGTTCACGCCCTTTCAGTCTCAAACCGTTCGCACCCTTATAGTCTTGAACCATTTGTCGATTTCCTGACAAGTTTGCACCCTTTCGGTCCCGACATGTTCACACCCTTTCGGTCCTGACATGTTCACATCCTTTCGGTCCCGACATGTTTGCATCATTTCGGTCCCGACACGTTCGCATCCTTTTGATACCGACACGTTGCACCCATTCGGTCCCAAACCGTTCGCACCCTTTCAGTCTCGAACCGTTTGCACCCTTTCGGTCCTGAAGCGTTCGCACCCTTTCGGTCAAGACACGTTCGCACCCTTTCCGTCCCAACACGTTCGCACCCTTTTGGTCCCGACACGTTCGCAACCTTTCGGTCCTGACACATTCACGCTCTTTGGTTCCGACACGTTTGCACCCTTTTGGTTCCAACACGTTCGCACCCTTTCGGTCCGGACACGTTTGCACCCTTTCGGTCCCAACACGTTCACAACCTTTCGATCCCGATATGTTCGCATCCTATTGATTTATTATTGCAGACACCATATTAAATTTTTAAATATCGTTTAGATCTATATAATGAATTAAACATTATATTCAAGAGTACTAAGAATCATACATGTATTAGAAAAATAAAGCACGCAAATTTTCTTAAAACCTTGCATCTGTAAAATGTTCATATCCATAATCATATCAACATATTCTGAAGAGCAATGAAATATGATTATTATTATATATAAAAAACATTACGTTTTCACCCTTTCAATATGTTCGCATCCTTTCGTAAATATTATGTTCCCCCTCCTTAAGAAACGTTACATTCACACCTTTTTGGTGACGTTACATTTGCACCTTTCGGTGACTTTATATTTGCACTCTTTTGGTGACGTTTGCATTCACACTCTTTTGATGATGTTACATGTGCACCTTTTCGGTTATGATACATTCGCACCTTTTTCCTGAATTGTTCGCCACCCTTTCAATATTATTGACAATGAACATGATAAATACAAAGAAACAAGTACAAGACAATACAACTCGAAGAGAAAATTTAGGTCTAAAGAGAGTAAGTCAGAAAGCGTTAATGAAATAATGGTCTTAGCCTTGTCTTTTATACTAATCAGCTCTCTCCAACTACTCCGTGTATATAGAGCGTACATGTCGTGCCTTGCTCCGCATCTCTCAGTCTGTTGAGTAACCGAATGACTGCAAAGTGACCAGGTCTTGGTTGTTAGCCATAGACTCGGATCTTGCCACCTCGGGCTGCAAAGTTTCCATTTGGGTCAAAATAGTTGGGCCTCGTCGATGGCTCATTTCTTCATCGTCAATATATCATGTTGCGATTGGGCCTTTACTGATCCTGCTTCAACAACACGTAGACGAGGCTTCATCCAACAAAGGAGCCGGACTCGTGGTCCATCTCCATTCTCCTGTAGGAGAACTCATCATACAATCGCTTCGACTGGAAATTGCATCATCGAACAATGAAGCAGTGTATGAAGCCCTTATCGTCGGCTTTCATTTGGAAAAATCAGTTTGAGCAAGATGTATCCAGACCCTACTGTGATTTACAACTTGTCGCTAACTAAAACATGCCATTACGTCATTTTTAAACTTTGTAAGACAAATGGACGAAAAATCCACATGAAACATTACCTTCTGATATACGGTTGAGACTTTGTTGGATCATTTCGTTGCTAATGTCTGGCCAAGTTTCGTGAAAAAAAACAGCTGCAACCTTGACCGAAACTTGGAAGAAATTCTTTAAGTATTAGTATAAGGATGCCAGACTGCACAAAACTAAAAGATAGTTAGCAGAAATTTCGGCAAAACAAAGGATGTGATTTTTACTTTCTACCAATCTTAAGAATCCACGCTCGAGAATTAGTGGGTATTTCCTCGAAAGCTACTCGATTCATATTGACATAGAAGTTGTGACACAACCAGTTACACGTCTTCGAAGGATGGTCTCATGATCATCTTTCATATCATCATCTTCTTGACCATCCCCATCTTCCCTAAATGTTTCTTCGGAATGAATAACTAGCTTAAGTTGGTAAAACTCCAAACTGGCAGTATCCCTTAAATCATTTTGATGAATCATAATCATATCGTCAATAAGATTGGATCCGCCGGAGACGAGTTGATCTGGACTTGGGTAACAAATCTTCTCCGTTCCTTTCCTCGATCTCCTATGGATCCCCCAATTTACGGAGGCTGGTTAGAAAGTAGAGACAGTAAAAGCGGTTTAAATGAGGAGAGTTCTAGAGAGAAGCTACCTTGAATCGTGAAAAGAAGTGAATAAATGAAGGTGAGATCCTCTGTTTATTAGGAATGAAACGATAAACGAAGAGACATCATCATTAGGTCCAAGAGACCTAAAATGGCGGCACAATTCCTGCTAATTTAAGAGCAACGTTTTTACTTCTCCGAATAAACTGGAATTCGATTTGTGATAACAATATCAATAAAATAAACTGAGTTTAAATTTATTAACCCGGCCAAGGCTTACCAATATGCAGAGATGGACATGTGCCAATTTCTTTACTATTAGAACCTTTTTTTTTTTGAAACACCTTCACTTTTAGAACCTATTCTTACAAATTCACATAAAAACTCAACTTCATTTCGCACAATAGTGCTGCTCGTTTTATAAACTCCACGATTGACGGCAGCGTCACAACGGCAGATGCTGTACAAACAAAACAACATGGATCTGTTTCATCCACTCGCTGCGTCAAGTTCAACCCAACAATACGAAGCTGAAAATTTCAGCGGCAGCCGAAATGCTGTTTTCATGTCTCCGATTGTCTGTTGCGGCTGTTTCTAGTTTAGAACACCAAAGAATTTTCTTTTGCCCTAGCTTTGTTTTCTGCAGCTGCCGCTAGTAGTTGCGTTTAGAAAACGAACGGGGCTAATGAATTAGGGGAACTTATGTTTTGAAATGGATTATATCACTCAGATAAAGTCCATCAAGTAAATTGACCTCGGCCACTTGGTGAAAATATGGTCAGAGGTTACCATGATTAAAAGAATAAAGATAAGTAATCAACTATAAAAGGAGAAGGCCGAAGATGTGGAGATTCACACACACGAACAATTCATTACAAGATTTGAGTTTTCATAGTTTATTTTGTTCTTGCGAAGATGATCATCTTTTCACATAATATCATGTGTTTTTTTGTAATAGGTCTTTGATCAAGTCAGTAAACAATTTTCAAATAACTTACCATCAAATTCATGTATATATTCTATACATGCCAAAATCAGATTAAACAAGGTGGTTAAGCATTTATTTAATATAGTGTGCCAAACCATTTCTTAATTGATATGTTAGACCATATATGTAAATCAATAAACTAGTGATACTGTTATAATTTTGAATATATAACATAGGTATAAGCCGAACCAAACCAAGCTAACTCAAACAAACCTAAAACCAATCCAAACCAAACCAAATATATTTTTATCTAACCCATTTGGTTTAAGAAAATTATCAACTGAAATGGTTCGGTTTAAAACCGAGCCACGCCAAAAAAACTGAAGTGTTTCTTTAATTAGATTAACTAAACATACTAATAATATTACGAGTTAGATATTTAACCATTTAATCTAAACAACTAAACACAATTTTTATACATTTAATTTCTTAAAGAATAGAAGAAACATAACTAAAAATAAAATAAAAGAATATGAATCTCATACATTAACATTTAAACGGAAAAAATACCTATGATATTTGTATTAGGTTTTAAGATAATAATATAAGTTTTTTGGAATATACCTTCTACGCTTTTATTATGATGTTTGGCTTTATATTTAAATATGAATAATAATGATTTAAAAAATTGATATCGAACCCGACCGAACCAAAGGTATCCGAATCAGATCTATATATTTAAATATATTAATTATTTTCAGATGTCATATCCATATATATTCAAAATATATAAGATATTTTAAAATCATCCAGAATACTTAAAAAATTATTCAAATAGTCAAAATTTAATATCTAAACAATACTCAAAATACGAAAAGTACTTGAAATATCTATTGATTCTTTTTTTTAATATAATGTTAAATTTATTCGAAGAAAAAAGTTTTTGTACACCCTATGTGTGGCCTTTTTGTTTTGAACAGAATGATATATATATATATATATATATTGATTCTCCATCCTAATATTCAAGCTAAAGTAATTTCTAGGTTTAGTTTAGGTATTTTAGCATACATTATTCAAATTTATATGTTATATATTATTTTTATTTTTAGATATTCAGAAATTCTAAACATATATAAATTTTAAATTTTAAAAATAATTTAAACGGGTTATCCAAACTCAAACAAAACCCACAAAGATCCGCACCGAACCCGGACCAAAATTTATGAATACATGAATGGTCTTGAAATCTGTAACCCTGAAAATCCGAAAAACTAATAGATCTGAGCCATACCTGAATATGTATCCGAACGTCCACCCCTACCCATAGTCGTTGACGAAAAAATACACATAGTCTACATATATGTTTATATACTATTTGATATTTTTGGGTTTATGCACATATATAAATATTTACAAAGTAAGTTCATGTTAATTGATTAATACTGTATTTCCATTTGTTTAAATGTTTTAAATTACTTTATTATTTAAAAGTATGAAAACCGAAGATTGTTTTAATTAGGGCTGGGACTTTTATCCAGGATCCGGATTCAATCCGAGATCCGCTCCGAAATTAGGATATGTGGGGGTGCCTGGATCCAAATCCGGATAGTAAAATCTCAGATCCGAAAAAACCGAATCCGGATCCGGATATCTTAATTTTTAGGTCCTGATATCCGGATTCGGATCGGTATTTTTAAAAATATATTAAATTTTTTATTTTATTATTAATGATATCTGATATATTAATATTTATACACAAAATAAGTTTAATAATATTCTAATTTTATATTAATAATATTGTATGTCATATATACATTTATAAAATATGCTTAAATATTTAGTTTATGTATTATTTTAGAATTTTTTATTTTAAAAAAATATAATTATTTTTATGGATCCGAATCCAAATCCGGATACCCGCGGATATCACAATATCTAGACGAATATCCGGAGCCCGAATATCCGGAAGATACGAATCCAAATCCGGATACTAAAATCACGGATCCGACGAATCCGGATCCAGATCCGGATACTTTAAGTTTCCCGGATATCCGGATCCGTCCCACCCCTAATTTTAACTATTATTATATTATTAAAATATAATGAGTATATTGAATCATAATTGGATTGCATCTATCGTTGACTTGTACCATAACTTCTTAGTTCCAATTTGGTTGAATTTTATTAAATTTGTTAGTTTCATAGTATTATAAAATATTATATATATATATATATATATGTTAACATCATTTAGATTTAATTATATCGAGATAAAATATATAAAAGTTATTTTTAAAAGTGATTGATTTGATGAATTTGTGATAATTTAATTATTATATAATAGTTAATTTTATTTTAATTGTTAATATATATTTATTATTTTTAATTTTTAATATATATATAAAACGAAAAATAAATAATAATACAGAAAATAATTTTTATATACAATGTTCATCACGCATAAAACCGTATATCCCCTATATATTAATCCTGGAGCATTAAAACATTTTTTGGTACCCACGTGTCACATTGAGAATGATTTTTAGAATTCTTAGAGAAATATGTTGGTCCAACTAAATATATAGTATATTGGTATCAAACTAACTATCATATTTAATTAGTAGTGTACAAAAGAATATTCTCTATATTTTTCTCAAATAAAATTTACGGAATTACCTAATATGATTAACATATATATGACAATTAACAATTATGAATAATAAAGATTTGATAACAATTTTTTTTCCTCTTTATCTTTATTAAATTTTATATTATAAAAGAAATTAAACAATCACATTAATCATATAATAAAAAAATTTAAAGTTTTTCTTATATGTTATATTTTGAATTTCTTAAAACGACCATAAATGATTAAAAATAGTATAAATCTCACATTGAAAATTTTGTGATCAATGATAACGGTTTTTAGTTCAGCCAATCGTTTTTCTAATAGATCTTAAACAATTTTTAGTGATTAACTAAATATATCATGTACATAATAGAGTATGTTTTGGTTTAAAAATTGTTGCATATCCAAAATTAATATGAACCATCATCCCTTTTGTTTAAAATTTTTGTTACAATAAAAAATATAGATTTGAGCAAAAAAAATGAATTCAAATAACCAAACCAAATCTAATCCGAAAGTAGTATAGATCTTTAACCAAAATTGGTTAGATATCCAAACGGATTCAAAATTTTAATATCTAAAGAACTGAAACTAAATCGAAATATTTAGGGTATCTGAGTGTACTCGAACCGGATTTATATACTAAAATATATTAATTATTTTTTAATTTAACATCTAAGAATATAGAAAGCATGAGATGTTTTAAAATTTTCCAAAATACTTAGAAATATATAAAATATTTAAATTTACATTTTTAAAATAGCTAAACGATACTCCAAATACCAAACATACTTAAAATATTTATTGATTTTTTGTCCAAATATTTAAGATAAACTAATTTTATGTTAAGTTTAAGTATTTTGGCATTTTTCAAATTGATATGTTATATATTATTTTTATTTTTAGATTTTGAGAAATTTAAAGTATGAATGAACTTTAATCTGTTTTTTCAAAAATTAAATGGGTTATCCGAACCTAAACCGAAATTGAATCTGCAAAGATTCAAACCAAACCCCAAAGATCTAAACCAAACAGAATCTAACCGAATTAAATGGTACCCGAAAACCTATCCCTAATCAAATGTAAAAAAAAAAAAGTTATTGATAACAAAATATATATTTAAACACAGCATTTTTAAAAAAGTTCATTAGCGCAGATTATTATCTAGTTAAACTAGTATAGATGTAAACAAACTACACAAAAGTCATTAACCACATACCCACCATGGTGAAAATACAACAAGCAAGTATAAGATCGATGGGTACGTATATAATCACCGCCAAATTTATAAGGCTGCTTGAATCAGAAATTATTATTCAGAAGCGACCATTAAAGTTAGCCAACATGGAAATAGGGACGACGCATAATCCTCGACTCCTCAAGTCCATATTATCATCGTTGTTGTTGTTTTCTTCTCTGAGATTCCCCATCATACCCATATTTTGTTCATCCCCTTCTTGGATTTGGATTTGATGATCCTCCTCCATGCCTCTCGTATTTCTCTGTCAATACCATATCAAAACGTATTTACGTGTTATATCCATCAAATATAATCTAAAGATTACTAGTACGGAAAAATCCTTGAACCTTCCTTATAATCAGACAAACAAATACTATTGAGTTTAGCTAATAAAACAGGGCCAGGTCTGTCTTAATTAAATATTATGCAAAATGAATCTTCTTTCTCTTTTCCTATGAGATATAATTAAATGAGTATAAATTTAAAAGGTTAGAAAGACTTAAATTTATATGTATGAAAGAAAATTTGAGATATTACCGTAACGAAACTAGAAGAGACATAGTCGTCATGTTTTCTAGGAGGCGTCTGGATATGTTTAGACTGACTAACCTGATCAATACCATGTATATAAAATTACACATTTGCACTACGACAAAGAGAGATACTACAAATTAAAGATTAATAATGAAAAAGGCATAATTAATAATCGGAGGTAAATGAGTCATGATAATCAATCATATTTTAAATCTAATTAAAACTCATAAATCATTTATAGATCAACCAAAAAAAAAAAAGAGAAAATTTTATGTATTAAAATTTCAACCATAAATTATGTTTTAATAAGATTATGGTAACTAGTATCAAACCTTAGGGCTATTGATCGGAGAGCTAGCCGTGTCCTCCAAAGAATCATCCTCACAAATCTTTTTGGTTTTTGCCTTCCCAAACTTCAACTTCGCCGAAAATTTAACTGGAAAACTCCTGCCGGAAAAGGCGTCCGTGGCGGCATCTGAGACCAGAGAGGGAGAGATACCAAGAAGCGAACAAGAACTCTTGTCTTGATGCTCGCTATCTTCACGATGAGTCCTGTATTGTTGTGAGAAATCTTCGAGATAAGTTGTCCATCCACTCTCCTCTTGATGATCACTAGCATGATGATCAATATCAACATCATCATCGCGATGGTCTAACGGGGCGTGATTTTGTTCATAAGAATTACAAGAGAATGTATCCATCATGTGGAGAAAGGAGGAATTATAACCCAAAGTAAAATGGAATAATTCTTCAAGTGGTTGCGTTGGGTATATATAGGTCGTCATTTTTTCATGGTACTTTAAAAAGGCGAAATAAAATTAATTGGATAGATAACAATCGGAATCTTAATGTAGTCATCACATGGGTCCCAAAGCGTTGATCAAAATTATTTATGGAGAACTAAAACCCGACGACGGACTTCTGAAGAAGTGTGACATTAAGCCATCTTCAGAAAATATGTTTAAGTTTCACTATAACTCTCGTAATATTTGTGTAAAAGTGATATACAAGTCCCTTTTTATTGTACCGAAAGACGAAATATTTGCATATGTATAAAATATCTCAATATGTGGATTTAGTTTCTTGGCCCGATCGGTAAATGTGGTTAATAATACAACCATATAATTAGTAAGTAAACAAAACATTTACATTTTCTTCCAAAATTAGGATGTTGTTAGACTTAAGATTTGTATGATTTTATTCTCCTCAATGATGTTTTTATCAATTGTTTTGACAATTAATATGATTAGATGAGATTTGAGTCATTTGACCCAACGTATAGTTGATTTGCAGGCATTTTTATTTAAATATTAGCTGAGACATTTTTTTTTTTTGAGAAACTATTAGTTGAGACATTGCTTTCCACCAAATGCATTTATGCCAGTTAAAAGCATTGAACAGAAAAATAATAATACTGGTAGTATATATAGTACACGTTTATGTAAAAATATTTCATGATGTCGAATCAAACGTAGACAAAACAACACTAAACCACGATGAATGCAAAAACTGTTGATTTCAAAATCCATAAACGGTTGGTCAGTGTGAAAGTACTCTAAACGGCAGATTCCACTGTGAGAAATAGAGTCTTCTAGAAATGTTTTCCTGATGTGGCCATCTGATTTTTTTTGTTTGGCCTAGCTACTTCAAGGATAATAATTAAGTAGTGCAAAACCCAAATTGTTAAAAGGGAAATAAATTGATGTATCTTTTGTTAATTTCACTACAAGAAAATTAAGAGTTTACTAAGAAAATTTACTAGGAAAATATTTCCTCGTAAACTTATTATGAGATTACTTCGATGTTACGAGGAAAACAAGAATCCTCGTAAACGTACGGAAAAAAAATTTCCTCGTAAGGCCGTAGTAATATTACGAGGAAACTACGTGACAAAAGAACATTTCCTCGTTAATTTCGTAGTAAAACATTTCCTCGTAATTTCGTAGTAAAACATTTCCTCGTAAACTCCTAGTAAAACATTACTACGAAATTAGGAGGATATGTTCTTTTACTTCAAATTAGCGAGGAAAATATCTATTTTAAATCTAAAATGTGGTTTGTACCTACCTTTCCTAGCAATTTCCTAATAAATGTTCAGATTCAAAATTTTCTATAAATACCATCATTTATAATTCATTTCAAACACACAAAAAAAAATCAGCTTTAAGCTTGATCAAAGAAAAAAAAATGTCCGGTCCTAGAAATATTTTCGATTTGCGGAAGTGGATGTATTCACACAGAGATAATATCGGGAGAGTGAGGAAAGAATTTCTCGAAGGGTTGGAGACGTTTATGCATCAAACAGATTCTACACCACTCACGCAGGAAAGTGGTAAGATGTTCTGTCCTTGTCGGAAATGCTGCAATACAAAATTAGGTCCTCGTGAAAATGTTTGGAAACATTTAATAAATAGAGGTTTCATGCCATATTATTATATTTGGTATCAACATGGAGAAGATGCTAGTTGTAGGAATGAAGCTAGCAGTAGTAATAGCAATTTTCAGGTTGAACCGGTTGATCATTTGCGTAATTAAAATAGCTATCATCACCAAGAGGAACAAATGGTAGATTGTGATAGGGTTCATGATATGGTAGGTGATGCATTTGTAACTCATGATGATGATGAAGTTGAAGAACCTAACTAAGATGCAAATTTTTTTTAATGAAATGTTAGAAACTGCGAATGAGCCAATTTACAGTGGTTTTAGAGAAGGTCTGTCTAAATTGTCGTTGGCTGCTAGAATGATAAGTATTAAAACCGATCACAATCTACGTGAAAATTGTATGGATGCATGGGCAGACTTGTTTAAAGAGTATTTGCTAGAAGACAATGTGTCTGCTGAATCTTATTATGAGATTCAGAAATTGGTATATAGTCTTGGGTTGCCCTCAGAAATGATAGACGTTTGCATCGACAACTGCATGATTTACTTGGGAGATGATGAGAAGTTAGAAGAATGTCGATTTTGTAAGAAGCCACGATTTAAACCGCAAGGTCGAGGGCATAATAGGTATCGTACCAAAGGATGTGGTACCTACCAATCACAAACAGATTGAAAAGATTGTACAAATCTGAGTAGACTGCTGGAGGGATGAGATGGCACGCCGAGCATACTCAGACGGATGGAGAGATTACTCATCCATCAGATGCAAGAGCTTGGAAACATTTTAAATGTACATCCACATTTCGTTAGCAATAGCCGAAATGTGTATCTTGGATTATGCACTGATGGATTTAGTCCATTTGGAATGTCAGGGAGACAATATTCATTGTGCCCAGTCTTTCTTACACCGTAAAACCTGCCACCGGAGATGTGCATGCGACGAGAGTTTCTATTATTTACCATATTAATACCTGGTCCAAAGCATCCAAAAAGATCTCTCGACGTTTTTCTACAACCACTGATAAAAGAATTCAAAGATTTGTGGTCAATAGAGGTGAGGACATATGATTGTTCAACGAAAACAAATTTTACGATGCGAGCGATGCTTTTGTGGACCATAAGTGACTTTCCTGCATATAGGACGTTGTCTGGATGGACTACACATGGGAGATTAGCTTGTCCATATTGTAATGGAATGAGAGATGCGTTTTAGTTGAAGAATGGTAGGAAAACTACTTGGTTCGATTGTCACCGTCGATTTCTTCCCGTTTACCACCCATACCAAAGAAACAAGACATTGTTTAGGCACAAAAGGGTTGTCAGAGACACTCCTCCTCCATACTTAACTGGAGAACAAATCGAAGCGCAAATTGATTACTACGGTGCTCTAAAAACAGCTTCTCGTGGTGGGAATGTGCATGTTCCCAGTAATATGTCTGATTCTTATGGTGTTCAGTACAATTGGCAGAAAAAAGTATATTTTGGGAATTGCCATATTGGAAAGATCTTCTTTTGCGGCACAACCTCGATGTGATGCATATAGAGAAGAACTTTTTTTAGAACATTGTGAACACTATATTGAATGTCCCGGGGAAGACGAAAGACAACGTAAAATTGAGGTTGGACTTACCCGATACCTGCTCAAGGAGTGAGCTACATATAAAAAGCAATGGGCAAGTTCCAATTCTGATATTCAGACTGTCATCAGAAAAAAAGTCTGCGTTGTTCAACTGGGTAGCTTCAGAAGTGAAGTTCCCTGATGGGTATGTTTCAAATCTCTCAAGATGTGTTGAGAAAGGGCAAAAGTTCTCCAGGATGAAGAGCCATGATTGTCATGTCTTTATGCAGTGACTACTTCCTTTGTATTTGCGGAACTACTACCGGCAAAAGTACATGAAACACTTTCAGGTAATTAATATAATACGACTTAAACATTAATTTATTTCTTTATATATATATATATATGAATATACTAATGTGTTTAATTTTTGTAATATATAAGGAATTGAAGCATTTTTTAGGGATCTGAGCACCCGCACTCTTAAAGGGGAAGTTGTCCAACAACTTCATGAAAACATCCCCATCTTAATCTGCAACTTGGAGAAAATATTTCGCCTACTTTTTTTGACGTTATGGAACACCTAGTTGTCCACCTCCCGTATGAGGCATTACTTCGTGGACATGTGCATTATGGATGGATGTATCAGTATGAAAGGGCCATGAAAACTTTGAAAGGAAAAGCCAAAAACCTAGCAAAAATTGAAGGTTCTATTGTTGCGCGAAGTTTGACGGAAAAAACATCACATTTCACATCATACTACTTTGCACCGAAAGTACGTACAAGGAAACGAGCTCCAAGAAGATATGATGATGGTGGTGTCGTGCCGACATATATGGAAGACTATGTTCCAGACATCTTTTGTCAAATTGGGCGATTGGGTGAGAAATTGAAAGAGGTTTGGAGGTCGAGTAATGAAGACGTCCATAGTGCACACCTTTATATTATTTTCAATTGCGAGCATCAATTGATTGGTTACTTTGAAAGGTAAACATATAAACATACACACTTATATATATATATATATATATATATATATATATATATATATATATATATATATATATATTCAATTGATTAAATAACATAACATAATTTTACAGCCAATTTGTGACTCAAGTCGAAGAAGCAATACCTGGTATATCGACAACTGAGTTAGACAAAAGAAAAGATCAACATTTTATCAAGTGGTTGAGGAAACGAGTATTTATTATAACTTAAATTTTATGCACATTACCACAAAGTAAGTCTAATGTCTAGTTTAATTACTTTTTTGCAGGTTGATTATAACGATCCTGAGTATCCCGCATGGTTTCGCGAATTACTTCAAGGTCCATTTTCAAAAGTCACTACATCATCGATGTATTTCACTTGAGGCTATACTTTTCATACCTATGACTATGGTAGACAACGGGTGAAAAGTAATAATGGAATATGTGTGAAAGGCGAAACAGATTTCTACGGGATCTTTCAGGAGATTTATGAAGTTCAATTCCCAGGTATGAGTCTGAAATGCGTTATCTTCAAGTGTAAGTGGTACGACCCCGTCGTCAACAGAGGTGTTCGTATTAACAAGAACGGTGTAGTTGATGTCAATGGTGGACGAAGGTACAACAAATTATTTTTTTGACATACATGTTCAGAGTACTAATTTTTACGTTGTCTTTATTTTTGCAGGTACAACAAATTCGAGCCTTTCATATTAGCGTTCTAAGTAGATCAAGTTTGCTTCATTCCATACCCTCGGATTACTACCTCGGGAATAAACTGGTTAGCTGTTACCAAAGTTACACCTCAAGGACGAATAATCACTGGAGAAGAACCACCATTACAAGAAGAAAACACCAATGAAATCGAGGAACCTGAAGCAGAAATTGATGACATCCTACTCACTGATCCGCATAATCGTGAATACGAAGATGTTCCTGATCACTCAACAAACAGGTGTCGAGGACGAGTTTTACGAAAATGATGTTTCTACAGATTCCGAGAATGTATCCGAATAAATTATGTATGTTTTATAAGTTTGTTTAATCAAAAAATGAATTTGAATTATGTATTTTTTTAATTTTGTTCAATCAAAAAAATGAATAAAAATGAATTTGGGGTTTAGGTGTAGAAGAGGTTTGGAGTTTGGTTGTAGAAGAGGTTATAAGTTAAGGAATTTGTGGTTTGGTGTTTGGGGTTTCGAGTATAGGGTTTTACAAACCCTTTCCTCGTAAAATCCTAGTAAAAGAAAACGCGGGACTCGCGATTTCCTCGTAAAGTCCACGTAGGCTTTTTCCTCGTAAAGTCCACGTCAGCTTATTGCTAAGACTTTACGAGGAAACCTAAACGTGGGACTCGCTATTTCCTCGTAAAGTCCTCGTAATAAAAAACGTGGGACTCGCTATTTTCTCGTAAAAAATACGAGGACCTTACGAGGAAACAAATTCTTTATATAAACTCGAGCCATCCGATTTCTCTCATTTGTAGCAATCTTCTCTCAGAATCCTCTTAAGGTACTCTCTAATTCCTAGTTAAGTTATTAGATTAGGTGATTCTTTTAAAGAATTTAGATTATGTGGTTAGTTTAGGGAATTTAGATTAGGTGATTAAATGTGTTTTTAAATGAAACTAAGATATTTATGTTTAAAAAAAAAAAAAAAAAAATTAGATGGTTAGACAGAACAAGCTTAAGGGTAAGACGACGAGGCCGCCTCCTGACGGGAGTCATTACAGATATTTATTTTGTCGTCAGCCTGGTCCTCATACAGGCGCATCATCTTCTTCGGCTCCCGGTCCTTCGATTCCGGATGACACTGTTCCGGAGTCTCAGTTTTCTCAGAGAGTTTCTCCGGTTTGATCCACCACCTCGTCCTCCACCTCCTCCTCCTCCTCCACCTCCTCCGGCCGCCGGGGTTCATCCCGATTTGGAGGTGCCGCCAAACGTTCCATTTGCGGTGTACACTGTCGACGACATTATGGCAGTGCCAGGTAGAGAAAAGTTACCTGAGTTAGATCCTCTCCGACGGGACGGCCACAACATATTTTGGTATGTTTCATTTTTTATAATGTTTTTTTAATTTATTTCTTAATTAACTAAAAATTAAAAAAAACTAATTAAATTTTTATTTTGTTTTTGGTTCACGTTTAATCGTGACGGGTGTGTCCCTCAGAGCGTCACTGATTGTATCAAGGGATACTTTCCCGATCCAGCTCCAAACTGGAAAAAGATGTAAGTCATTGATAAACTTATTTCATTTTTTAATTATTTAAAAAATTTAATATTATTGGACTAATTAATCTAATATTTTCTGGTTACAGCAAAAGTATCGTTGATCCATAGGGATTCACCAGCGGGTGAAGAATGAGTTTGAGGCGAAGGCAAAAGTGCGATTGCTCGACATGGTCTACAACTGGAAGTGCAATTTTCAGGTGGATTTATAAATCTTATATAGTTTATATCATTGACTTCAAATAATTTTAAAAATATTTTTCTCAAGTGGATGGTTACGAGGAGGGGAAACCTGATTGCCTCACGTTTGCGACGTGGGATGGCCTCATCAGATATTGGGGGTTGCCGGACTCGATCAGAAGCTCCAACACAAACTCCGAGAACCGCATGACAAGAGACAAGCATGGCAACGCGAAGATGCTTCACACCGGGGGTCGAAAACCTCACGCGGAAATCCATCAAGACATGGTAAATTAATATTTTAATAACTAATACTTAATAATTTTTAATCTATTTGTATATTTCTAATTAATTTTAATTTTAAAATTATTTTTAGGCTAAAGAGACAGGAGTTCTTCCATCTCTGAAAGACTTTTACGAGAGGACCCACCATAACAAGGCTGGGCATTTTGTAGATCCTAGATACGAGGGATCTACAACGAGGTTGTTGCTCGGGTTGATCACCGCCAGACCCAGCTAACTTAGCAGTCTGGGACACCCGTCATATTATCTACTCTTGAAGTAGATAAGATTTACGAGGAGGTAAATAATTTGTTTTCTTATTAATTTTTATTACTTATTTAATTTATTTTTTAATGTTAATTATTAATCTTTTTATTTAAAGGTCGCTCCTAGGAAAAAGGGACGTATTGTCAGAATTGGTTCCGTTAACGATGTCCCCACAGCGACATCGTCTTATGATCAGGATCAGCACGATGTCACTGTTCAGCTACGCTCGGAGTTTCAGGTGACGCAATCTCATGTGAGTTCTCTCTCCGATATCTTGGACGTTTTGGTGGTTGGAAATCCGCAATTGGCGGAGATGTTGCGTGTGAGACGGGAAAACGGAGGGCTTCCAACCCAACATCATCCACCGTCACAGTCACAGCCGACGACCAACATTGAAGAGGAGGAGTTGGCGAGCCGGGACGACTTCGTTCGTCAATTTAACGAGCACCATCCGTAGTTTTTTTATTTTTAATTGTATACTATGAATTTAAAACTTAAATATTTAGTTATTTATAAAATATTTTGTTATTTCCTTTTTGATTTATAATTTAGTTTCTTTAATTTTTTAAAAATATATTATTTATATTTATTTAACTAATATTTTTTTAACAGAAAAAAAAACATTTCAAAGTAAATTCCTCGTAATCTTTTCGAAGTAAAGTTCTCGTAAACTTTCGAAGTAAGTTCCTCGTAAAGCGTTACGACGAGCTTACGAAGAAATATGTTATTACGACTTTACGAGGAAATCTGTACGAGGACATTACGACGAAATACGTATCCACGCGTTTACGACAAAATGTTTCCTCGTAAATTAACTAGGAACTTACGAGGAAAAAGGCTTTACGATGAACGTATTATGACAAAACGTGTTTCCTCGTAAGTTCATAGTAAATGGTCATTTATTAAGAAATTACGAGGCAATGTCGTACTAGTAAAATTTGTGTTTTCGTGTAGTGTTTGTAACATAATACAAACCTCTATTTAAGAGGGGAGGAGGTATGTTATGCTCGTTGAACTTGAGTAATTTGATGTTGCGTGAGAATGACAACTTCTAATACAGTTGACCTTTCTGTTATAACGTTTAGCCGTTACAAAATGATGATGACACTTGAAACTATTAGATGTGTGATGTGCAGAAATGTCGTCAGCTTAAAGACAGAGCACTTTATATGGGATATTCGTGTAATAACTATTTTAGTGGTCCGTAAACATTGGAGAGTGACTTCTAACTTTTCTGTAATTAATAAAGTGATATATTCATTGTATTTCATAGTAACAGATTTTATATATGTTTAGTCTATTCCTATATATCATTTTTTATTTAAAATAGAATAATGATATAATATAGTTTAGTTATATTCTAACAATACTGAAAATAAGATGATAAACAAAAAAATTCTATTTATGAAGTAAATTTTTTTTTTATTCTATTATAGAGCAAAAATAGAATAAGTTTTGAGTATTTTTACTACAAACTCTATTTTAGAATGAGAAATTTCATGTCATATCCTATATGTTTATGGCTTCGTTCAGATTTCTTACCACTCGTAAGAGCTATAGATTAGGTTTAGTTAACGCCTCTCTCTTTCACTTTGAAACAATTTGTGCCTGAGGCTAGTTTCTTCAATTTGAATGATTAGTTGCTAAAAAGAGAGTGAAAAATATAGTTAGATTGAAAATGCCTAATAGTTAATATAAAAGAAAACTGGACGATATGATAAACAAACAAGTTATAATTTACTTACTAAAAAAAGTTGACTATGATATTTAACGTATTTCTTAGAGAAAATTGATCACATATAACTATGAGAAAAATTATAACTAAAAACATAAACTTGTGATGACTTTGATACGTTTTGTATAATATGTATAAAAACAAAAATACCCTTTATACATGTTTCACTCTTACTTCTATCGTCGATATATTTTTTGAAACTATTGTTTCTTTCTCAAAAATCTACAATGATCTATGTTATCTTTCTTTTACCTCATGATCATTTACAAGTTTTATGAGATTCTTGAGAAAGAGTGAAAAACTAGAGTTTATCACACTGCCATTTAATTTCAGATTCTTCATTTTTCTACTATCACCATCGTTATCCTTGTGATATCGCACGCAGTATAATCATCGGATCCAACGATTATCTATTGTCTTATCACTTTTAATATTTGTTTGGATATACAGTTTAGCCGATTTTTGATATATGTGGATTAAGAAGCAAGAAATGTGTAGAATGTTTACAAAAGATGAACAGTGTACATTATGTTGTACTATTCTATTTGAGAAACATAAAATATAAATAGTTTTAATAATGTTTCAAGAGAATATGAATATGAATATAATAAGACCAATTTGTTTGTTTATGGTTTTATAGTATGAGTTGTTTTGTGTCATTTTTGACGAGTATCATTTAGTAACTACATTGTAAGAAAGAGGCAAGCATCAAACCGCAGACTATACATCCAGCATATGGTATAGGAAATCACCTTGTGTTTTTTGCTTTTTTGTTTTGACATCGAGAAACAGAATCATATGGACTCTGCGAACTAAACAGGTAGTTCTGTATCCATGTGAACAACAAAAGACAATTGTTTTCTCGCACTGTGTACTAGACTGTCCGCCCGTGAATTCAGTGTCCTTGGTACATAGATGATTGCCGAGCTGTGGAAACTCCCTTTAAGCGTCTTGACAATTTCCAGATAATTTGCAAATGATGGCCATTCGTCTGGTTCTGAAACCATTTTCACCAACGGAGAGCAATATGTTGCAAATGTAACGTTATATTGACGCAAATTCATCATACTCTTCATTGCCCAGATAAGCGCTTCCACCTCAGAATGAAGAGGTGAGAGGCTAGCTCTAACATTTCTTGCTCCCATTAAACCCACAAAACCTGCAAGACTACTATACCAACCATGTCCATCAAACACATCCTTATCTTTCCATGAACCATAAATAAAACACCAACGCCCTGGTATAGACGGCATGGCCACGACTACTCCTGACTGTGTTTCCATCTGGTGTACTTTTATTTGAGCCTCCTCCCACATAGTGGATTCTGTTTCCGCCAATGTGAATGTGTCCTTCGGATCAACGTCCAAATTACTAAATGTTTTGCTATTTCGCCCTTTCCAAATATACCATAATATCCATGTGAAATGATGATCGTTCATCTTAGGAATAGCCTGTCAAAATAAATGGTCCATATTCGTAAACAGAGACCCTATAGAGAAAGTTATTGGATTCAAAGGGATCTTTGACAATGCCCAAACTTGGCGTGCTGGTGGACATTCAAAAAAATATGGTTAACTGATTCTTTTGCAGCACCGCATCTGTCACAACATATATCACCATCTATCCTTCTTGCCTGGAGTTTTTTCTTAACCGCAATACACCTGATAGCAATTGCCAAAAGAAATGTTTTATCTTGGGAGGACACCTTATCTTCCAGCAGAATGCTTTTAAAACATCCACTGTAGGTCCCTGAATATGAGTCGGCCTTCCTCTATCTGGGTACACCCTTTCAACTTGATATCTTCACTTAACTGTGTATTTTCCGTTCTTAGTAAAATGCTATCCATCTCTATCTTCCATTTGTATCACCTTGTGTTAATTAATAGTAATGTAACTAAAAAACTGAAATTTACAAATTATTTTGTCAACTAATAGACTTTGAGCATAATATTTTTAAAAGAATAATGTTATGCATTTACTCTTGGACGAAAGTACGGTTTGCTAGTACTATCATTCAAATCCCAAAGTTCCATATACAGAGGAATGAAACGAAAAATAAATTCACATTTGATTCAAAATATTCGCCCGAAATTAAACCTAGCTAATAACTAACAAAATAATAATAAGAGTTGTTTTATAACTTTTTTCCTCCAAAATTTTAGATATTAAAAAACTGAGAATTCTGAATTTTCGTTTGAATACCTCCAATCTTCGAATAAAGTTGAAACCATGCTTCGGAGTCAGAAACATACATTCTTTAAGTTGTGAGTAATAATCAATCTAACTTTAAGAATACCCAGAAGCATTTGACAAAAAAAAAAGAATACCCAAAAGCGAAATGGTATCAGGGGCGAATCTAGTTAAGGGGTGGGGGGTCAGTTGACCCCAGAAAAATATAGAAATAGAAAACTTTAGGCTATAGACATTAAAGGAAAACAGCTCAGTTGGCTTCGTTTAATGCCTATGACCCCCATACTCTGGGTTCAAAGCCGCCTGTTCTACACCCACATCTACTCATTTCTTTTTGGTTTTTTCCTTTCTAAAATTCTAACGTGAGCTTAAAAAACCCAAATAATGATATAAGCTCAATTAACATTTTGGTCCAAATAAAGAAAGCTGTAAATAGTAAATGCTATTAGCACCATTTTAATTTGTTTTTATCCCTTTCGTATTTTGCAGTTTGGTCTTAAGATTTTTATGTTTGGGATATATATTCCTAATGTATATTTTTAAAAAATTAAATATATTAAAATAATATTAAATAAATATCATAATTATGACCCGACTAAAATTAATTTCTGGCTCCGCCACTGAATGGTATATACTAATTATAATTTAGGGGAACCAAATTTCTCCAGTGGTTATCGAAATCAGAAGCATGAATACAAAAGAATCAAGAAAAAATTCACGATCTGCTCTTTTTTTTTTTTTTTGCTCTTGCTACTTTTCTATCAATACCTTTTATCTTCTTTTTTTTCCTGATGTTTGTTTGAAAAGAAGCATATAATAATGAAGAACGCGGGCGAAATATCCGCCGCATCATTTCTCCATTTCGCTTTATAGACGGCTAGAAACGGTGGTCCCATCTATCACACGACGGTGGTGAATGAAAAATATATATACCTACATATACGTTGTGGAAGATGCTAGAAGTCGATGAGCGGTTCTCCGATGGTGAGATTTCTCTCCACCGTCCATGGTAAGTCGAAGAGCTTCGCAGTCACAAACTTGAAGATCTTATTTACGTTTATGTTGTATGAAGCACTCGAGAAGAAGAGTGTCGCGTTCAGCGCCTTTGCGTAGGTTCTTGCCTGGCTAGCAATAGTCCATTGAAGATCAATAGGAAGCTGAATAAACTCATCAAACTTTGTTCCTACCATAACTGGAATTGCCGTCTGCATATAATTTATATAAAACCCACATTAATGTTTTGCTTTGCCTCATCGACAAGCAAAGACAGGGTCAGCAATGGACAAATCATAATGAAACATTAGTCTTCATCACCTTTTTTTTTTTAAAAGGGTATTGTACATAGCTTTTGTATTCCTCAAATTATGTATAAAATATTATTAAGATTTTAGTTAAGATGTTTGTGGCACACTAAATCCCAGAACCAATCCTTCAAGTAAACATTTGAATTTTACACATGAGTATTTTACTATTTTTAAATTCGATTCAAAACTCTGAATTAAACCTATTTTGATCAGTCAACAATTCGAAATCCACATTACAAGACTAATGATAAAGAGACCAAATTGGTAATGATTGTTATATGTTTGCGATCTCACCTGATTAGACTTTCTAGCTTGTTGATACCAGCTGATTACACTGAATAGTGATAAAGATAAAGGAAGAACTTAGCTTCAAATTTGGAAATATTTAATAAAAAAAAAAAGGTTAAAAAGCCTAAACAGTAAAAGTTACCTGTTAAGTGTGCAACGACTAGTTAGATCGAACATGAAGAGAATAGCTACAGAGTCCTTGCAAGCCGTGGGGATTAGATCTCGTGATCTCTCAGCTCCTGTAAAAATGTTTTTGAGTAAATTTCTAATTAGGCTAACTAATCGTCCACCAACTCACATGGTATTAACAAATAGTCATAGTGTTATCTAAACGATACCTTCTAATTCCCAGATACTGTAGGAGATGCGAGCACCTCCCATGGACAACATTTTGTCCGTACAACTGATCCCTTTCTCTAATTCTCTCATTTCAACTTGTTTCTCTTCACCAACATATTTAGCCTTCATAATCAGAAATCATTTATTAATATTCTTCAAAATCCGGATTTAATTTATTTACCATTCAAAGTCGATATTGATTTCTTGTTTTAACTATCGTTTGGAGTTAAGTTCAAATTTTGGTTTTGAAAAATAGCATTCCGCATCAAACAAGATTTGAACCTCTAACACAAGTGAATCAGTTATTTTACCGACCAAACTAAAGTGACTACCAACACTTTAGTTTGATTAATATATTAGATATCGAATGTCTGAATTTTCTTTTGGTATGATTATGACTTTTAATTCGAAATTGAAAGAGACGTAAATGAATTTTGTCAATGTGTAAACTAACCAGGAAGCAAGTTTTTCCGATCTCTGAATCTCCTAAGAGGCTGATTTTGAGAGAAACCAGATCAGAATCCGATCTCCGGTGACTGTTATCGTGTTCGTGTACCGATATGCGGCGTACGACCTCACCCCCAGAGGCATCAAGGGTAGGGATCGGAGGTGGCTGAGGACGAGAGACAGACGGAGAAGGAGTGGCGGCGCGTGACAGCAAGAGATATCTCCGTGATTTACCGGGAGCGCAAGCGACGATTCTGCTCCAGATAAGGCGCGTGAATCGCCGGAGAATCGAAATCCGACGGTTCACTCTGTTCTTGAGATTGTTGAGTCGAACGATCTTAAGACAGGACTGAGCCATTCTTGAGATTTATTATAACAATCTAACGGAATGATTAATAGAGATAAGGTAACAAGAAGAAGAAGGCAGGTTCAAGAAGATCTGTTGATGGCCAGAGAGAAGCTGATTAGTTCTTTTTTGGCCACGAAAGGAAAGGAAAGAGAGAAGTAATATACGTGAAAGCTTTTTAGGTTTCTGCGTTTTCTCATTTTTCTCGGAGGGGACGAAGACACTTAAAAGTTTTTTTAACTATAATAATTAGCATTTTAATTGAATGTTACTTATCTGATTATTGGGGTGTTTTGAAAATTTTTGGTGTGCAACGAACTTTTCTGGTGAGACGAGAGGGAGGTGGGGGATTTTTTCTGGATGTGACGACCACATACATAATTTCTGGGCCTACGTTGACCTTTATATTTATGTAACGAAAACGACGTAACAAATCAGTCATATCTTACGTGCGTTGCAAATTCTCTGCTGATATTTTCTACATCTTTTTTAGCCTGACTATTTTGACAAATTGAAAAAAATACAACACTATATTTATTTTAAACATAAATTATACTATTTCATTCAAAAATTAAATAAGAAAATTTCAAAAGTCATCTTTTGAGCCAAAAACTCTCATAAATTATGGTGTTACTGATTATTGAACTAGATTTAAAATAATACATTCCATGTTATTAAAAATACTCTTAAAAATGATTTGCTTAACATGCTTTTTAATGATTTAGAGAACAATTTTAGTTTAAAATGAGAAAATCAAAATTTTGTAAGATGAAATATTATTTTCTTCCTTCATCTATTTGAGCTCTCCACCTTATCTCTTGAAGGTAATAAAGCTGCTCTTCGTCTCCCCCGACTCCGACCGCGCGTGGCGGTGCGTTCCGGTGACCGGAGGCTCATCCGTCTAATTTATTTCTCTCGCTCTGGTGCTGCTCCATCTATCTTGTTCCCCTTCGATATGTTGTCGATCTGGGCTAGGGTTTGGCTCCGGGATGTGCTCCGCTGCAGAGGGGTCTTCGATTCCGGTGGTCACTCAGCTTTCTCTGGATCTATGGGGAGAAGGTTGAGCGGTGGATGGTGGTTGTAGTCGGTTTTTTGGGGTATGGTTGGAGATCGATTTTCTCTCTCAGATCTCGTCCTACTGCTTCTTCTGTCTGCGAGGAGGAGTGTCGCGGTGCTGTCTCCGGGGTTTGGACGGTTTCTGTTCTGACCAAGGAGTCACTCGGCTCAGGAAGGTGGTTTCTCGTTGGTTCATCGAACCTGAGTGTTCTCTTCCTTAGCAAGGTGTGTGCTGGTGGGTTTCTCTACCACGGTGGCGAGTTCGTGAGCTTGAGCGCGCAGGTGGAGTAGTGTTTGAGCTCTGTGGCTGGCTCGCGTAGGCAGTGTCAGAGGTTTAAAGAGCGGTCGTCTTTTCGCTTGAGTGGCCTCTAGCATTGCGTCCTCACCTTTGGCCTTCTTCTTCGCGGTTTCTACTCCATTTGTCTTGTGTCTTGTTTTCAATTTCCGTTCTTGTTGAGGCGAGTAACGGCTCTAGCGTCTCCAATTTCTGTTTGCCAGTTCTCGACGATGTCGGGCGTGTGGCGGTTCTTGGGTCATTGACCGCCACTTCCTAAGCTTGGTCTTCGCTCACATCCCAGCATCACTTAGGTTCACTTGAGTTCTTTGTGGTGGTGTGCGTGACAATTGTGTGCAGGTTGGACTCGGTGTGGGATGTACGGAGGTTACAACCCTGTTTGGCTCGAAGCGGCATCGTGTACAGGTCGAGTTTGAGTCTAATAAATGCTTGGTTTGGGTTTTTACGGGTGTTCTAGGCCTCTGGTGCTGCTGTCTGTTCTTGTGGGTTTGTGCTATAAAGCCTTGGCGAGCTGTTCTTGAATGGGTCATTATCTTTTAGAGCGGATCACCGGGGAAGCCAAAAATACTGGGATCCCGACTCTCGGTTTGAACTTGGCTCATTCTTTTGCGGCAAGCTGTTGTTGCGGTCTTGGTCGAGCCTCGAGGTAGTGGTTTTGGTTGTTGTGTCTGTGAGTCCTGCCTTATCCAGATTGAGTTGTGTTTAGAATTTTATTTTCTGTTTCTCTGTTTCTTGTTAATTTCTGTAATTTCTGTCAAAAATGAAAAAGCTGGTAATAATATCTTTACATTTTTACCAAAAAAAAAAAAATCAAAGTTATCGAATAACGTTATTAAAATTTGAAATTTAATATTAATGTAAATTTCAGATTTGGCAACAAAGCATGCAATGATGTGTTTGTCTTTGAACTTGTCTTTATGTACCCACCACATGTGAGTAATGTTCTTGGATGATTACACAAATGTGGGTGTCTTCCTATAATTTCGATATATTGAATCACAAGTTGAAGTGATATAGAAAACAAGTTTCAAGATTCTCTCAACATGATCAATATATTATAAGAATTAACAACCCATATGATATTGAAGAAATCAAATGCTGCTGATTTAATTGGGTTTTAAAAGTGTTGGTTCAAATGATAAATTTTGGGTTAATAATTGAGACCCACGTGAATTTAAAAACCGCGTTAATAAACAAAAAAGCCAACTCAAAGACATGCCTCCGACCACTGTGGCTCTGTTTAATTTAATTTAATTAAACCTAATTGCACTATCGTCTAGTGTCTGCTAACTTTTTCGTTTCTGAATGATTTAATAAAGTTGATGATTATATTAACCTTTGTAAACCAAGGATTCTACTTAAAAAGTTGGGCACTAGTGGTGCATTAAACCGTAAATATTAACCGTAATATTTCCCAACGTTCAACTTCGATGCACCACTAGTGCCCACCCAACTTTCCAACTTTTGTTCGCTTTTTTTGACACAGAATAGGGAGTTCAAATTATTGTCGAAAGCTTACCACTTTCTTATATTGCGGGTTGTACATTCATACAAATAGTGAAACTCCGATATATGCTTGTTTTGATACATAACTCTGAATTAATTTGTCCAAAAAAAAAAGAAAAAACTCTGAATTAATATTGTTAAAATTTATTTTTAAACGCTTGCCTAGCTGTGTCCGAGTCGGGGAAGAAAATTGTTTTGAGTCAACAAACGAAAAAATAAGTCGTAGTTGTTTGACAAAATGGGCGCTGATGGAACGTGGCGGCCATTGTTGCCATAAACTATATTTATAAAGAAATTGGTAGTTAAATCATTTTTCTATTTTTTTAGGTGATTCAGATCCTTTTCTTTTTGTTCTTGTCAAGGTTGATGTGAATAGCAACTAAACCAGAATGATATTTGTTGTATTTCTATTAAACACGATGTGTATGTTTTTAAAAATTCCCCATAACTATAGGAAAACGGATCATAATTAGGCATGGACATATTTTCCGGATATGAGGATCCGAATCAGTACCGATCCAAAAAATTAAATTTCGGATCGGATTCGGATATACATAAATACCCGATCGGATATAGTTTGCAAAATGTTTCTGGTACCGAATCGGTTTGGATTATATCTAGGATCTGAACCAGTACCCGAATAGATCCGATATGTAGATTGGTAAAGTAGTTTTATCACTCTAAATGTTATTTCCATTTTCAAATCCCCTTGATTATTGTTACCAACTTTAGATTTTGTTGTATTAAGATGATTTAGTTTTGTTTGATTTATTTTTTTGTAAGATTATCAAGAATTATCCATTTTGATTTGTGTAAATATGTTTTAGAGTTAGACATTTCAGATAAATCTGGGTCTTGAGATTAAATTTTTGTTGATACACATAGAACCAAACCGAGTCCGTAAATATTTTGGATATTTCGGATATAACAGATCCGAACCGGATTCGAGAGGTATTGAACCGTATTTGATTCGAAATTTTGAAATATCCAAATGATACCAATTTTCTTAGTTCCGGAATATCTGAAATCTAAAATATCCGACCCGAATCCGGTATCCGAATGCCCAAGCATACTCATAATGTGGTGATAAGAGAACCAGCATTTTTATTACTTACTCCATATTTTTCATTGGCACGCGCAAAGAAAGCTGGGCTCATTTTATATGTGGGTACTTTATTCAATACTAGGGGTTTGTCCGCGCTTCGCGCGAAAGTTTTAATATTTTAAATTTTAAAATTGGTATATTTAATGTATCTAAAGTAGACTATGCTAATACTATTTTTAAAATGAATAAATCTCTAGATTATTGTATTTAATATGAAATTTATAATATATATATATCAAGTTTCAAAAAAAATATATATATATATATATATATATATATATATATATCTTAATCACCACTTTTTAATACTATAGGATGTATTAAAATATAATTATATTAGTATAACTAAATTGATCAATTCCATTATTTGTTTAAAGTTATGTTGATTTTGGTTATTATGATTTGAAAATTAATATTAATGTGGACTATAAAGATCTCAATGATTATAAGTATATATATA
>CAKOAT010845154.1:152682-174138 GCA_932364175.1 Eruca vesicaria subsp. sativa | reverse complement strand
TGAACGAACCAACAAAACAGAAACACAAACATACAAATGAGCAACCATTTTTAGTAATACAAAATGTTTATTAATCACCAATTATGTAATTATTTCCTCTTATTCTCTTAATCACCACAGAAAATATAGTTTCAACGGATCTGCTTAAAACTTCAACCATTGCATTGTAAACCACAACATCCTTCACTTTGGTCGTACAATCTCTCCAGCATCCTCCACAAAAACTTGTTTCATGTAACCTGAGATCATCGATCTAGAACATAGAACATTATCATCGATCTAGAACATAGAACATTATCATCTTTCATCGTTTCAAACACAATCCTTGTTTCCATGAATGAATCAAGTATTTATTTATAACTACTTCTTAATCTCACGATCACCATAAGCGGGAGAGAATTTGATGACAATGAGATGTTTTCATCTTTCTTCCCTCTCTGCAATTCAGAATCAAAAGTCAGTAACGAAACATTTCGGTCTTGCTGCTGAAACATTCAAAATTTAACTCACCAGTTCAAAGTGAAAAGGGGGTAAGAAGCGAACTTTAAGATTCACTCAGTTACTCTACACATTCTTCCCTGTTGAGAAAGACCTGAAAGAAGTAAGAAGAAGCTGGAGAGTGATAAATTTGCAGAGGTGGGTTGGTTTCATTTTAGAGGTTAGCTCATAGAAAAAACTTTGAATGGTCCAGTTTCCAATTAAATAGATATTTTTTTCCTCTTTGTGCTGCCTCCAAGCATGAGCCAAGAACCAAACTTTGGTTTGACTAATCTGACTCTGGTTGTTTCTCCAATCTGGTGTCTGTGTAGATAGACAAATGTGCCTTAAATGAGCTGCACAGATCAAAGTGACTTGTACAATAAGTTAGAGATTTTGCTGAAGTTTGTATATGCTTAAAAGTTAAAAAAAACAGAGAAATGCATAATCACTGACTGATTCGGCTTTGGATCTTTGGCTTGTAATCCTAATGCTTGTCGTCTTGTATATAAGAAAACAGTGAATTGTTGTTTGCTCGAAAAAATTGATGCATAGTAAGTCCAACCTCTGGAACCATTCGTGCAACTATATAATGGTGAGAATTTTTGTTTCACTGTATAAAATGTTTATTTGGATACTACCTTTAACTATCTCTCTATTATAATTTTTTTTTAAATTTCAATGAGCTCTATAATTTGAACAACAAAAGCTTATTTACTCGCATAAGAGAATCATTGATACACAAATGCTTTCGGTGATATTCAAAATCATAACACAAAAGACAATGAGAAATTTAACACATTTAAGAAATGGAGAAAACATACTTGAGGGCTCGCGGATATCGCCATGGACATTTTCAATCGAGGGTTCATCAGGAGATTGGGACCCATGTTCTTGAACAATAAATTCTAAATCGGAAAAAAGCAAAAAATTCACTAAAAAGCTTCACCACTTCCAAAAACCGCCTAAAAACTTCCTAATGATTTTTTTCCAAACAGCAATTCTGATTCGTTCTTGTAAGGTCTAGATTGATTAGAGTATACACATAAGTTAATTAATAGGAAAAAAGTGTTACTGTCGATGCAAATTCAATTATGTCATATAATCACAACACTTGATCACAGCGGATAAATAAATCTAGAAAGATAAGGAAAGACCAACTGTCGTATTCTAAAGACGAAAATACAATTCACAATATATAACAAATAAAACCAATCGAATAAGAACATGCAAATCACATAAGAAACTATAGATTGAGATCTTAATCATTGGCATTCACGTATCTTGAAGCTAGATTGACGAAACCAGCAAATAATTTTCCCGATCAATTATCCAAGGATTAGTAATCTTAACAAAAACAAAACAGGAGACGTATCAGTTTCGTCGCAAGGTTTTCTGAAACGTACATAATGGCATATGGGTCTTGTTTGATTTTTTAAAAAATCCCACTATAATTTCTCAATCTAAAAACATTAAAAAAAATGATGACAGGTGGCTGCAAAACCGAGAAAGAGAAACCAATTTAAATCAAGTCTGGGGAGCTAAATTGTGATCGGTCTAATTTAAATGGGTTATTGCTGACATGACTTTTTTTGCCCCCCTCACAAATGCTGATGTGGATGCATGAGAAGGGAGAAAACTTGATTTTATTGTATAAGATGTAATTCAAGTTTTTGTAACTCCATGTTATTTGGCCCAGTGATGACCCTCCAAAATTTATGAGAAAGCCAATTCCTATTTTTTACTTTCGTTAAACATTCAGTACATGGAAATTTGAAAAGCCAAAAGTGCACCACATTCAAAAAGAAAAACATTAAAGAATTTCCATTCGAACAAACTTTTAGAATATCAAAAGCAGGTCCGAATTATGTGTTCTGAAAGCAATAATTTTGTTTTGGGCAGATTATTTCATGATTTCAAAAGAAAATAACTAAATTATTGAGTGCAATTTTAATCCTAGTTCTCTTAACACGATAAGACAACTGCTCCACTGACGATAAGCCAACTGCTCCACTGAACATCTTTAGGATATATGGCCAAAATATTATATATTTTATTGAAGGTCAGAAGCACAAGCTTTCTATGTTTGTACTCAGAACTGGTACTGGTAAAAGTTGTAAGTAGTACTTAGTAGATGATATCTTGTGTTTTTCATTGATTTGATCATTCATTTAGGGTGTGTATTGAGTATTTGGATTAAAAATTAGACCTAATTAAGTTGCATTGTCATACATATGTCCATACTAGGTGTTGGAATCACCATTCTAGTTTTGGAAATGTTTGGAGTTATTTTGAGTAAAAAAGTGAATTTTGAATTTTGGTGAATTGAGTCTAGATTGGGGGCAAGTGTTATAGCGGTATGGTGCTGCGAGGAAGACAATCCAGTTTGGTCTATGAATCTTCGAGAGCGGTGTTGGAAGCGGCCAGGTGTAGCCGCTGGAGAGTACAAGACAAGACCACTTGATTGTGATGTATGTTGAAATGTTATCGCGGGTTAAAGAAGGGGATGGATGTTGGAAGTAAACTTGAAGATAGCTTGGTTCCCAAGAAACACTAAAGTTATTTGAAAAAAGGAAATATCATCTTGTTTAGGAGTTATCTAAACATGATATGTTTAGTAGGATTAGGAATAGAAAATCTCTATATAAGAAGATGTTTAGTTGGAACATGAACTTATGAGTTTTGAGATTCTTTATTCTTGTTACAAAATCTTTGAGAGTCAATAATTGGTATCAAAGCCAACTTTCCGTTTTCAATGACATCCCACACCATATAGATTGTCAATAACACTTTTATTCGAATGGACCATATGGTGTATTTAGGAGATGTTAACATCGGACAGCTGATCGAAGGCCCTCCTTCCTTCGGTTTTCTAGTAGATACCGTTGTAATATCTTCCATGTCTTGTGCTTGTTTCTGTCGTTCATTGTGTTGTATGATCGATTCCTAGAAGCTCTGATACCTGTTCCAAAGATTCAAGTCCATCATTAAGAAAGTTATTGGGTCTTACATGGATCCTTATTGGCAACAAGTCGGCTATTGCACTTACTAGGCCTGGATATTTTATACTGTACCCGAAGCCCATAATGTAATCCAAACCGAAGTTCTGGTTTCGTACCGGTAACAGACCCCAAGGAAAAAACTGATTCGAATTTGTTGCCCATACATCGGTTTCAAACCGAAGTCTACACAGGTTAACCGAACATACCGAGCATTTATATACTTGTCTCATATACATACATTCATTTACACATATACACAAAACTCTTCGATTCTTGAACGCAAGCGTGACCAAAGAGCCCTAGTTCCCAAAGTAAAAACTCTTCGATTATTGATCATCATCATTAACAATATCAAACTGGCCAATATAAATGACTTACCCTCTCCATATTCTTTTTCACACGAGCAATCGAGAATCCAATAGGAGGTATATCTCTCTTTCTTCAGTTCTTCTTCTTTTTCTTCTTCATCTATTTTTTTTTGTTTTTTGTTGAATTGAAATGTTCTTCTTCTTGTTCATTAGTTTGTTGTTGAATTAACTCGAATCAGTTATGATTTTGGTTTAGTTTAATTAAGAACATATATATATATATATATATATATATTTTTTATTGATTTCTAGTTTACCGTTTAGCATGTCTACTCGAATTGATGTTGCTTTCTTTCTTTTTTCAGATGGACTCAACATCATCGTTTGACCGACAAACCCCAAAAATATATGATGCAGGAAACATTCAAGCACCCGAGAGTAATACCGGCACGAGGAAAGAAACGGAGAGAGCTAGTGGAGCAACAAGCAAAGTGAACTGTATTCTCCCTACAAAATCCGACGTTTAGCACCATTACACAAAGACTAAAGAAGATCGAAACAAGTGTGTATGCAACTACTGTCAGAACACATTTTTGTGTCTCACAAGCTCAGGGACATCTAATCTAAAGAGCCGTCTTGAGAAATGTAAGAGCCATCTTGCTTGGTTGGTTGGAAAAAAAAGATCAGCAGCCAAACATTGATGATGAAGGAAAACTTAAGAAGGAAAATTAATTGAAGGTCAGTTGAGAGAAGCCACAAATCAGATGGTTGTCTTAAGACAATTATTGTTATCATTTGTTG
The DNA here is from genome assembly GCA_932364175.1 of Eruca vesicaria subsp. sativa. Taxonomy (NCBI): domain Eukaryota; kingdom Viridiplantae; phylum Streptophyta; class Magnoliopsida; order Brassicales; family Brassicaceae; genus Eruca; species Eruca vesicaria. The sequence goes on along the minus strand of CAKOAT010845154.1, from coordinate 169,550 downwards.
AAAGCGTAGCATGGAAACGTTTTTTCTCAAGGTTAGTAATGTATAACTTGTAAGTTGTAACTAATGTCTTCAATCGTATTTAATGTATTCTTTTTCCTATGTTTGTAGGTAAACTTTGGGTACACTTTTCATTTAAGAAGAACTTCGACTAAAGATATTTTCAAGATGTATGTGGAAAAGAAAGATGCACTCAAGAAATGGTTATTGTGTAGCAATTAAAGAGTGTCTTTGACAATGGATATTTGGGTCTCCCCAACTACATTTAATCCTTATACATTTGACATCTTTTGATTCTTTAACACATATTAGAAAGCTGATCATTGGGTTCTTACTGTACAATGTATACATGTGCGAGTTATATGGTCATCACATTTCACTACATTGATGCTTCTTGGCGTATAAAGAAGCTGATCATATGGTTTAAACACATCACGTATCACAAAGGCCAGACTATAACAAATGTTTCTCTAGGGTGCTTGCCTGAATGGGGAATAAATGTTTTCTGCATAACCATGGATAATGCTACTGCCAACAGTTCAACTTTGAGGAAGTTTCAAAGTAGTTTTGGTTTAGGTTCTGATCAGGCTTTTGTGTTAGATTGAGAGTTTTTACACATGAGATGTAGTGCCCATATCATTAACTTGATAGTTTGAGATGGAATGGCTGAAATAGATCAGAATATGGTTGCTATCTGAAATGATATTCCTATGTTCACATACTAACATGTTGAGATCTTTTGATCTAAAAGTTGACTCTGGTAAGTTTACAAGAGGAAGTATGTCGTTGGATGTCAAGACAAGGTGGAATTCTACCTATCTAATGTTGACAACAGCTCTAAAGTTCAAAGTGGATTTTGATAAGATGGAAGTAGAAGACAAGCTGTACAATGATCATTTGAGCGAGTTTGAAAATGGAGAAAAAGGGTAGGACCTCTTCAGCTAAGGGATTAGATTGCTATTGAGAAGTTACGTCGATTTCTGTTCATCTTCTACAACTCGACACTGGTGGTCTTGGCTTCAACTTCACTCAACTATCATAGGTGATATGGTGAGATTGTAACCATTGCGACTAATCTGATAAGTCTTTCCAGGAGCTCTGATTCTGAAATGAGGTCCAAGGCGACAGAAATGCTCAAGAAGTTTAAGAAGTATTAGAATGGTATGGAGAATATTAACATGATGTTAATTGTGGACATTTTTTTCAACTCCACCAACAAGTTTGAGCTTGCAATGATGTGTGTTCAAAGAGTTATATGGGCTAGATACAACAGACTATAAGGATATGTATGAGTCTTTGATGTGTCTCTTGAGGAGTTTGTTCAAAGAGTACAGTTCACAACATGAAGCCAAGTTTGATCCAAGACCAATCATCTCAGTCTGACTAGTCAACTCAGCCGAGAGACCAAAGTGTTGATGGAGCTTGTGGACGACTTTGTGGGTTACAAAAAGATGCATGTTAGGAACAAGCAGTAGCTAAGCGAAATAGGGGTTAAAGAAAAGAAGGATGAAGCTGGAAACATACCTTAAAGGGTCTTTGAAACACCCTGACCTGATGATATGAACAGAGTATGATGTACTCTCATGGTGGAGAAAGAACTTAGTTAAATATCCTATCTTGTCTAAGATTGCTCGGGATGTTTTAGCTTTACAAGTCTCGTCAGTTGCTTCAGAGAGTGCCTTTAGTACATCTGGTTGGCTTCTAGAACCACACATGAGCTGTTTACCCCATTACATGGTGGAGATTTTGATGTGGACAGGCTTGAAAAAGGTAAAATCCTATACTTTAAATCTTATTTTCTTATATTTTAAGGTTTTGTTGATTCTTAAGAAGATCATGACTACATGAACACTTTGTTTCTTGTCTCGGTTTGAAATTCTGTTTTTTTTTTTTTTTTTGCAATTTGAACACTTTTTTCGGCTTGAATGTTGGTTTAAGTTTTGTTGTGTCTAAAACTTATGTTTTACTTGTTTTTTTTGTGTTTGAACTCATGGTTGTTTCAATGCAATTTTTGGATATTTGGTTAATTTCGGTTTAGTATGATTTTTTTTGGATACTTTGGTTATATTTGATTGTATATGGTTGTTGAAAACCGAAACCGGACCGGTCCCATAGGTAATCGGATCTTAGCGGATTTTGTTTGCTTCAACCGAACCGGTCCAAACCCGGTTGATTTCGACCGATACCGTACCAAAGTTTTGAAAAAAAACCGAATGGAACTTATACACTAAGATCAGAAACTCCAAACAACTGATTTAACAGAACCGAAACTGAATGGTGGACCAAACCCTAGGCCTAGCACTCACGAAAAACCTTGTATTTAATGGGTGTAGCAGACATATTCATCGTCGATACCACTTCATTAGAGAGTGTGTCTAGAATGAATTGATCAATGTCAACCATGTACCCGGGGCTGAACAAAGATCTGATATTGACCAAGCACTTGGAAGATTGAAGTTTTAAAAGATGTGAAATCTTGTTGGAGTTAAGGATTTATCGAAAATGAACTTCAAACTTAAAGAGGAGAATGTTGGAAGTAAACTTGAAGATAGCTTGGTTCTCAAACATCAAAAAAGTTATTTGAGAAAAGGAATTACTATTTTGTTTAGGAATTATTTAAATACTAGGTAATAATCTGCGCCTTGCGCAGAATGAAATTAAGAAGTTCATTATTTTTTAGAATAAGAAGATATTATATCTGATTAATTCTACGTTACACCAAATCGCCGATGGAGGTGCGTTTCTTATTTTCAAAGCGGAATCGGAACCGGAAGTGCTCAGACTCTCATGGAATCGTCACGAATCACGCTTCTGTAATTGTGATGTCTGGAAGCGTGACGAAAACACATGGTTCACAGGAAGTGTGACGAACACACGGTTCATAGGTGAAAACGTGATGGTCGTTGATCGAAAGCTTGCCGGTGACTGTATTTTTTATGTGCAAAGAATATGGAACATTATTCTTGTGGCTTGCAAATTTTAATTGATTTATAGCCCAGTTAACTCATTTTATTTTTATAATCTTGATTCATAAATAACAATAGAGATGAACACTAAATACGTAAATCAATTTGAACTCCAGGTTTCTGAACAATAATGTAATTGTAATATGTTTTTTTTTTTACTTATTTGTTTTGCTTCATGTTGTTTGTACTATTAGTTGGTGTGTATGAAATAATTAACTCGCGTACTTTATATTATCAGTTTCAAAGTAATTATACATATGATTTACACATGTTATATTATATTTGTTCTTTGTAACTATACATATTTTTTATTTGAGTTATACTATATGAATTATGTACTAAATTTTACTATTTAAAATATTTTATTCAATATATTAACTTTGGTGTTATATATATATATATATATATATATATATATATATATATATATGCTTCTAACAGGTATTCACTTCATAAATATTTTTAAAATTATGTTTCTGCGCTTCTTACCACTTTTAGATCCTAATTCAAATCAAAGTAGTACTTGAGATTGTCAAGTCATTTTGAAGCAAAAAGATTATAAGTTAATGCTTAATCTAAATGCAACCAATTTAATGAAGTGATATGATTTAAGAACAATACTAAATTGCAATAAAGGAATAAGCTTTCTTTCAATAAGTAAGAATAAGAGCCATGGGATTAGGTATTTGAGTTGGGTGATCCAGTTTCAATCTAAAGGTGGTAAGCTTTCAATACAAATGTATCCTTAAGTATAAACAACTTAACTAAACAAGGTCTAGGTCTAGACAAATACTCATTTGCTTAACTTAATTAAACACAAATGGTCATTGGTTTAAATAATTCAAGCAATCATTAAGATTACGTTTAATAACTATATAAGACTTCTTAGATACAAATGTCGTTGGCTAAGAAGTCTTAGAACTAAGTAAAGTTGGTTCAGTCATTTCAACATACACCTTGTGAGAAAGAAATGAGTAAAGATCAATCATAGAGTTATCAAATCTAGAATATCATTAAACACACTCAATTAGCAAGGAAACACTTAGATCTAACACTAAACACCTTATATCTACACTTAATCATCCTAATCAACCTAACCCATGAATCTAAGATGGATCTACTCACTAATAAACATGATTAACCTAATAACAATGGTTGATTGTTGGTTAAACCTTATTAGTGATCAAAATTACTAAAAAAAACTTCAGAGAATAAGATGAAAATAAGATAAAGTTATGATCTTTCACCAAATAGGTTCTTACTTTTTGAGATAATACAAGATAACTCAGTTTTTAGGTCTAAAACATATTTATAGTAAGTTAAAACCCGTCCTGGATCAACCCAACTACCCTAGGCCGACCCAACTAAAGATGGGTAAAATCTGCCTTAGAAACAAGCCACGCCCTGCTCTCCGCCGCTACCGTAGCTCGCGGTCACTTCAAGAAATGCCGCGGCCACCTCAGTACTGCAGGATTCTCTGGTCGACTCGATTTGTTCCTGGCCGCGACTTGCTCCCAGCCATGACGACTGCCCATGGTGAGCCATGTGAATCCCATGCCCTTCACTTCCCGCAGTGACAGCCCGTGGGAGTCTCTGGTCGCTTTGCAATATTCGTCGTTGAGGATCCATGAATCCGTGATCACCTCCCAGCCACGGTGTCTCGCCCACAGTGAACCTGGCCCGCCACAACCTTGCTTTGCACGCGGTGGATAGCTGATTCTGCACCATTCCTTTCTATTGTGAACATTTCTGAAGCTCATTTGGTCTCTAAGTCTGATTAGCACTTCTCCAAACCTGAAAACACATAAATGCAATCTAAACAAACTCTAAATGCATTAAAATGATCAATATGTACACAAATGAATTATTAAAACCATGAAATTCATAAGATATCAGCATACCCTCTTCCGTTTCATGTAACATAGGTTTAATCTGGATATTTGTTCGGTTTTAGGTTAGTTTTTTAGTTTTTAATCTATTATAATATATTTAATACTCTTCATTTACATTTATTCTGTTTATTTGGTTAAAATACTTGAGGTTTTTAGACTTTTTAATGATAACCAAAAACTATTTTTATTTTATTTCATGTTATATGAATTTTAAACAGTCATGATGTCAAGCCAATGGTTTCATATTATAATTTCCAAATACATGTAAAATTAGATAAAATAATATCAAATCTAGATAATAATTGAAGAAAAAAAATTATTAAGAAAATCCTTTCATTACAATTTGGTTGGTGGTGAATGAAAACATTAAAAATAATATTTTAGCTTCCAAGAGAATTAGAATTACCACTTGTAGTGAATATTTAGTTATATAGGTGCTCAAGTCAATGTCCACATGTATATATGATTGGGCAAATATCTGTAAATTTTGATTTGACTCATCATCCTTTTCGATTCAAACAAAAAATCTAAATATCCGTAACTCTATGCAGAAAAGCAAATACTAATATGCAATATCCGTAAAAACGAAGCAAATCACAAATTCTAATATTTTTTAAAAAAAGGATGTTCGATCTGATCCGTTATATGCTTATGTATATACATATATTTAATGAAGTATATATAAATTATATAAATAATATATTTTATATAAGGTTTACAATATTTGTATTTAATAAATTAGGTATTAGTACTAAAAAAGTGAATAAGTTTTTCTTTTGTGACAAAATTTTATTATTTGAGATATTTATTTATTTTTACAGATCGAAACTGATTAAAATATAATTTTTTTGGGACACTGTTAAGCTGAATAGTTACGAATCGAATTGGATAATTGATTATTCAGATGAAACATATCAGATCACGAATACCTCCAAAATCTGAGATATCCGATTCATACCCACTTTTACATGTATGTGGAACGTCCTAAAATCATTCGTACTTAATCTTGTTTAAATTGTAGTGTAAAGATCGACAATTGTATAATATTTTGTTAGAAACTACTTATAATCTATGAATTAAGAATTCATTACTAATATTGTATGATTCTATAGGGTCACACACCTAAACAAACTAAATAATAAATATGTTGGAAGATAATACATATATATATATAATATGTTAATCTATATATATTTATTTGGACATGAATTATCTTACTGCGATTAAGGCCTCGATTGGTACAACAGATGATAAAACATTAGCAGTATGCTGCATAAGCTGTATGCTGCAGAAGCTGTATGTTTTCATTAAGGTTTTTTAAAAAAGTGATTGGTAGAGCAGTAGCAGTATACAATTTTTAAAATATCATAATAGTTAGTATAATAATATACTTATTTTAAAATAATATTTACATATTTATTATATATGTTAATAATATATTTTTATTAAAAATAATGAATCTTATTTATTATATAAATTATATTATAGTTTATATATGAAATATTATTATTTAAAAAATTAAATATTTTTTTTTGGATATAAAATATTTTAATATTATTAAATAAATTAATTAATTAAATAGAATTTATATATATATTATCATTATTTATTAATTGATAGAGCAATAAATGATTCATACATAAAATTAATATATGTTATATATATTTATTAGTGTCTAAATAATATATATATATATATATATATATATATATATATATATATATATATATATGTTTGTGTGTGTGTTTATATCTATAATACATATCTAAATTATGTTTGTTATTAAAAATAATGAACGATATGTGTAATTATATAAATTATATTATATTTAAATGTGAAATATTTTTTTATAAAATTAAAAATATTTAGTTATAAATATAATTTTTATTTTTAAAATATAAGTATAATTTTTTACTATAATAATATTTTATATTATTAAAAAAAATTAATTATATATAATTATTTTTAAGTTTTATATATTTTAACTGCAAATGCTCTTCCAAAAGCTCCATATGAGAGCATTGAGCAAAGAGCATTTGGAGAGCATTAGCATTTGATAAATACTTTTCTAAATGCTTCTTGGTCAAATGGTGATTGGATAATAGAGAGCATAATGTTTATGCTAATGCTCTACCAATCAAGCCCTAAGATTATAAATATAATGGGCCAAGTTGAGATTATTAATATAATCATCCGGTTCGTTAGTAAACCTAAATCAATTAGGTCATGTGCCTCTTATTTATGTAGTTTTGCTTAATGAAGCAAAGCAATACATTATTCTTGGCCGCACACACAACAACATCTACGTTAGACATGAGAACGTGTGGTGAGGTTTAGTAAAGAAGAAAATTGTTTCTTCTGAAGGTGTTCATCAAATTTTGAGACATGAACTCGACGGTACTAGCATTCCATTTTAATTCAGTTTGTATGAGTGTAGATATCGATAGAGGTACGACGTTTGGAGTACTATAAATCTCGACTTAGTTTATTTATCTTTCCATTGCAAATAACCAAATATATTCGAAATCCTAAAGATCTAGATTTATTTCATTATTAGCATGAGATTTTAGGCAAATATAATTCATAGGTTATTTTATAAATCTTTATAAACCAGTATGAATTTCTATAGTTGTATCAGAGCTTACTTGTTTGAATGCTGAAATTAGATCTTACTAAATCTATAATTTGGTATAGATAAATGATTTTAGTAATATTGATTACTTTGAATTGATATGCTCGCATGTTAAGAACAAAAACCCTAATTTGATTACGGTACAAATAGGTTGATATTTATATATTCGATGTATAATAATCGGATCGTTAAGTTACAGCAATAACGATAACCAAACACGTATATGGAGATATAGTTTTTTTGTTTGTAGTGTTTTGAAAAACTAATGCGTTGTGCTTATGTTCAGAATAAGATTATATGAACATTAAGATTATTCTAATCAATTAGTTTTGACATGCTTTTGTTTCGTAGTGTTTTTATGCTTGTCTCGATACATGAATTATATTATTTAGTACACATGTATATAGTAACAACTGATTGCTTTCATAACTAATATATGTATTTAGAATAACCATATTATATCAAAGAGTTGGTGTAGATTTGGATATGAACGATTTGGTTAAGTCGAAGTTAAAGGGAAAGGACGTTTGATAGTTTTCGTTATAATTCTAATTTGATTAGAATTAAATACTAAGATTATTTAATAAATAATTAATAACTTTAATTATATTAAAATTAGTTTAATTATTTATAATTCAATTAAAATACATATAAGATATGTATTAGTTATATTTATATTTTATATAATTGAATTAAAATATTTTTGATGAATTATAAATTATAAAATTGAATTAAAATTCGTTCTTCAATTAATTTCAAATATTTTTGATGACTACCAAAATCTTATCAACCAAGGTTCGTTTCATTGTAAGATGGTTTTACCAAAGTAAAGTGTCTGCAATTACATGAGTGGTGGATAGTGACAGTTACCATGTGAAACAAGATTGGTAACTTGACTAGACTATCAAAACGGTTTTAGGCTTAGAGACATAGGTTGGATAAGACATAAGATGTCATCTGACAACTAAGAATTATATTGGATATAATTAGCAAAGTGTTGCTTATCTAAATAGCTAGAATTCGGGCGATGAGCCAAAAGCTCACTCGAATTTTAATGAAATATGGATCTTGAATTATTATATTCATTTGAGGAAAATGTTTTGAATATAATACGAGTTTTATTAATTGTTGAGATTTCTCAAATTCATGAACATCATATTAACTTTCCGTTCTTCTATCTCAGAAATGTCAATTCCCCACAACTTGTTTTCATTTCGATATGTTCTTAAGAAGAACAAACTGAATGGATTGAACTTCTTTGAATGGTATCGAAACCCAAGAATTGTTCTCAAACCAAAGGCTAAGAACAAAGAAATAGGTAGGACAAGTTGGATTGGGAATCCTAGCGAGTCTAATCCTTTTCTTAAGTTTAATCCCCATTTGGAAGATCTGAAAAGACTTTTAAAAAATCGTCTAGGGGTATTTATGTTATAGAAGTAAATGTTACTACTTCTGATTCTACTTCTTGGGTATTGGATACCAGTTATGGTGCTTATATATGTATGAATATGAATGGCCTACGAAGTAGTAGAACTTTGGAGAGAGGACAAGTGGAACTACGCATTGAAAATGGAGCAAGAGTTGCTGCATTAGCCGTGGGAACATTTCATTTGTCTTTACCTTCAGGCTTGATTTTAGAACTTAAGAATTGCTACTATATACCTGCTATAAGTAGGAATATTATTTCCATTCCTTGTTTGTATTTAAAAGGATTTCAATTTTCGATCAATAATAAGTGTTGTTCTTTTGATCGTAATGATGTCTTTTACGGTAGCGCTTTATTAGGGAATGGACTTTATATTTTAGACCAAAGCGTGCATGTCTATAATATCAGTACCAAAATATTCAAGTCTAATGACACGAATCAGACTTTTCTTTGGCATTGTCGTTTGAGCCACGCGAATGAGAAACGCATTCAAAAGCTTCATAATGATGTACTTTTGAGCTCATTTGATTATGAATCATATGAAAATGTGAATCTTGTTTATTGGGTAAAATGGCTAAGGCTTAATTTACTTGACACGATGAGAGAGCCAAAGACTTGTTGGAACTTATACATACTGATGTATGTGGACCAACGAGTATAAATGCTAGAGGAAACTATCAGTACTTCGTTACATTTACTGACGACTTCAGTAGATATGGTTATGTTTATCTAGTGAAACATAAGTCTGGATATTTGAAAAATTCAAAGAATGTCAGAATAAAATACAAAATCAGCTTGATAAGAAAATAAAATCTCTTCGATCTGATCAAAGTAGAAATATTTGAGTCAAGCATTTAATGATCATCTGAGAGAATGTGGAATTGATTCAGAACTCAATCCTCCAGGAGACCACGATGGAATGGTGTGTCCAAAAGGAGAAATCAAACTTTATTAGATATGGCTCGGTCTATGATGAGTCATGCATATCTTCCACCATCTTTTTTAAGGATATGCTCTCAAAACGTCTGCGTTTATGCTAAACAGATGTCCATCATCAGTCAAGAAGATGCCACATGAGATGTGGACTGGAAAGGTTCCAAATTTTGCCTTTTCTGAAAATTTGGGGGGTTATAGTGCTTATGTATAATGTATGTTTACCGATAAGCTTGGACCGAAATATGATAATTGCTACATCATTGGTTATCCTAAAAGAATCAAAGGTTATTACTTTTACAATTACAACGAGAAAAAAGTGTTTGTTGCTCGTAGTGGTGTTTTTTCTAGAAAGAGAATTATTTTTCCAAGCAGAACAGTGGGAGTAAAGTAAACCTTGAAGAAGTTCGAGAAGCACATGAGATTGATTTGTCTTCTCAAGAAGATGATCAATTAGACTTACGAAGAGTTGTAGAATCTACACCTGTGGAACCTGAGGTACATGTTGGGGTCAAAATTGGTCATGACGGAATCAACGACCAAAACTTTCTGTAAACTTAAGAATATGTTTTAGAAATACGAAAAAGTGTCAAGAAGAAATCTAAAAAATTTCCGAACAAAGGAATTCCATAAACTAAACAATCTTCATCTTGGAAATCATTGGAAAATCGAATAAAACGATCCGCGATTGTCCAAAATGGAAAAATTAGCAAAACACGGCTGTAACGTCCAAACACCCCAAAACGGTGAAGCTGTTATTGTGGTCGAAAACGGTAACCTCGAGATCAACGTCTACGATTAGTTCTCCTTATATTCTCCGATATGATCTCGGGTCGAGAAAACGAGAAACAATCGAAACCGAACAACCGACCAGCTCGCCAATAGGTGAGCTGGCCGTGCTTAACCAGCTCGCCTGTTGGCTAGCTGAACCAACCAGTCCAGCTCACCAACATGTGATCTACCATGGTTTTGACCCACTTTTAACCATGGTATTGAGATGATTTTATATTTTATATATATGTTTTGGAGTCTATTAGATATGTTTTCAGGTTCAAGAGCATTTTGGAGTAAACTGATGATTTAGGTGCCCTTATGGAGCTTAGAGGATAGTTTTCCCGAGATGACTAGAAAGATCAGACAACAAGGTCGATATCCAGAGATACATATCGATCGATACACATTTTGTGTAATCGATCGATGACGCTTCCGTAGAAGATGACAAATTGAGATACTCCATCGATCGATGTACGCCATGTACCATCGATCGATATGAAGCGTGAGGAACAAGTTTGACTTGGCCGACTTGAAGCCCAAGTTCTCCCAATATTACAAGATTGCCCCTAACGAGTTTTTAACCTAATGGAACTCATATTTATAGTTATGCCTATGTGTTTTGGTTAGACATGCTTTTTGTGCTTCAAGTGTGCCTTTAGTGCATTTGATTGCTTCTCTTCTAATACTCATAGTTCTTTGATTTATAAAAGTATTCTTTTCATCTTATTCTTATTGTCATAAAAGGTTATAGAATTCTAGATTTAGAAGAACACACAAAGAGATTTGTTGTTTAAAAGAACCAAGTGTTCAATCTTCTAATCTAATGAATTTCTATTATTACCTTGATGCTATGAATCACTTAGCCATGTCTGAGTAGATTCACTTGTTAGATTTAGGGTTCAAATAGTTATGAGGGATTAGCCCCAACTATGGATAGTTGAGTTGTGATATTCATTATCCTAGTGAACCCTAATGCTTACTCTAGAATAGCTAACTAGAGTATGATCATGGAATGATTTAACATGTTAATCATCATCCTGAAATCATCTAAGTATAAGCTGAGGTCCTCTTGGGACGTACGAGAGACGGTCTAGGATCTTGGTGAACTCATATTCAATTCGATATGAAGCTATAACGATCGATAATCCTATAGAGTAATCGATCGACGGCTACCCATATCGTCCGATATTGCTGTCAAACCATCGGTCGATATTGCCGGCAATCAGATCAATGGACGAGTCTAATAGCGATTGCTAATAGACTTATCTAAGAGTTGAAGTTATTTAATATCTTGCAAGCAACTTATAAAGACATCTATAGCATTATAATCCTGATTATCTGAATAGCAATCTTGAATCTAACTACTTTCTTTTATTGTTTAAAACCTAAACCAATTCTCTTGAGCAATTCACCATTGCTCACAACTGCAATTTACTTTTAAACCTTAATCAACCTAGCATAATCACTTAGGATTGTATCTTTTGTGTTCCTTAGTTCCTTGTGGATTCGATCCCTAAGTACTACAACTGAACCTCTTATTTGAGAGAGTAATTCACTCCTTAAGGTAATTTGAGTGATATCAACATGCGAGCTGGCCGGTGTGAATTTTGGTTCCCCCAGTTTGGCGTTAGAAGGAGGGGGGTTAGGATTTATCTAACTCCCAGAACGCATTACGCTCGATCAATTATGATGACAAAAGAACAACCAACTCGTGAAAATTAAAACGTTGAAACTCGAACTCCAGACGCGACCACGATTAACGCTGCAGCTAACACTGTATCGTTGCAAGAGGTACTCTCTGCTTATCAAAAGAAGACGGACGAGCAGGATAAGCTAATCAGATCTCTCGCTAAACAAGTCAAAACCCTAATCGCCAAGACCAAAGTTATTCACCCCCGCGGAACCACAAGAATCCGCGGAAGAAGACTCGATTTCATGACTCCTATGGATTGTCCCTGAACCGAGCAGGGTAATAAACCGGGGCAAACCTCCGAAAAAGATAACCCTGATGCGACATGAAAGGATTCAGAAAAATCTCCTTATCACGAACAGGAGGCCGAGGAAAACGGTGTCGAAAGAGTTAATCTGAAAACAAGCGACCAATCCAATCTGTCGGAGGAAGACGCTGAAGTTCATCCAAGAAGGAGGGATATCACAGTCCTCAGACAAAATATTCTCTCGAACACTCTCCCACCGACGACGAGGAGGAGCTCTACTGCATGGAGCATGCAAAAACGGCTGAGGAACAATCTCAGGTTACTCGCAGCAAACGCCGACGTGGTCGGAAAACTGCTGGCGACCCAACTGAGATTCGCCATCTCCGTGATTATATCACTGAAGCAGCTGCAGCGGTAACAACAGTGAAGTCTCGAATTCACCATGCCACTAGCGCCGCGCCATAAATAGATCAATTTCTGTACAAATCTTAGAAAATGCCTTTTACGGCTCGTATCACCGAGATTAAGCTGCCTGATCCCGGAAAGCTCAAAGTGCCGACTTATGATGGAATGACTAATCTTTAAGCGCACCTACAGGCCTTGCAGATCACTATGGAGCGAGCAAAGCTCAAAGAAAGTGAAAATAACGCGGGTTGCGTCTCTTCGTCAAAAACCTAGACGGGGCAGCGCTCGAGTGGTTCGCTCGACTTAAGCGAAATTCGATCGGGAGTTTCCGCCAGCTCGCCTCGGAGTTTCTGAAGCAGTACTCGATGTTCATAAATCGAGAGACTTCTGATGCCGACCTCTGGACTCTATCCCAGAAGGAAAACAAACCTCTCCGCGACTTCATGAGTAAGTTCAAACTCATCATGGCTAAGGTTAGCGGAATAAGCGACAGAGCAGCCATCGACGCGCTATGAAAGTCGCTCTGGTTCAAATAAAAGTTCAGAAAGTGGATAACTCTTGAGACCGTGTTCGATCCAGGATGCGCTCCACAAAGGTACCGATTTCATCATCATCGAAGAGGAGACTAAAATCCTGGTGGAGCAGCATAAACCGACGAAGACGTCTGCAAAAGACGCCGCGTCTGAGCAAAAGCCAAAAAAGAAAAATCCTCGTAACGACAAGTACGTCAATCACGAGGGACAAGATCTCCAAGCGGTGCATAACTACGCCATCAACTCTGGATCAGACAAGGGAGAACTACGGAGAACACGTTGACCAGGAACTCGAGTTACAACGAAAACGCCTTCTGCGACTTCCACCAGACCTGCAGTCATTATACCGTTAACTACAAAGTTCTCGGTGCAAGACTGGCCGCAAAAATTGCTCGCGGGAGAACTCTCCAAAGTATCCAGCGTAAAGGACCTCATCCGCGACTCGGACCGTCCCCCAAAAACCGATAGGAACTCGCAAGCAGACACTTCACCTCAAGAGAACCAAATGGGTGAGAAACGCAGACAAAGACAAGATGAGAGAGGGAACGATGCTAACCCCTGAAGGGTCAATATGATCATCGGCAAATCGTAATACTACTGCGATACCATCTCGTCCATCAAATCCTATCGACGAAGAGCCGAGGTGGGTTCGACCTGGCCGACACCCTCGGATGATGCTCCAAGAGGTGTAATCGCCTTCGAGAAGGCCGAAACTTCTGGCATCGACCACCCGCACGCTGATCCTCTCGTCATCGACCTAGTCATAAGCGATTTAGAGGTCACACGAGTACTCATTGGTACCGGAAGCACCGTCAATGTGATCTTCCGCGACACTTTGACGTGAATAGGAATCGAACTAACAGAGATCGAACCGATACCAAAGCCGTAGACCAGTTTCTCCAGCGAAACGGCTATGACTCTAGGGTCAATTCGACTCCCAGTGGCCACAAAGGAAGTGACCAAGATTGTTACTTTCGCAGTCGTCGATCGACCGGCCATCTACAACATAATCATGGGCACGCCTTGGATAAATGCCATGAAGGCAGTTCTCTCGACATACCACTTAGGCATCAAGTTCCCGACACCTACGGAAGTCACAGCAATTTGGAGATGCCAAAGACAGTCGCGGTCTTGCTTTTTAGTGGAACATAAGCTAAGGCAAATGGCTATCGCCATCATGAAACCGAAACGGTGAAATCAACTCCGTCAACCGCGGAACACGAGCCCAAATCTGCAACGGTCGAGAAGCAACAAGCTTCCAAACCCATCGCTTCTACCCAACCGGAGGAGAAAAACCCGGAAAAAAACACCGATCCAGCGACTAAAGCGATCAACGCGTCTGCAATAGCCGAGTAAAAACACTTGCGCCAACAACCAGAACTACGATATGGCTTGAGTCCCAAAAGGGATGCGTAGTCAGCTCACCTAAAGAAGAATTCAGCTATCCCCTCTCTAAAACGGGGGGGGGGGACTGGGTGCGTATACGAGTATTCGTATACTCCCATATTTTTAAAAATAAAATATATCCGCTTTGTACTAGAGATTTTTGAAACATTTCAATAAAGACAAAGTTAGAATATCGCAAAATCTCTCCTTTATCGAAAAAAATAATCCACAACAAACTCGAATTCCGAACACGTTCGGAAATTATTTCCGCAGTAAGTTATCAAAAAAACACATGTTTGTTTTGACCAAAAATGTATACTTCGTATCAACACCAATATTTCGAAAAGAACCGGCAAGACGTCGCCCAAAGTATTAGAAAAATATTCATAAGTCCATCCACGACTATAAAATCACAAACGCTCGTCGATTGGCCCCGCCGAGCACATCTGCCATCTTAAACAAGCCCGTACGATCCACTGGTCCTTATACATCCGACTAGGATAAAATAGCACGATATAAAAGAAATCTAAACTTTTGGTCAGCACTGTCGGACTTTAAATCGGTACGAAATCAGGTTAAAATCGCAATAGGCAAAACGAAAGCCGGCTAATCATCGCATAGCCTTAAAACCGAAAGTAAACCTAGATATTTCCCTAAACCCAACACACTAGTCGCTAACGTCTCAAGGCATGAATTGAGATCCTAAACGCATGTCACTTCGTCCACATCTAAATGCTCGCAAAAATTGAAACATTCCGATGCAAGCAAACGAATAGGACGATCCACACAAAGAGTTAGGTACGAGACGAAAACTCGTATTCTTCCCTCTACACTTTAACAAAAAACAGATTTAATACTGATATGTTGCATATTTACTTGGTTTTAACCTTGCATTCTTATTCATGTTGAGCATATAGATTAGATTTAGGCATTCTTAGGCTGCATTTTGCATTCATTTGTCTTTATCAGGTGGTGAAACATGCTGTGGAGTTCTTGGAGGTGTTTGGGATCAATTATGTGCCAAAAGAGAGTGCAAAGATGTCATTTGGCGAGCCGGAGCAGCCACAGCGGAGTCAAGAGGTCGCTGCGAGCAACATCAGTCACAGCGGACCCCCGGGGCGGAGTCAGGGGGTCGCTCCTGACCACAGCGGAGGCTCGGCAGCGGATGTAAGGAGACCGCTCGCGTTTGAGAGACGGGACGAGAGAAGAGCGCCGCAGCGGGGTCTTGGCAGCGGGTTCGGGAGGCCGCTCCACGCCACAGCGGACCCCGGGGCGGAGTCAGGGGGTCGCTCGCGTTCAATAGAAAAGAAAAGCAGCCACAGCGGGGTCTTGGCAGCGGGGTTGTGACCCCGCTGTGCGTCTTTTATGTGGCGAAAATAAGATTTTGAGGACCTTTTTGCAATTTTTGTTTTTTATGTTTTGAGTTTCAGAAACCTAATTTAAAGCTACGTTGTAAGCCTCCAGAGGCTGATTATCTTTTGTTCTTGAAGAAAACTTCTTTTGATTCAAAATTTCATTGCTTTCATCTTGTGTTCTTGTTGATTTCTTGTCTATCTCTTTACATGATTAATCTGAAATCCAATATGGGTTTAAGAGGAATCATGGATATTAGTGAGTAATCACCTTTTGAATTCATGGGTTAGGGAGATTAAGGGTGATTAGGGAGATTTAGGATGTTTTAGTGTTAGATTTCTCTTGTTCCTTGCTTATTAGAGTAACCATAATGCCTCTTTTGAATTGATCACTCAAAAGTTGATCTCTAGACATTTCCCACTCACAAAGTGTTCGATGAAATGTCTGAGTCAACTCTCTTAAGCTTTTAACAGTCTTTACCAGGGACACTTGTTGTTAAAGTTGTTAAGATGGCTAATAGATCTATTCCTAATGATTACTTTCATAATATTCAACCAAAGACATTTGATGCTTGAGTTATGGTAGTAAATGAACATTCATCTAGACATAGAGCTTGTTTAGAATCGTATCTAGG
>CAKOAT010845154.1:83697-143290 GCA_932364175.1 Eruca vesicaria subsp. sativa | reverse complement strand
TACTTTCATAATATTCAACCAAAGACATTTGATGCTTGAGTTATGGTAGTAAATGAACATTCATCTAGACATAGAGCTTGTTTAGAATCGTATCTAGGCCTAAGGTAGACAGTTTAATTGATCGCTTGCCATCCTTAGATCGAAACTTGATCACCCAAAGTCAAATTCCCTATACCCATGAGTTCTCCTTTATCTTCATTGTCAAAGTTATATCTTTTATTGCATTCTAGTTTTAGTTAATCTTAAAAACCAACCAATCACATGATCACACTTAGATTAAGCTAGTACTTGTATTCTCGGTGCTTTTAAATCCCTCGGAACTGGTTCGACAATCATCTATACTACAACATTTGCCTTACGAGCCTCAAAAACTCCTAATATCAAATACTTAGAAAAATTTCGGTAATATAAACATCATTCGATACACGCCACCCAGCGGCAGGGATTCAAAGCCACCAACGACCACTCCCGATAAAATACTACAAACGATCACACTACAACAAACGTCGAAAACATCAATCATCGAATTCATAAAACCCAGACGCAGAGCATTGACCAGCATTCGCATTAGCCCCCGGCTGATCGACCTCGCCACTTTCGGCAGGGATCTTAGTCCCAACCTCAACCGAGTCTGGTGACACCACAATGGGATCCCACTGCGCCCACATTCGCGCCTCAAGGTTGAGGAGCAAAGACTGCTTTTTCTCCTTCCTATCTAAGTGTGCCTTTCGCTTGGCATACTCCTTCTCATACGAGTAGTCCGCGAGTTGAGTAATGTGTAACCCGCCAACCACACCGCGACACTCACGATAGTCGCCATTGGTTCTTTGCGCATCTTTAATCCTAGAGTATTGGGTCGCAAACCGTTCACAACGAACTTCACCTCCTCAGCGATTTTTCTCTTGCCCTCTCGACGAGCACGACGAACTCTCTGATCGTAAATATCCTTAATACGACAAGAATCAGCCACGTACTCCTCCTTCACACGAGCAACCTCCCTTTCGGCCCACTCTTGAGTGCGAAAGGAGTTAGCGTCGATCTCCTCTTTGAAATGAACGACCTTTTTCTCCACCAAATCCGCACGAAACTCGGCAAGATGGGCCTCGGTGTTGCTCGTATAAAGAGCTCGGCTCATAGTAAGAAGTCCCTGCGAAAAAAGAGAGATCGATAAGAGTTAAGCAAAACTTTCCGGTCATGTATCAATAAACGTAAAACTAATTCCAGAACATGGCCAGGGTCGCCATCTGAAAAATTAGAATTTTAAGATCCACCGGCACATATCCAAACGCTCCCATCTGTGTGACTATCAAGGAAATTCTTGAGTATGTTGTTGGGAGTGGAATTGGCATCATCAGACGCATCATCGTCAACAACCACATGACTATCTTTGCGGAACTTTGACCTATCCCTCCTCGTTGGAGACACGTATGGAACAAAGCCTTCTATACACATATATTCTTCGGGAACCGGCGAGGCTGGAAGAAACCAAGATCGATAGAGAGCGACTGCATGGCGAACGCGCTTCGGAGTAAAGCCATTCCAACGGCATTCCCCGTCTTGAAGCAAATTCATAACCGTTAGCAGGCATTCCGGTAAAAGAGGGAGAGGGTTGATCTCTGGAAGAACAAAAGAAAATGAATGAAATTTAAATTCTAAACATGCATGCAATCAAATCACGATACCTTTCTGACCCCATCTGATCCTAAAAAGAGGAATGCAGTTCTCCTCAACTGATGCACTATCCATGCGAACATAGAAAAAGTTTTTCTTCCAAAGAAGATAGTGCAACGTAAAATCAGTAACTATCACCATGTCGCGAGGATGGCGCAACCGAACCCTTCCTGAATCCCCCTCGGGTTTCAATAAACTTTGTGATCGGCATCGAGAGTCATACCTCGCTCGTAACTCAGCACCAAAATCCCGACGAGTTGTTGTAAGCTACCGACAGCCCAAGACGATGGAGGAACCGAACGACGATCTTTGTAATCGGAAACCACAAATGATATTGCGTCAAGAACACATCATAGCAGGTGAAATAGCCATCAGACGCAGTCTCATCGTCCTCTCCAGCTGTCGGAAGACAAGACTCCACTGCGTCCGGGACACGACAGAAACGCCAAATGGAGTTAAGGCCGTTGGGACAGATTATACTCAGGAATCCGACGACACGGTTGGCGTAGAAGGGAGGCTGAACCCAGGTCTCGGGCTTGGCAGACCTCGTTTCACCCTCGGCCGCTCGATACGCCTCGATATCCTCTGGATCAACTAAAGGTAGCACGAACTCCTCCTTTGGCTCTATGATATAATATTGCGAACTAGCCCCATCAGAACCGTAATGATCAGAGCTGGTCTCGGAGCGATTTCTCCTCTTTGAAAACATGGTCAAAGGTGAAAAGAAAAGTGGGAAGGGAAACGAAGAGAGAAACTTTCTTTACCTTAGTTTAAATTATGTGGAAAAAAGTAAAGAATTTGAAAACTTACTCCACATATTTATAAGCAAGATTCTACTATTCACCTTCGGACTTTTGGTCGTTAAAGTTCCGCCTAATTCTACCAAACTTGCCAAACAAGTTCAAACTTCTCGCAAGAACTCCACGATTGGCGAGCTGGCCGTGCCTGACGAGCTCGCCTGTTGGTGAGCTGAACCAACCAGTCCAGCTTGCCAACAGGCAAACTGGCCATGCCTGAACAGCTTGCCTGGTTGCGAGCTGAACCAACCAGTCCAGCTCTCCAACAGGCGAGCTGGCTGTGCCTGACCAGCTTGCCTGTTGGCGAGCTGAACCAACCTGTCCAGCTCGCTAACATGCTAGCTGGCCGTTCTTGACCAACTCGCCTGTTGGCGAGCTGAACAAAACCATCCATGCCCCTCGACTCGATCATACTTTGAACTGTCGTTTCGTCTCGATCCGTCTTACCGTTGGAGTTTTACGATAAAAACCGTAAAAGGCTTGTTTCTCGTAAAACCTCGAGTAAATCGTATAAAACGGCAACGGTTAAACAAAAAACCGAACATTGCCAAACTATACGATTAACTCGAGATTTTTTATGAAAACGGCATCGTATCAGGAAACGATCTCGTCTAATGTCGTAAAATGGCTATATCGCAAAACGGCTCAAAAAGTCCTAAAACGCGATAAATGCCCACTCATGACTTTAGAAAAGATCCAGACCAAAGATATGATGACGGCTTACTCATTATTCGCAGGAGTGGGAAAATGTCAAGTTTGAAGGTAAAATAGAATTTTTCTGAAGAAAAATGGAAAGAACAAGATAAATGGAAGATTTATAATAAGTGTGAATCGAGGCGGAAAAGGAAAGAACAACCGCCTAGAGAAGGAGTATATAAGCAGAAGGTTGAGGACAAGAACAATGGATACGATTTTCAGAGCTCTCATCTCACAGTAAAACTTTGCACTTAGCATTTAGGAAACTTGCCGTTTTTGTTATCGAGCTGCGTCTCAACTAGGGTTTTAGTCTTAGGTTGCTATAACTAGTAAACTCGCCGTCAGCTCTTGTAGCTAAGGGTTTTACCTTTCTGTACCGTTCTTACGCAAAATCAGAATAAGAAACCTCTTTGCTCTCTTTTCGATTCTCATATTGTTTTACTATCTTTCTCGTATTCTGATTGCTTGGCGTGTGGTTTAGCAGATATCTGGGACCTCTGGAAAATTAGGATTTTCCCTAAGTTACTTAATTTACGAAAATCGACGGTGTGAATTTCGGTTACCACAATACATAAGTTCAAAATGAAACGTCACGAACCTGATATATATGGGGTTTGGGAGACGGATCATCATGATCTATTGATGATAGAGAGTGATGATTCGACGTCCTTTGAGGAAGCTATGATGGGATATGACTCCGATATATGGTTTGACATAAGAATTTCGGAGTTGGAATCTTCGTTTTAATGAGGAAATCAAAGAGTTTGATTGCATTAGAAATGAAGAAGAACCTTGCGTTTACAAGAAAACTAGTGGGAGCATAATTGTTTTTTTGGTGTTGTATGTAGATTACATACCTATTGAGTTTGTTTCTCAATGGAAGACATGGAAAAGATGCGTATATTCTTGGAATAAGAATCTATAGAGATAGATTAAATAAGACTGTTGAACTATGTCAAGATACTTATATCGATAAGGTCTTGCACATAAATAAAATGCATGATTCCAAGAAATTCTTCTTGCCAATGTCTTATGGCATGACTCTTAGCAAGATTCAGTGTATTTCAACACATGATGAGCGAGAGCGGATGAGTAGAATTCCATATGCTTCAGCTATAGGATCTATCATGTGTGACACGATCTGTACTCGTCCAGATGTTTCATGTGTTTTGAGCATGATGAGTTGATACCATTCTGATCTAGGTGAAAGTCACTGGAAATCAGTCAATACTATCCTCAAGTATTTGAGAAATAGTAAGAATAAGTTTTGTCTACGGGGGAAGTGATGAACTTGTTAAGCGGTGAGTTGGAAGAGTTCCAAGCAAATACTAAAGTCTCAATAGATGCAAACGTTGTTGATCCATTAGCTAAGCCTCTTCCATGGCCTAAGAATGAGAGTCATTCTGCGGCCGTAGGCATTGACTATATTAGGATGTGATCTTGATTTTAGTGGGAGGCTTAATGATTATGATATAATGTTTATATTAACATACATTTGGTTATGTTTTAAAATTAATGAAATTGCTTAAGATTTATTTTACTATTGAATAAAATAAATGTCTCAAAATAATTTACATCATTCTTATAGGTCATCAAGTATGTGACTTGATCATGAAACCCTATAAGTGAAAGATGCTATAAATTATTGAGGTCCCTAGTTAAAGTTGTTAACGTGGGACATTAATAACCATGAATGACTAGTTGTGAGGTGATTGATGACTAAGTTTCATGGAGTCATTCAATATGTGGTATTGAAGTCAATCACATGGATATGTGTTAGAGAACACATGATTGGACTGACTTGCTAATGAGAACTCTACAACATTGTTATATGAGCGTCATGAGGTTCTCATTACGACTATTGAGTATAGTCCTTAGACCTAAGTTCATTTTGATCCTTTACTTGTGAATTAGTTCACTTTGATCTTGTCAAACGTCAGCCATAACTGGTGATTATAAAGGCATTGATTAAGTGTTCTATGAAGTTTGTAAGAAACATGGATGAAACGAGATGGAATTTGTGCCTCCCATATAACGGGAGATAAATATCTTTGGGCCTATCGAAGATTTGATACTGAGAAATGCATGGCCATGCTCAAACAAGGAGAATGTCAGTCGTTTGTTTTATCAGTATAAATCATAGTTTGATAAACATGACCTAGCTTAATAAGGATGACACTAGCTCTTGCCTTATGCTAAGATCGAGATATATAGACAAAGGAATTAAAGAATATATGATTCTAGTACACATGGGAGACTGTTGGGAATGTCCTAAAATCTTTTGTACTTACTCTTGTTAAAGTCATAGTGTCAAGATCGACAATCATATAATATTAGGTGGCTATAATGTTTTGCTAAAAACCACTTATAATCTATGAATTAAGAATTCATTACTAATATTGTATGATTTTATATGATCACACACCTAAGCAAACTGAATAATAAATATGTTGAAATATAATATATATACTAGGATAAGACATGCGCCTTGCGTAGGGTGAGTGTATGTAATTGACATATAAAATTTTAGTATTGATAAATTTAAAATTTACATAGGATTTTTTTTATATGTATTTGAAATTTTGGAGTTTTTATATAATTATCTATACGTAGGATAAGAAACAATTGTAATTAGAACTGTAGATCAAAACTTAGAATTTAGTGGGTCCGGTTCATATATATTTTTACTTTTCAGTGTTCGAGTGATGAAAAATAAACGGAATGTCACAGCGCTTAATTGGTAGAGCATTATCAAGTTCCCTAATGTTTTCTTAAGAAGCAGTTGGTAGAATATTTCCATTTACAATATATATAGCTTCAAAACTAATTTAATATAATTTATTTATTTGTCTAATAATATCAGAAAATAAATTTTTAAAAACCTTTTTTAAATAAAAAAGAATTTTATAAAAAATTAAGTTATATTCTAAATTATAATTATGTTTAAAATAATATTATTTCTTCATACGATATGAGATATATATATATATATTAACATAAACACCTATTAAAATAAAATTATTTATTCATATAATTTTATAATCATTGTAACTTATTATAAAAAACATTAGACCTTGGTCACAATAATTTAGGTGAGATTTTTAACAGTTTTAGTAATTTATACTCGTTTTGAAAATTTTAAACTACAACATATATAAAATAATATAAATTTTTATTATATGATTAGTGTAGTTGTGTAATTTATTTTAATAATAAAAAATTAAAAAATGATATAAAGTATACATATTGTTAACAAATATTTATTATTTAAAATCATTAATAGTCATATATATCTTAATCACATTAGATAATTTCGTCGGTTTTATTTAAGGAAAGACTATATAGGAGATTTAGTTTGATATGTTATTGAGTTTGATATGTTTTATATGAGACCAGCAGGCCATGTTTAAAATTATGCTTTATATGAGGTGTTCTAGAATCCTTTCAAATTGAAATAAAATGCATAGAGAGGTGTCACGTAGGATGGAGTTATTTTTAATTAATACAAACTTAAGGTTATAACTTTCCAAATATTTCTCAATTAATATATATG
Source organism: Eruca vesicaria subsp. sativa (assembly GCA_932364175.1). Taxonomy (NCBI): domain Eukaryota; kingdom Viridiplantae; phylum Streptophyta; class Magnoliopsida; order Brassicales; family Brassicaceae; genus Eruca; species Eruca vesicaria. The sequence continues at coordinate 136,573 of CAKOAT010845154.1, read as the reverse complement.
AGATGTTGGGACTACACCAAAATTATAATTTTTTATTAATTTCTAGAAATTATTAATTTATCGATATACTAATCGAACCAAAAACTCAATTTGATACTATAAAATTATATTATTTTAGAGAGATTTTGTGTGTATATTAATTTGTAGAATATTAATTTAAAAAGGTTATATTGTATAACATAAGTTTAGTTGGACCAACATATTTCTCTAAGAGTTATGAAAATCATTCTCATTGTGACACGTGGCTACAAAAAAATGTTGTAATGCTTCATGATTAATATATAGGAGATTTAAAATATTAATCAAATATATTATATGTGAAAATTTTAATTGTTTTATTAATTTATAGTCGTTTTTAAAAATTCAAAATATAACATATATAAAAAAATCTAATTATTTTGTTAAATATTTAATGTTATTTTTTAATTTATTTTCATAATAGAAATTTAACAAAGATAGTAGAGGCTATAAATTTTTTTATCAAATCTTCATATTCAATCATTTATTGTCATATATATATTAACCATATTAGGTAATTTTGTAAATTTCATTTAAGGAAATAATGAATAGCATTAATAATAGTTTTATGTTTAGTTTAATAAAAAGTATATTATATGTTTATATGGACCAACATTTTGCTCTAGTAAATTTGAGAAGCATTCTCATAATGACACGTGACTACCAAAACATGTTGTAATGCTTCTCAAATAATATATAGGGAATATATATATATATATATATAAATATAAATGTGATATATAATATGTTAATGTATATATATTTATTTGGACATGAATTATCTTAATGTGATTAAGATTATAAATATAATGGGCCAGAGATTATTAATATAATCATCCGGTCCATTAGTAAAACTAAATGAATTATATCATGTGCCTTTTATTTATATAGTTTTGCTTAATGAAGCAAAGCAATACATTATTCTTGGCCGCACACACAACAACGTCTACCTTAGACATGAGAACGTGTGGTGAGGTTTAGTAAAAAAGAAAATTGTTTCTTCTTAGACAAGTAACTAAAGAGATCCAACATAGAGGAAGGTGTTCGTTAAATTTTGAGATAAGATCTCGATGGTACTAGCATCCCATCTTAATTCAGTTTGTGTGAGTGTGGATATCGATAAAGGTATGACGTTTGGAGTGGTATAAATCTCAACTTGGTTTGTTTATCTTTCTGCTACAAATAACCAGGTATATTCGAAACCATGATTTATTTCAGTATTTTCATGAAATTTTAGGGAAATATAATTCATAGAATGTTTTATAAATCGTTATAAACCAATATGAATTCCTACAGTATATGTATGTAAAAATACATGAAGGTGGTTGATAAATATATAAAGATATTTTAATTAACACTAAAAGAAATTTTTGTTCAGAATAACTCATGAAATATAATATTATATTAAAATAAATTAAGTAAAAATCAAATAAACCTAGATAATAACAAAGTTTACTGTAAATTATCTTTCTATGTAAAATTTTTGTATATTCCGTTAAATCTTGTATGTAAGTTTTTTTATTGAAAGAAATGTAACATAGTATATAGTGTGAACGCATTTATATAGAATTTGACCTAGAAACTCTCTACACGTGATATGTCAGCATACTTGTTCTTAAATCATTGTGACGCTGTCACGTAGCTAATTTTATGTGTACATATTAAATGATAATATTTCTCTTTTAGTATATAAAGGATGATACGTTTAGGAATATAATATTTCTATATAAAAAATTGTTGAGTTTTGACATGAATTTATGAGTTTAGAGATTGAGTTGTGAGTGTGACTTGTGAGAACTTAAGGTTTTGTGATATTTTTCTATTAATAAAGAAAGATTCTTTATATTTGTTACACAATCTTTGAGATTCAACAATGGGCTCCCTGACGTAATTCACTCGAGCCTCAGAGCGGGTAGGCAGAGCGAGATAACCAAACCAAATTTTAAACTATCGTAACAAATGAGCAAAAATATAGTATAAAAAAGATTGTTACGTTTGTCATACAACATTAAAATATTTCCATTAGTGCAAACTATGAAGGAAGAGAATTCTCTCTTGATTTGGTTCAAGTACCTAAACTTGGTGGCTCCATCTGTTTGGTGAGAAAACATAAGTTTTGGATGAATCAGAAAAACTAAGTACGACTCCCCATGGCACTAGATTTATTATTTGAATAACTTATCTAATTAGTGGAAGAATATTGTATGATATCTGCAGCGAAATAAAGGAGATGATGCAGTGTTCTTTACCCGTTAACTGGACGAAAAAAGCATGTTTTGTTCGAATCCAAGTAAAATAACTTTAAAAATAAAATTCCAAGAAAAGAAAAAAAAATATTTAAATGCTCACACAGAAATTATAAAAGTAAAATACTAACGACAAGAAGAAGACAAAAGAGAGGAAATGTGATGTGACCAAAGATTATCTGTAGCAGAAGAAGAGTCAAGTTTCCTAAATGCTAACTTATCATTCATAGCTACAGCCAAACTTTGTTTAGTACTCCCTACACAAAGTTCTGTTCTGTGCTTTCCTAATCGAATGAAAATTACTATGTTTTCTCGACTAGTTTTAGAAATCATTGATCGGAAAAGTCTATAACCATACATTTTTCAGAATCTGAAGATAAATCAACAAAAATATAATACTATTTGTTTTCTTGAAGAGCAGAGAGATAAAACATGAAATAAATGTGTATATATCAATGTCTACGTGGACAAAAAATAAATAGTAGTCAATTTGGTTTAAGAGGAAATATTTTCCTGTATTGTTATGTTATTCGAAATTTATAACTAAAACATGTAAATTAATTGTGATAACGAAACAACGAGTCAAATATTTCTTTACGGAAACATATAATTTCGAAAAGACTTACCAAATGGAGAGAGAATCAAGAGCAAGCTCCGGATTCTCGAGAAGTCCTGCAAGAAGAACCAAGATCTGAAAATCAAAGTCTAGAGGCAGAGCATCATGGCGGAGGTGGCGGAGGGTTTGAAGAAACCCGGTAGACCCCAGAACGCTTGCACACTAAACCCTCTCCATGTCTCAGGACACCGATCATTCGTCACGATATAAACAAACTGACCACAACTATAATCCACCACAAGAGGCTGAGCACGAGGGACGCTCCAAGAAGGCCCATCTCAAGCTCACCGAGCCAGCTTAAGAGAAGATGAACAAAGAGAGTGGCCGTTGAGATGTAAGCACACTCGGACCAACGATGCTTTGCCCCGGAGGAACTTCTGTATGTGGAAGTTTACTGCGTATATTAACGTTAGGAGAAGACCCGTGAAAGTAAGTAAGACGATGGATCTCTGGAGATAAATACCAAGCATTTCGTATTTTCTACCTCAAGTATTTCCAAAAAAAAAACACAAACTCAAAAGAATACATACACATGCAGAACATAACATACAGACATATCTAAATGAGAAAGTTTGTGCTTTCACTGGGGATTACCGCCTGAGGCTGTGCGTGGCTTATGTACTCTGGTGTAAGTCTTTTGGAGGGTGGCATACATGTGACGGCTAAAGGCAATGTACAAGCTTTTTTTTTGTTCATCAATCATCATAATGTTTTTTTTTTCCGAATTGAGTAATGATAATTCACGTCATTTTTATTTTCTTTGCCTCATATTAATATCTATGCTGATCATATACCTTCAGATGTAATATCCATTTTAATTGATGCACAAAGGTAAAATGTTCGGCCAAAAATAATATTTCAATTTATTGAATACAAGCTTAACATTATTCGGAAATTACTTCTGCTTTCTTATTGCTCCATATGTCCAACCTTTTAGAAGCCTCTTCCACCTGAACCAAGGATAATATTTTACTAGTCTTGAAGTGTAACAAGATCCAAACGCAAACACAGTTACTTAAATAATTAAGAATTCTTACTTCTTTTGTCCAGTCTGTCCTGAACGTAACCCATGCTAAAATAACCGTCTGTATGAACGTACCACAAATCATTCCAGTCCATATACCCTGAAACATCAACAATTTCAAATGATATTATTAGTCTTTATTTACTCCCAGACTCTAAGTTCTAATACAAAATCATTGGAGAAGTATCTTGCCTTGGCATCGAACTTGAAGTAAAACCCAAAGAGAGCCCCAAGAGGAATTCCGATAATATAGTAACATCCAACATTAACTTTCGCGACAAATGTTTGCCAACCGCATCCAACAGCCACACCTTGGATAAAAATTTCTCAATTGTAAGAAAACAGTTTTTTATATATTTTGGTTTGCGGTATATGCAACATAAGTATGTATTTACCAGAAAGGACAGGTTGGATTCCATTGAGAATAAGCGTTACCGCTAAAAGCGGACATAGGTCAGAAACTGCAGCTGATACTTTTTCACCTTCAGTAAACGCATAGCTCAAATAGTCACGGCACACCATGATAACAATAGCTAAGATCACACATGTGATTAAGGAATATATGTTGACGATGATTACAGAAAACGCTGCTGATTTAGGGTTTCCAGCTCCAAGTTCATTACTCACTCTTACACTGGATCAACATAATAACATGAAATTTATTTTCAGACTTTCGTCAAAACTAGTAAATTAAAAATTCAGAGTTCATTGTGCTTTAACATTTTTGAGTGTGTAAAATACTAAAATGTAAGAATCCATATATACATTTGGATGGTAATACTCGATTTTATATCATTAAAATTAAAGAAAGGAAGTTGGCACAAAACATACCTTATGGCTGCATTGAATCCAACAGATATCATGAACACCCATCCTGAAATTGTCATGCTGAAACATAAAAACAAAATGAATATATAATATCGCAGGTCGGGCTCATATATACTGTATCTATATAAAGCCATAAATCATTATTCATTGCTTTTGTTAATACTATTATTCATTGCTTTTGTTAATACAACATCAATTTTTAGCTTTTCAGCTTCAAGGAATGGAGATATTATATTGTAAAGATGCAAAGTATATCATTATTTGGTACAAGTCCCTAAGTTGAATGGCTTCTTCTGTTTGGCTAGTTTAAAGCTAGTACGACTTTTAAAGAATAAAAAGCTAGTACATTGCTGAAACACATTAGATTCATCTAAATAATGGAAGAATATAGTAATATACTCACACAGAAAGAAGAAGATGCGGTAAACCAACAATCGGACGAGTAAAGAGTGTTTTGTTAGACCCAAATAATTAAATTCATAATCAAAACAAGAATTAAATATTCACATTTTTAAATGCGCAAACAGAAATTGAGGGGTAAAATACTAATCCCTTTATTTCAATATAAGTGTCACTTAGCCATATTTTACGTATATTAAGAAAATGAACAAATATATTACCAGGCCCTCATTTAATACATAACTATTTAAATAAAATGATTTTGATAAATATCTATTAGTAAGTTAGAAGAGTAAGAAGGAGATTAAGTGTAAAAAGTTGCATTAGAAATATAAAGTAACATTTATTTTGAAACAAGAAAAAAATAGTAGAATGACATTTATTTAGAAGCATAGAGAATACTAATATTTATAGAACTCTTAAAGATGAAGACAAAACGAGGAAGGATGATGTATAAAAAGTTTTGTAATTCTAACAAAAGCAAAGTCTCATATTTTACAACCAAGCTTTTCTTTGTACGTACAAAAGCTTTGTTCTTTGTTTTCCATATCGAAATGACAATATACTAAGAGAGCTGAGAAATCATTTCTACAATCAATTATCCAAAAAGTCTAAAACTGTACGCACTAACGCCGAATTTCAGAAAAAAAAAATCTATAAATACATTAAAGAATAAAATAAAGAAACGTATATATGCTTGTCTTTTTGATGAAAAAATCGAATATTATTGTCTGGAGAGATGGCATAAAGAATATTATTATCTATTTGGACCAAGATAAAGATTATAATTTTTAAATTGTTTTAGCAGATAACAAAAGAAAAAAATTGTTAATAGTTAATTAACAAAACAAACAACAATACTCACAATAAAGGTTCTCTAAATCTCAAAATCGTAAAAATAAAATATTGATAATTAATTGAGTAGATATTGACCCACATAAAAATTGGTGAGTTTTTGAAATATTCATTTAATTATGAGGAAATTACTTATTTCTTTATCTACAGATTATTTCTTCTCTATTTTTTTGCCAACAAGATTACTTTCCGATTTATAACGGACAGAGTAGGTGAATTAATTCAGCTAATCAAGGAATCAAATATTTATTTTGAAAGTAAATATTTTAGAAAAGACTTACCAAATGGAGAGAGAATCTAGCGCAAGTTCAGGATTCTCGAGGAGACCGGCAAGAAGAACCAAGATCTGAAAATACCAAGTCTCAAGGCAAAGCATAACAGCTGAGGCGGCGGATAGTTTAAAGAAACTCGGTAGCCCCGAGAACGCTTGCACACTAAACCCTCTCCACGTCTCACGACACCGCGCACTCGTCACGATATAAACGAACTGAGCCACCACAATAATCCACCACGAGAGGCTGAGCACGAGCGACGCTCCGAGTAATCCCATGCCGAGCTTGTAAACAGCAAGCCAGCTTAAGAGAAGATGAACGAAGAGAGTGGCGGTTGCAATGTAAGCACTCGGGGCAACGATGCTTTGCGCCTGGAGGAACTTTTGGATCGGGAAGTTCATTGCGTAGGCAAATATTTGAGGGATGAGACCGTAGACAAAGAGAGACGCAGCGGAAGCTATCTCCGGCGACTCTCCGAGGAAAAGAAGAATGGGTTCAGAGAAGACGTAGATAAAGGTTAGGAGGACGCCGGTGAGAGTGAGTAATACGGCGGATCTCTGGAGATAAACGCCGAGCATATCGTACTTCCTCCCTCCGAACGCTTGTCCACATAGCGTTTCCACCGCACTCCCCATTCCTAACTACATATTTTCAAGTTTCAAAGTTGTTACAAGACGTTCCAAAGTATGTTGTATAATAGTCTTGTAATAATTCTCGTAACTTGTAATACACAAATCAGTGTTAAAAGATTACAAACTCTATAACCAAAAAAAAAAAAACAATAGATCGTTTTGTTACCATGAGACCGTACGCGAAGACTTGTATTCCGGTGTTTCCAAGTGAAGCGGCGGCGAGTTCTAGGTTACCGAGATGGCCTGAGAAGATTTGAGTAGACATGGACATGAGGTAGTTAATCATGTATACGATGACAGCAGGCGCAGCAAGTTTGAATAGAAGCTTGGATTCAATCATCGTGGCTTTACGCAGACGGGCAAATAGAGGAGTTTCAACGTCGGAGAGCACTCTCTCTAACTCTCCGTTGTTCGACTCCGGCGACGGAGAAAGCTGAGGCTGGAGAAGTGGTTGGCATACGCCATCGTTTTGAGATGAGTCCATGAGATTTTGCTCTGGCTCTGCGCTTAATGATGAGGTCTGCGCAAGTGACTAGTGAAGTCCTGTTGGTAGAGGGTTGTAATTGACCTACGCCTTTATATGCACAATGCACACTCGTGATTCTCGCTTTGAGTTTTTTTTCTTTTTTTTTTTTGGAGATAGAATTCTAGTGCTTGTGGTAAGCCCACGTCAATTCTTATCATTACATGTATCATTTTCTTATTTTTGTTTTTTTTTTCAAAGGACATTCAATTAAGACCATCATTATTAGTTATAAAATCTACTAAAACTTTTTAATAATATAGTTTCCTACTTAAAAAAGCATTGAGAATGTGGAAAATGTTTTGACCAAACAAAAAAGAAGAATTGGAAAGTGTTATAGCCGCTTTCAAAAATCTGTAAAACGTTTTATCAAATTACGTGACTACCTTTTCCTTTTTTTTTTTAATTTATGAAAAAACTCATAAATATTCAGTATTACCAATACTAATGCTCTATATGATCAATTTTTTCCCTCTGAATCGTCATTTGATTAATGGAAAAAACACAAGATCTATATCCCAACAATTAGTCTTATAAAAATAATAGTAGATTGTATTAAATTATTTTTATAATATTATTTGAAAAGTCAATTTTTTTACGAATCACGCACACGTTAATTCCAGATGTACCTTTAACGAATTAAAAATATTACATTTAATTACTACTATTAAATTTATTTATTTATTATTTTATGTTAATTAGATTTTACGCTACAAGAAAACTAAGAAGTTACTACGAAATTTTATTAGGAAAATAATTCCTCGTGTATTTACTACGAAATTACTTCGACATTACAAGGATACAAGTTTTCCTCGTAAGGTCCTCGTACAGGTACGAGAAAAATATTTCCACGTAACACCGTAGTAACGTTACGAGGAAATTACGTGGAAATAGTACATTTCCTTGTAAGCCCGTAGTAAGTCAATTTCCTCATAAAGTTCTAGTAAAGTGTTACTACGAAATTAAGAGGAACAAATTTGTTACTACGAACTTAGGAGGAACTGGATAGGAAATATCGAATTTAAATCAAAAACGTGTTTTGTACCTACATTTCCTAGAAATTTCCTAGTAAATGCTCAGATTCGAAAATTTCTATAAATACCACAATTGTGATTCATTTGAAACACACCAAAAATAAATCAGCTATAAGCTTGATCAAACACAAAAAATGTCCGGTCCGGGAAATATTTTCGAGTTGTGGAAGTGGATGTATTCACACAGAGATAATAACGGGAGGGTGACGAAAGAATATCTCGAAGGGTTGGAGACGTTTATGCATCAAGCAGATTCTACATCACTCACGCAGGAAAGTGGTAAGATGTTCTGTCCTTGTCGGAAATGCTGCAATACAAAATTAGGCCATCGTGAAAATGTTTGGAAGCATTTAATAAATAGAGGTTTCATGCCATATTATTATATTTGGTATCAACATGGAGAAGACGATGCTAGTTGTAGGAATGAAATGTTTGTAACTCATGATGATGGTTGAAGAACCTAACTTAGATGCAAAAAAGTTTTATGAAATGTTAGATGCTGCGAATGAGCTAATTTACAGTGGTTGTAGAGAAGGTCTGTCTAAATTGTCGTTGGCTGCTAGAATGATGAGTATTAAAACCGATCACAATCTACCTGAAAATTGTATGGATACATGGGCAGACTTGTGTAAAAAGTATTTGTCAGAAGACAATGTGTCTGCTGAATCTTATTATCAGATTCAGAAATTGGTATATAGTCTTGGGTTGCCCTCGGAGATGATAGACGTTTGGATCGACAACTGCATGATTTACTGGGGAGATGATGAGATGTTATAAGAATGTCGATTTTGTAAGAAGTCACTACTCAAACCGCAAGGTCGAGGGCGTAATAGGGCACCGTACCAAAGGATGTGGTACCTACCAATCACAGACAGATTGAAATGATTGTACCAATCTGAGGAGACTGCTGGAGGGATGAGATGGCATGCCGAGCATACTCAAATGGATGGAGAGATGACTCATCCATCAGATGCAAGAGCCTTGAAACATTTTAACAATGTACATCTACATTTCGCTAGCAATAGCCGGAATGTGTATCTTGGATTATGCACTGATGGATTTAGTCCATTTGGAATGTCTGGGAGACAATATTCATTGTGGCCGGTCTTTCTTACACCGTATAACCTGCCACCATAGATGTGCATGCGACGAGAGTTTCTATTCATGGCCATATTAACACCTGGTCCAAAACATCCAAAAAGATCTCTCGACGTTTTTCTACAACCACTAATAAAAGAGTTGAAAGATTTGTGGTCAACAGGGGTGAGAACATATGATTGTTGAACGAAAACAAACTTTACGATGTGAGCGATGCTTTTGTGGACCATAAGTGACTTTCCTGCATATGTGATGTTGTCTGGGTGGACTACACATGGGAGATTAGCGTGTCCATATTGTAATGGAATGACAGATGCGTTTCAGTTGAAGCATGATAGGAAGACTATTTGGTTCGATTGTCACCGTCAATTTCTTCCCGTTTACCACCCATACCGAAGAAACAAGAAATTGTTCAGGTACAAAAGGGTTGTCAGAGACACTCCTCCTCCATATTTAACTGGAGAACAAATCGAAGCGCAAATCAATTACTACTGTGCTCTAGAAACAGCTCCTCGTGGTGGGAATTGACATGTTCCCAGTAATATGTCTGATTCTTATAGTGTTTAGCACAATTGGCACAAAAAGAGTATATTTTGAAAATTGCCATATTGGAAAGATCTTCTTATGCGCCACAACCTCGATGTGATGCATATAGAGAAGAACTTTTTTGAGAACATTGTGAACAATATATTGAATATCCCAGGGAAGACAAAAGACAACGTAAAATCAAGGTTGGACTTACCCGATATCTGCTCAAGGAGTGAGCTAGATATAAAAAGCAATGGGCAAGTTCCAGTTCCAATATTCAGACTGTCATCAGAAAAAAAGTCTGCATTGTTCAACTGGGTGGCTTCAGAAGTGAAGTTCCCTGATGGGTATGATTCAAATCTCTCAAGATGTGTTGAGAAAGGTGATATACCATGATTTTGACCCGCTTTTGGTCATATATTCTATATGTTTTTATTATAATTATCTATGTTTTGGAGTCTATTAGGTATGTTTTCAGGTTCAGGAGAATTTTGTCATAAAGTTATGATTTAGGTGCCTTATGGAGCTTAAAGGAGAGTTTTACAAGTTGACTATGAAGATCCGACATTGAGACACACATATCGATCGATACACACCTTTTGTAATCGATCGATGACGATTCCGTAGAAGTTTAAGTCGAGATACTCCATCGATCAATGTACGCAATGTATCATCGATCGATACAGAGCGTGATGAGCAAGATTTACTTGGCCGACTTGAAGCCCAAGTTCTCACCAAATTACAAGACTGCCCCTGACGAGTTTTTAACCTAATTGTACTCCCTATTTATAGTTATGCCTATGAGCCCTAGAAAGACACACAAGATTTGAGTTTTGTATTCTATTCTATACTTAGCAAGAAAAGCCTTTTCTTTTCTTCTTATTCTTTTGCTATGAATCTCTTAGCTATGTCTGAGTAGATTCATATGTTAGATTTGGGGTTCAAATAGTTATGAGGGATTAGCCCCAACTATGGATTGTTGAGTTGTTATATTCATTATCCAAATGAACCCTAATGCTTACTCTAGACTTGCTACCTAGAGTATTGATTATGGAGTGACTAATCTAATAGTCATCTTCCTGAAATCATTTGGCTAAACTCAGNGTTAAGACATCCATAGATTTATAATCCTGATTTTCTGAATAGTAACCTTGAATCTAACTACCTCTCTTCATTGTTTTCAAACCTAAAACCTATTTTCCTTAGCAACTTATCATTGCTACCTATTTTATTTACTGTTTTAAACCTTTTCAACCTAGCTCAATCACTTAGGATTATATCTTTTGTGACTCTAGTTCCTTGTGGATTCGATCCCTAAGTATTACGATTGAACCTCTTATTTGAGAGAGTAAATCACTCCTTAGGTTAAACATTTGAGTGACATCAAATTAGGCGCCGTTGCCGGGGAACTAAGATCACTATTAGATTTAATTTGATTCAGTCTAGGTTATTTGTTATTTTTTATTTTTCAATCTTCTGACACAAAATTTTTTCTTTTTCTTTTTGTCTCTTTTAGGTACATGCCCAGCAGTACTAGAAGCAACAAGGACAAGCAACTTTTGTACTCAGAAGATCTCAACAATCTAGAGCGTAGCAACCGCAAGGACATACGTTCCGCATCGATCGATACCAACACCTCTATATCGACCGATACGCCCTTTCCACCGACGATCAACAACCGTTCGTCAACCAATACCTTCACCACCTCATCGATCGACATCAACAACCGTTCGTTGACCGACACCCTTCACTCGACATCGATCGATACACCACACCTTACATCGATCGATACTAACCGGCGAGACATGGTAGCGCCTATGATTCTCATACCCGATGAGAGACCTGCGTGATCAAGATGGTCACCTACGAAATGCAGCAGGTCAGAAGCTGAATGATCAGAAGGAGATCATTACTGAAGAAGAGACTGCACCCACAAGCATCATTCAACCTGTAGAAGAGACCAGAACTTTGGCTGATTACAACTGCCCCGATCAGTTCTATTCAAACCGATCAGCCATCCTACCTCCTGCTATTCAGAAAGAAGATTTTGAGCTCAAGCCGCAATACTACACACTCGTAGGACAAATCCCTTTTTGTGGTTTGCCCCATGAGCATCCTATGGACCATTTGGAGAGGTTCGAGGATCTTGTCACCCTAGTCAAAGCAAAAGGAGTCCCTCAAGACTATCTTTTCTGCAAGCTTTTCAAGTACTCTCTATCTGGAGAAGCTTTGCAGTGGCTAAGAAAACTACCACCAGGTTCCCTTACCACTTGGAATGATATCAAGCACGCCTTCCCGGGTAATTTCTTTGATGATTCACGCGCTGAAGACTGGAGGAAGAAAATTGCTACATTCACCCAAGCCCCTGAAGAGTCATTCAAGGATACTTGGAACATATTCAAGTCCTACCAGCGAGACTGCCCACACCACGGATTCAACCAAGTACAACTGCTCTGCACCTTCTATAGAGGCATCAGCCCCGATTTCAAGAGAGCCCTTGATACAGCTAGCGATGGCAACTTCACCACCAGGAATCCTCAGAATGCTATCAAGTTGATTGATAACTTAGCTTCCAGCAACAACACAAGAAACTCTATGCCGCAGACTACATCATCCCTTGAGAAGGAGTACGTCAATGAAGTTCAAGCACAGCTAGACAACATTCAGAAGCTCCTAAACAAGCAGATCTGTTCAGTGGAAGATTCAGAAATTGTTGAAGAAGATGTCAACTGGATTAGTGGTGCCTAACCAAGGAGGATACAGAAACTTCACAGGCCAGAGAAGCAACTTTAATCAGAATCCCCAGAAGCCCAACACCTTCAGCAGCAGCGACCCTAACAACAACAGAAGCTATGGAAGTACCTTCTACTCAAATCCACACCCACCCACCCAAGATACTAAACTGGAGGAACTGCTAGACAAGATACTTGAGAGTCACCAGAAACTCGAGGTAAACTTCAATAGAAAGATAGATTATGTCTACACCACCTTCATCATGAAGATAGATGCACTCAACACCCATGTGAAGAAGCTAGAGACCCAGGTGTTGCAGACAGGAGAAGTAGTTAAGAAGCAGGAGTCTGCCCACACCCAGAACATCAATGCCCTCCTAGATGATGACTTTTGGCAAGAGGTAGTAGAAGAGATTCAGAGATCTGATGATGAGAGTGAAAGAGAATTCGCCTACGACTACTATCGATCGATATTACCAGCTCAACATCGATCGATATCACCTTTAGTTCGTCGATCGATCGACTTTGACGAGTGTCGATCGATGGACNCCCACACCCAGAACATCAATGCCCTCCTAGATGATGACTTTTGGCAAGAGGTAGTAGAAGAGATTCAGAGATCTGATGATGAGAGTGAAAGAGAATTCGCCTACGACTACTATCGATCGATATTACCAGCTCAACATCGATCGATATCACCTTTAGTTCGTCGATCGATCGACTTTGACGAGTGTCGATCGATGGACTCAGAAGAAAACCCTCGCGAGTGCCATTCAGTCAAGATTATGTCCCACGCCGAATTCGCCGCACTTCACCCACATCCGCCCAGCCCTGTCATCGATCGACATGATGCCCCCTTTATCGATCGACACCAAGACCCTGGCATCGAAAGACATACTTTAACCAGTGTCGATCGATACGAAGTACCCCAACGCCGAGTGCTGCTTCCTAAAATCGACAGTGCAGGTCTCGACGCTTTCCGGGAGAGATATTACACCACCAGAAACCCTACAGCAGCCCTAAAAGAGAGACCCACAGATTTTTTTGAGTCCATGGAGATAAAAATGGAAAATCAGGGGAGAGTTCTCAGAAAAAGGAAAGAGAAGATACCTAAACCCTATAAAAGAGAAGCTAATGAGAAGGAGTTGTCAAGCTTCAGAAAAAGAGTCCTCAGAATACCTAAAGAGAAACCTTTTGAAGAAGCATACTTTTCACACAGATTGTGGATGTTCTTCAGAGAAACCAACGAGACAGAAGAAGACATCAGGAGGATGTTTAACCAAGTCAGAGATAGCCTCAAGCAGAAGATAACACTGAAGAAGAAGAATGATCCAGGGAAATTCACAATACCTTGTTCCATTAGAGGTGTTGAGTTCTCACGTGCCCTCTGTGACACAGAATCTGGAGTTAGCATCTTACCCAAGCTCATGGCAGATCATCTAGGTCTGAAGATATAGCCTTCTGAAGAAACTTTCATCTTTGTGGATTGTTCTCAGCAAAGCTCTGAAGGCATCGTTCGCAACCTTGAGGTACAGATTGGAGAAACCTTAATTCCTACAGACTTCCAATGTCCTCTCCAACAAGCTCAACTTCAAGATTTCTCTACTACTTGGAAGAGCCTTCTTAGCCACATTTGGAGCTGTTTCTGACCTCCAAACCAACAAGCTCTGCCTAACCCTCATCAATCCTTCCATCCACTACGACCCTGTTCCAGTCATCAAGTTTCCAAGGCCAGCTAGCTCAACACTCGTAGCCACCTGTTTCTGTGCCCACGAGTATGATTCTATGGGAGATTATGAAACCGAAGAAGCAGTATCGACCGATGAAAACCCTACCCCATCGCCCGATACCAGTGCTAACCCATCGACCGACAGAACCACATGGTCATCGATCGATACGGAGTTCCAGAAGGCGAGTTTCCAGAAACCGATCTCCGCATCAACGAGTGGGAAAACGATCACTACTTGCCCGAGCTTGCTAGTATCACTACTCAGGAGGATTATGATGAGATTATGAAGAGGAACGAGCCATAGAGTACCGATTTCTTCGAGAAGATGAAGAACAACCTCCATTCCCGACCTTCATCCGACGAGCATCGACCGATATGACACCTGGTCCATCGATCGATATGCCCTACCCCAGATCGCGTAAACGACGGTTCGAATCAACGAGCGACGAACCCTACTGCAAACCAGTCTATGTCCCACACGAACCACGAGACGGAGATTACTCGATTGGAAGCTGGGCCAGCGGTTATCACGAAAGTTTTGCAGTAGACACAACACCCCTACAAGCCGCGACTCAACCTGCAGATCCCGTATCGCTCGACACGGAGTACATGCCATCGACCAACACGACCTACAAGCCATCGACCGACGAAGACGTTTCCCCATCGGTCGATATCAATCACATACCACCAAACCGATCATGCCACAACACCATCCGAGGTACAAACATCCAAATTTGATTTAAATTCACTAATTCCGGATGAGTTTGGTATTTTCAGGGATTCAGATGGTCATGCACGAGCTATAGATGGGAGAATCATCCCTATCTCCAAAGAAGATGTTGCAGACCTACTCCAGATGGCTAATGGTCCAGTAACTCCCTCTAAACAACCGCCCCGCTATCCAAACGATCCACACCAATTTCAGCAGGCATCGACCGATGCATGGAGACTAGCATCGATCGATACGCACCGAGCATATGGGAAGAGAGCCTTCCAAAACGGAGAACGTCGTTTCTTTTGGGAAAAGAAGGACGAATATGGAGTCTACAGAGATGAATCTGGCCATGCAAGAGCAGTAAACGAAGACATTATCCCTGTTACCAAAGAAGACATGAGAAACTTGCTGAAGAGAGCCTCATTATTTGGACGTTCTTGTTTCTGTCTACCAGAGCTTGCTGAAGCCTACACTAAAGGAGTTCCTGATTGCAAGCTCTACACACAAGCATAAGTCACCTATATGCTAAATGAAAGAACCGGAGATCACAACTGGGAAATAGGGGTACTGAGACAAGAACATGAGAAGGACCTATCACGACTTCGAGGTGAACTACTCTAGAATACCCCAAGCAAGGACTTAGTAAGATATGAAAGAGAAGCCCTACAAGAAGAAATCAACACCTTGCGCGCACAACTGAAGTCTCAGACACAACCATCGACCGATACAAAACCCCTTGCATCGATCGATACAGCCGTCCAACATCCGATCAAGCACCACTTACAGAAGCTATCGATCGATGACAAACCCAGTCCATCGATCGATACCCGTGCTCAAGAATTCTGTACCAGGGAAGAATTGGAAGAAACCACAGCCGAGATCTACAAATTCATTGAGGCTTGTGAAAACGAAGATTACTACATACTGGACAAGTATTGGTTCCCAGTGCAGAGTGATGTTCGAAGTTTAGAACTTAGAACATAAGGGATTCAGAAGGAGGTAGAAGATATTCAAAGACAGCTCGCCAGCCGACCTGACAAATCCCCATCGATCGATGAAGCACACAACGCATCGACCGATATGAAACCTCCAGAATCGACCGAAGATCCAACACACCACGATGCCATGCAGCGCACAACAGAACACATCTACAGCATGCTTGGCAACCATCAGTACAGCCTTGCCAACTTAGAGGGGTGGTTAGAAAGGATCCAAGCAGAAGTTTATGGTTTGAAGACTAGTATGACCAGAAGTGAGAAGGCCACAAGAAGCTTTCTAACCTCTTGGTTTTATGAAACACAAGAAAAGGAGGACACTTGTTTACCAACAAGTACCTGCAACCCACCTCACTAGCCACCATAACTCCATAGTCAAGGTTACTGACTTTAACCAAGCGCTGAGATGATAGACACACGATCCATACTTATCGACCGATACGAACCAGTCGATATCGCTCGACACAGACCGACACGCATCGATCGACGATGGCGACTCACCATCGATCGATACCCATATCGGTCAGGTATATAGTTCACCATTTCGATATCAGTTTACATATTTAATTTTTCTTATGCTCTAACTCCGACTAATTATACACTGAGGACAGTGTATGATTTAAGTCTGGGGGAGTTGATTACTGATGCTACTTTACCTCTTTTTGATCTTTTTGATAAAGTTTTCAAAAATTGGTTTTATTGAGTCAAGAAAGGGAAAAATTTTCAAAGTCTTACTTTTTATCTTACCACTCTTTAGCACCATTCTTAGATTTAGTGATTGCAGAAAGTACTATAGATGCTAAAGTGGATCACCGATCACCTATGTCAACACTTTCATGATTGTCTGGAAGAACCAAAGCTGATTTCCAACCTAACCTGACATCTATTGCTAGTCTTGGGGCTTGGTATACAAGGGATCGGAATCCTCTTGCAAGTCTGGAAGGTAAAAGTCTCAACAATTTTGGTTTCCTTCTCTCCTTCCTTCGGCATCCCCAGTAAATAAAAGATTGAGATGATTTCCTGAGAGGCAGAGGGAGAGGTACATTACCCATGACCCCACTATTCTAAATCAAAGGAATGATCACACATTGTGGAAGCGAGGGAGAGGTAAATTACCTATGATCCCACTATTCGCCTACATTTTGTCAAAAGAGCTACAAAAAGTAAAAAAAATAAATAAGATGAACATTAGTTGTTCATTGGGATTGATATAAAAGAAAGAAAGAGTTGAGATTCAGAGAAGGGGGATAAAGAGAGAAAGGGAACCAGGATGAGAATGCCTGAAACTTGTTTGTGTTGAATCCAAGTGTTCCTTGATCGATACTCCCAAGGTAAAGCCTACACCTCTATTTTTATGCATAAATGAAATCAGTAGAGGGGATAGACAGACATGGAATGTTTAAGTTGATTGGCAAGATGTTTAGGCTGCTAAGCTAGGATATGGTATAATGTACTTCTGTAGTTGATTGGAATAAGATGTGGTTTGCAACAAAGTAAGAGGTTATGATTTTTAAGTTAAGATTTTGATTGAGCCCCTGCTGTTTTTAAACTTCTTTCAAGACTAACTTAAATTTTGCTTGAGGACAAGCAAAAGGTTAAGTCTGGGGGAGTTGATATACCATTATTTTGACCCGCTTTTGGTCATATTTTCTATATGTTTTTATTATAATTATCTATGTTTTGGAGTCTATTAGGTATGTTTTCAGGTTCAGGAGCATTTTGTAGTAAAGTGATGATTTAGGTGCCTTATGGAGCTTAAACGAGAGTTTTACAAGTTGACTATGAAGATCCGACATTGAGAGACACATATCGATCGATACACACCTTGTGTAATCGATCGATGACGATTCCGTAGAAGTTTAAGTCGAGATACTCCATCGATCGATGTACGCAATGTATCATCGATCGATACAGAGCGTGATGAGCAAGATTTACTTGGCCAATTTGAAGCCCAAGTTCTCACCAAATTACAAGACTGCCCCTGACGAGTTTTTAACCTAATTGTACTCCCTATTTATAGTTATGCCTATGAGCCCTAGAAAGACACACAAGATTTGAGTTTTGTATTCTATTCTATACTTAGCAATAAAAGCATTTTATTTTCTTCTTATTCTTTTGCTATGAATCTCTTAGCTATGTCTGAGTAGATTCATATGTTAGATTTGGGGTTCAAATAGTTATGAGGGATTAGCCCCATTTATGGATTGTTGAGTTGTTATATTCATTATCCAAATGAACCCTAATGCTTACTCTAGACTTGCTACCTAGAGTATTGATTATGGAGTGACTAATCTAATAGTCATCTTCCTGAAATCATTTGGCGAAACTCAGACTTTATTAAAGCACGATGCGACAGCCGGTCTAATAGAAGTTCTCGGGTGAACACAGTTTCGATCCGATCTGATACTTTATATCGATCGATACTCCTCTAGAGTTATCGATCGACGGCAGCTTATATCGATCGACACTGCGATAGCAACATCGATCGATGCAGTCGGCAATCAGATCAATGGACGAGTCTAACTAGCGACAGCTATAGATTTGTCTAAGGGTTGAAGTTCTCATATATTTGCAAGCAATTCGTTAAGATTATAATCCTGATTTTCTGAATAGTAACCTTGAATCTAACTACCTCTCTTCATTGTTTTCAAACCTAAAACCTATTTTCCTTAGCAACTTATCATTGCTACCTATTTTATTTACTGTTTTAAACCTTTTCAACCTAGCTCAATCACTTAGGATTATATCTTTTGTGACTCTAGTTCCTTGTGGATTCGATCCCTAAGTATTACGATTGAACCTCTTATTTGAGAGAGTAAATCACTCCTTAGGTTAAACATTTGAGTGACATCAAATGGGCAAAAGTTCTCCGGGATGAAGAGCCATGATTGTCATGTCTTTATGCAGCGACTACTTTCCTTTGCGTTTGCGGAGCTACTACCGGAAAAAGTACATGAAGCACTTTCAGGTAATTAATTAATATAATACGATGATATGATTAATTTATTTATATATATATATATATATATATATATATATATACTAATGTGGATAATTTTTGTTTTGATAATCTATAAGGAATTAGAGCATTTTTAGGGATTTGAGCACCCGCACTCTTAAAGTGAAAATTGTCCAACAACTTCATGAAAACATCCCCGTCTTAATCTGCAACTTGGAGAAAATATTCCCGCCTACTTTTTGACGTCATGGAACACCTAATTATCCACCTCCCGTATGAGGCATTACTTTGTGGACCCGTGCATTATGGATGGATGTATCAGTATGAAAGGGCCATGAAAACTTTGAAAGGAAAAGCCAAAAACCTAGCAAGAGTTGAAGGTTCTATTGTTGCGGGAAGTTTGACGGAAGAAACTTCACATTTCACATCGTACTACTTTGCACCGAAAGTACGTACAAGGAAACGAGCTCCAAGAAGATATGATGATGGTGGTGTCGTGCCGACATATATGGAAGACGATGTTCCAGATATCTTTTGTCAAATTGGGCGATTGGGGAAATTGAAAGAGGTTTGGTGGTCGAGTGATGAAG
Organism: Eruca vesicaria subsp. sativa; assembly: GCA_932364175.1. NCBI lineage: Eukaryota > Viridiplantae > Streptophyta > Magnoliopsida > Brassicales > Brassicaceae > Eruca > Eruca vesicaria. Next base: position 116,780 of record CAKOAT010845154.1, on the reverse strand, counting down.
AGGTCCATAGTGCACACCTTTATATTATTCTTAATTGCGAGCATCCATTGATTTCTTATTTTGAAAGGTAAATATATAAACATACACACTTATATATATATATATATATATATATATATATATATATATATATATATATATATATATATATTTCAATATTAAATATATAACATAACATATATGATTTTACAGCCAATTTGTGACTCAAGTCGAGGAAGCAATACCTGGTATATCGACAACTGAGGTAGACAAAAGGAAAGATCAACACTTTATCAAGTGGTTGAGGAAACATGTATTTATTTATTACTTAAATTGTATGCATACATTACCACAAAGTAAGTCTAATGTTTAGTTATATTACTTTTTGTTGCAGGTTGATTATGACGATCCTGAGTATTCCGCATGGTTTCGCGAATTACTTCAAGGTCCAGTTGCAAAGGTCACTACATCATCGATGTATTTCACCCGAGGCTATAATTTTCATACCTATGACTATGGTAGACACCGAGCGACAAGTAATTATGGAATATGTGTTAAAGGCGAAACAGATTTCTACGGGATCTTGCAGGAGATTTATGAAGTTTAATTCCCCGGTATGAGTTTGAAATGCGTTAACTTCAAGTGTGAGTGGTACGACCCCGTCGTCAACAGAGGTGTTCGGATTAACAAGAACGGTGTAGTTGATGTCAACAGTGGACGAAGGTACAACAAATTCTTTTTTTTTAATATCCAGGTTTCCAGTATTAATTAATTTTTACATTGATCTTTATTTTCATAGGTACAACAAGTTCGAGCCTTTCATATTAGCTTCCCAATCAAGTTTGCTTCATTCCATACCCTCGGATTACTACCACGTGAATAAACTGGTTAGCTGTTATCAAAGTTATACCTCGAGGACGAATAATCGCTGGAGAAGAACCACCATTACAAGAAGAAAACACCAATGAGATCTAGGAAGCTGAAGCATAAATTGATGAGTTCCTACTCATTGATCCGTACAATCGTGAATACGAAGATGTTCCTGATCACTCAACGGACGAAGGTGTAGACGACGAGTTTTGAGAAAATGATGATGTTTCTAGAAAATGATGATGTTTCAACAGATTACGACAATGTACCCGAATGAATTATGTATGTTTATAAGTTTGTTTAATCACAAAAATGAACATTTTACTAGGACTTTACGAGGAAAAAAACGCGGGCATAGCTATTTTCTCGTAAAGCAGTTTCCTCGCAAGGTCCTAGTAATTGTATTACTAGGACCTTACGAGGAAATAAAAACACGGGCATAGATATTTCCTCGTAAAGCCCTACTAATGTTACTAGGGCTTTACGAGGAAAAAAAATTCCTTATATAAACTCGAGCAATCCGATTTCTCATTTTGTAGTAAGCTTCTCTCTGAATCCTCTAAAGGTTCTCTCTAACTCGTAGTTAGGTGTTAGTTTAGGGAATTTAGATTAGGTGGTTAGTTTAGGTAATTTAGATTAGGTTGGTTTACTTTTTTAACTGTTTTTTTAAATTATATAGGAATTAAAAAAATATAGATGCCTAGACAGAGCAAGATTGTTAGGGCTGCTAGTAAAAGGACGTCGTCTCTTCAGGGGAGTCACTACAGAGATATTTTCGGGCGTCAGGATGCTCCCCGTTCATCTTCGTCAGCTCCCGGTTCATCTTCGTCAGCTCCCAGTTCATCTTCGATTCCGGATCGTGACGCTGTTCCCGAGACCCAGGGAGCTTCTACGGCGTCCCGGCAACCACCTCCTCCTCCACCACCTCCTCCTCCTCCTCCTCCTCCACCGGTCGGGGTTCATCCCGATTTGCAGGTGCCGCCGAACGCACCCTTAGCGGTGTACACGGTGGAGGATATTTTGGCCCTTCTAGGCAGAGAAGGGCTGCCAGAGTTTAATCCTCTCTGACGGGACGGCCAAAACGTATTATGGTATGTTTTAATTTTTAAAATGTTTTTTTAATTTATTTCTTAATTAACAAAGTATTTACAAATTAATCTAATTAATGATTTATTTTGTGTCTTTATAGGTTTGGTCTTGACAATTGTGTCGCAACTAGCGTCACGGACTGTATCAAGGGATACTTTCCCGATGCAGCTCCAAACTGGAAGAAGACGGCGAGCCACACAAAAAAGACGTGGTTCAAATCGTTCGCTGTAAGTTTAATTAATGATCAACTTAATTTATTTTTAATTATTTAAAATTATTAATATTATTGAACTATTCCGTCTCTTATTTTTTCTGGTTACAGCAAAAATATCGTTGGTCTATTGGGATTCACCACGGGTGAAGACGGAGTTTGAGGCCAAGGCAAGAGCACGATTGCTCGACATGGTCTACAACTGGAAGTGCGACATTCAGGTATGGATTTATAAATTATAATATATATATATATAGTTTTAAAAATATGATTGACTTTAATTCTAATTATTTTAAATCAGGTGGATGGTTACGAGGACGGGAAACCCGATTGCCTCACAACCACGGTGTGGGATGGCCTCATCAGCTATTGGGGGTTGCAGGACTCGGTCAGAACCTCCAACACAAACTCTGGGAACCGCATGACCAGAGACGAGCATGGCAACACGAAGATGCTTCACACCACGGGTCGAAAACCTCACGGGGGAGTTCGTCTAGACATGGTAAGATGATTTTTAATAACTATTTAATTTTTATTTTATCTGAATATTCCAAATTAATATTTAATTTTAATAATTAATTTTAGGATAAAGAGACATGAGTTCTTCCATCTCTGAAAGACCTTTACGAGAGGACCCACCAGAACAAGGCTGGGTAGTTTGTAGATCCTGCTTCCGAGCGGATCTACAACGAGGTTGTTGCCCGAGTTGACGAACGCCAGACCCAGCTGACTCAACAGACTGGGACTCCAGTCATATTATCCACTCTTGAAGTGGATAAGATTTACGAGGAGGTAAATAATTTGTTTTACTATTAATTTTTTTTATTTATTTTAATTTTGTTCTTAACGTTATTAATATTTTTATTTACAGATCGCCCCTAGGAAAAAGGGGCGTATCGTCGGATTGGCTCGGTTAACGATGTCCCTGCAGCGACATCGTCTTATCATCAGGAGCAGCACTATGTCAATGCTCAGCTACGCTCTGAGTTGGCTTCGCTCACCGAGCATGTGACTTCTCTCACCGATGTCCTCGACATTTTAGCGGTTGGAAACCCGCAATTGGAGGAGATGTTGTGTCAGAGACGGGAACGCGGAGGGCTTCCAACCCAACAACATCCACCATCACAGTCACAGCCGGCAACCAACTTTGGAGAGGAGCATGATTTGGCGAGCCAGGACGAGTTCGTTCGGCAATTTCACGACCAGCATCCGTAGTTTTTTATTATTTTTAATTGTATATTATGAATTTTAAAACTTAATTGTATTTATTTAGTTATTTATAAAATATTTTGTTTTTTTTATTTTTTTAATTATAATTTGATTTTTTTAAAAATAAATTATTTATATTTATAATTAATTTTTTTTAATAGGGAAAAAATCTTTCGAAGCAAAATCCTCGTAAAGGTTTCCAAGTAATGTCCTCGTAAACTGTTCTAGTAAGTTCCTCGTAATGTATTACTACGAGCTTACGGAGAAAAGCTAACTACGCGCTTACGAGGAAACCCTACGAGGAAAAGCTAACCACGCCTTTACGAGGAAAAGTTTCCTCGTAAATTAGCTAGGACCTTACGAAGAAAAAGGCTTTACGATGAACGTGTTTCGACGAAACGCGTTTCCTCGTAAGTTCCTAGTAAATGGTCATTTACTAGGAAATAACGAGGAAAAGCCATTCTAGTAATGGACGAGTTTTCTTGTAGTGTCAATAGTTTCGCTTTTTATTTTATTTTTGCAAATAATAAATATGAAACATTGAAAAGCGATTTTTTTTAAAACAATTTTAATATGAAGAAAAAATATTGTTACATATATTTATATATCAAGATGAAGAACTAAACTAATGCAATAAATAAAACCAATTATATTTGGTTTAATATGAATTAAAAATAACTATACTTTTCAATTTGAAAGAATATATGTAACTCAATATACCCCTGAAATATGTAACTTGTGTAATCCAATATTTTTTGTATCGAAAATCAAAGGTCTAATTAACATAAAACATGTCATCTTAGACTAATATTTTATTTATTTTATACATATAAATTGGGGTATATGTCAAATCATATTAATAAATAAAACTTAAATATTAACTAATTTTAATCTTTTTTGTAAAATATATATGCATAAGATTTTAAAATATTATCTTTATATTCCTATATGAATTTTAATTGATCAATATTTTATTTTATTTTGTCTGTTTGATTCTTTAAAAAGTATGTTATTTATAATTTTACTAAAATATATTTACATATCTTAACAACGAACCAAAAGTGAAAATAAAAAAATCAACCAAAACAAATATTATGGTTAAACTGAGATATGTAGATATAATCTAATATATCCAAGTGATAATTAAAACGCTTAAAGATTACATATAAAAGCATATGTTTGATTAAGACAATATAATAATATTAATATAAATTATATATATATAGATATAAAATTTAAATTATTTAAATGAAGTATAATATATTAATATATTATATAAATATTTTTTAGAAATATTTACACACGTGTATGAGCACATGAGAATCATTCAGTTTCTTAAAATTTGAATAGTTAATCATATCATAGACTAATATAATATTTTCTCATTTAAAATATATTTATTTTTGTTATTAAATGTATTATTATTAATATATTAACTGTTGAGATGCCAACTAATTCGTCCCAATAAATTTCTTCTAAGATTTGACAACGTTTAGAAATAGTTCAAAAGCATTCTTTTATATAAAGCTATTTTTGTAATAAAAAAAATAGCTCTGTAAAGAGAAGGTAAAAAGAGATAGGGAAAACATGAGGAGAAAGAGAATACTTTTTGTTATTTAGAAAATTTAGGTTAGTTGACAAAAAAAAAGAAGAAGCAAATTTAAGTATTTTTGTGTTTATAGAGTACAACTTCTGCTTTATATCTAGGGGTTTTTACCAAAACTAACCCACAACTTAATTTTAACCCAAATACTAGACCCAAACTTGAATCAAATGTAAATCTAACCTAAAATCCTTATGAAATTACAGCATAGTCCTTTGTGACCAAACAAAAAAACAGAAGACATGTTTACGAATATAGCCCCAATAAGTTGTCAGAGTCGTTTGCGATGTTTTTCAGTCGTTTGGACGACTGAAAGGTAAGTCGTCTTGACGAATGAATCTTAAAAATAATTTATAAATTTTTCAAAAAATATTTTGATGAGTGAACAATTAAAATCATGTAATTACAAACAGTTTTAAGAGGTATAAATTAAGATATGATAAAATTTAATTTGTTTTCAACATATATGAGTGTAAGTAGTGAATCATGATATTCTTTGGTTTATGGGTTTGGCAAACATATATTGTAGTATTATATCTATTTTTAGGGTTAGATTTTGAAAAGATGAAATGTTTTTTTCAAAAATTTAGTTTTACATCTGTGTTTATTTCTGTGTATAGTAAACACTTTACAAGTTTAATTTAATTTTTCAAAATGTTTAGTTAGAGAATAAAATTTAGGAGTTATGTGTAGGGTTTAGACGACTGAAAGTTCACTCGCTTATTTGTAATTTTTCACCAGACGACTGAAATTTTAGTCGTCACATTGTACCCTACTTTTCCCAATTTATGAGCGGGAAGAGAAAATCACTAATCCGCCATACTTAGATGAAAATTATACGAGCTCCAAATATTCCCTCGTTACGATAACAATTTCTTTACTTAAGTTAAATAATAATAAAAAATCAGTGTCACCACGAGACTTGAAAAAAAAAATGAGTCACCGAAATCCTACTTTTCCCAATTTCCCTTCTTTCTGAGGTCTGAGTCGAAGACATAATAGAGAAGAGGCAAGACGAAAGAGAGATAGAGAGGAGACATAGCTTGGGCCCAAAATAATGCCCAAGATAAAGATATCAGGAGGTTTTGTTATTCTTACTGTCGTTTTAGTTTTAGGAATTATGATGTACAAGAAATGATTCCTAAGAGAATTCAATTCCTACAGCTATGACAAAGTTAAATTTTATGTTTTTTCTAAGTTTTTTGTAAGTTTCTCCTAAGTTATGAAAAGTTGGATAAATATGTAGTTTGATCTATCAAAAATTTTTCTATAATTTTTACAATGTTAGACAAGTGAGAAAGTGAAAGTAACACAAAGTCAGGCCTATTTATAGGAAAACGAATTTCAACTTTGTCTAAATTTTACAAAGTTGGACAATTAATTAAGTGAAAACATAAATTTTTATCAGTTTATATGAGCACGAAGTTCTAGTTCATCTATTTTTTTCGAAGTTGGAAAATTGAAAGAGTTAAAACCACAAAGTTTCACTAACATTTGATATAGTTTCACCAACACTTAAACAAAGTTTCAGCAAGTTTAAGACAAGTGATGATTAACTTATTGCGCTGGAGTTTAAATGCAATGGTGATGATGATTGGGGTTTGTAGACGGTGTAGTGTTGTGGAGTTTAAATGCGAATGTAATGATTATTATAAGAGTTTTTTTCATAAAAGACGTCGTGTTCTTTTGAAGAGTCCATCAAATCACCCATAAATAGAGGAGCTACAAAATGGAAGTTGGGATAATAAATCATTAATCATATATTGCTAGTTTATGTCATTAAATATACCACTAAGTATATTAAGTTTTGGATACTGATCATAAAATATATCCACTAAAGTATAACAAGTTTTACATAGTTTCAAATATTTATACCATCTAAATTGTTACGTTTTCTTAGTTTCATAAATTTAGACAATCTAAATCACTTAATTTCACTTACTTATACATAGTTATAAATCTTAATAAATTAATAAATTAAAGTTATACAAAGTTCCAAATTCAAGAGATGCGACTGTTGCAGTCAGAAGGCGTGTGAGAGAAGTCTTAAATGGACACGCCACTGCTTGACTCATTAATTACAAGATTTTTATCAAACTAAATATTATCATTTTCATTTATTAATTATCTCATATACTGCTAGTTGATGTCATTATAGTATTTTCATAAATTTAGACAATCTAATTTTCTTAACGTTTTACATAGTTTCATATATTTAAACAATCTAAATTGTTAAATTGTGTTTAGTTTCATGAATTTAGATAATCTAAATCAGTTACTTTCACTTATACACAGTTATATATCTTTATCGATTAGAGTTTTTCAAAGTTTCAAATTCAACTCATGCGCCTGTTGTTGCACTGAGAAGTCGTGTCTTCTAAACTCGTGTGTTCTCGAGGCGTCTATCAAATCACCCTTAATTGGGGTAATAAGTACTCATTTTATATTTATCTATTCACGTCAGTTGAAGTTTGTACTACGTGTATTTCGGTTAGAGGATCATCCCCATTATAAATGGGTTTATCACCTTATCCAAATAAATAAATCAAAAATCTCTCCATTTACTTGATTAAACAAATATATCTCCATATCGAACTTTAACTTTACTTCTTTCCCTCCTTCCATGCTTAATAAGATTCTTTCAAAGATAGCAACATGCCATCTCCGGGACTTCGGTAGTGCAAGAGTTGCTTTCTCCGAATTCAATCAAATTGGCAAAAAGAATACTTCTACCAATCTGCAGATCTTTTTAACTTGAATGAATGGATTGATGAGGCTAATGTTGTTAGGACATTCAGGCTTAGGTGCTACTAATCCGGTAATCTAGAGACCATCTACATGCGAGGTATATATGAATTATTCGTCCTCCATTTACTTGATGAAAGAAGGGAAAATAATTCATCTAGATGAATTATATGATTTAGTTAGAAAGTTGTGTTTTATGGATACATATGATATTTTGAAATTTGTGTCTTATGTGTTAAAAGGTAAATAATTTATCTACTAAGAATACTAAATTTAATTCGAATTAAAGAATCAATAATGATTAGACTTTTTGAATAATGTGGTATTTGAATAGATTTTAAAAATTCTTAAATCAGTAATAGTGAATTCAGGCAAGTATACTGAAGCAATTGATTCGTATAAAGAAAAGGCAGACGGATGCTTAACGGTACGCGGTCACGTGTCCCTACTGATTTTGGATATTCTTATATAATTTACATAAATTTGGTTTCTTGTTCTTAGCTTTTGATGAGTAACAGGAAAAAGTGACCCTGACATTATTTGTTAATGGTATTTTTTTGTATTGTGCCCCCGAGTAAAAGAATTACTGCATCCACCCCTCATATAAAGCATGTAGTTTTTAAAAGTGATTTTTTCAAGATTTAGTTCGTCTAATTGGAGTGTACTATACATATTGTATTTTTTTTTTTTCTAGGTGGCTAACATCAACTTTATATTCATAATACCTTTCAAAATAAATAATATTAACTTTGTCGAAAAATGATTCTGAATTGTTGTTAATGGCTTTTATTGTCAACAAGAAAGAACATACATTGCCTTCAATTTTTGTAGCCAATTGATAGCGGGTGAGTGATTTCGTGGTGTTATGATTCCATTATAACAAAACTCAGTTCATTCTGAGCGGTCAGTTATTGACAATGTTAGGTCTAATTTAAACCGTCTAAACATATGTTATTATTTTGGCGATAATTTTTTTTGAAAACAAGCCTTATTTTGGCGATAAGTTACCCTCTAGTTCAAACCACAGAATTTGATAGCCATCAAAACGGTATGTTTTTCTTACCGTTGCTGTAAATAATTAGCGAACAAACCTAGCATTTTGTTAGAACAAATCGTTGAGTCTCCTATCTTTAGAGGTGAATCTCCAAAGAGCATTTATAAAGGCAACTGCGTAAATTGAGCAGGAATTCTGTTATTCTCCCAAACCAAATCTTAAAAAGAAAAATTTCAAACGAAATGATCGGAGAAACAAAATGTTTTAATTGTTTGGTTATATCAGCATGCGTATAGTTAATATGTAAAGATAACAACTTCATAATATAGTATACACTAAAAAATTTGGTCGTCATCACCATAAATTAGCATCGTGAGCAGTGGCGGAACCACCCTTATGGGAGGTAGGTCAATTGACCCAGGTGAATTTCATGTAAAAAAAGAAATTTGGTTATATTTATGAAACAAAACTGGGAAAATACTGTAAAAAATAGCCTATTGACCCTTATGATGTATGCAAACTATGCAATTGACCCTCCTAAAAACTTTGTCCGGCTCCGCCACTGGTCGTGAGAAAGGGACCAACATAGTGATTCTAGAACTACCACGTACATAAATATTTCAAGCCTTGTTTCAACAACTACCATGTACATTAGTACATAGACATAGAGCATCCATAAATCAACCACAAAAATGAATGGGACTGTGGACAGCCTTGTGGCAATTTAAGCTCAACTATTAAATCTCAACCAACATAGTGGGTGAATGCAATTTATGATCTCAGAACCAACATTATTTGAGGTGTTCCCACTTGGAACCGAACCTTGAAATACTGTAGCTTTGTTATTCGTTGCCAAGAGCCTAGCTAGTGAAAGATTCTTCTTGCTGGGAGAGTTAATAATTGATACATGGAAGAGTACTGTTCTATTAATCACTAAACGAATATATAAGCAAATCCCCTATATATTAATTGAGAAACATTTGAAAAGATGTAATTTTAAGTTTGTATTAATTAAAAAATAACTCAATTCTACATGACATCTCTCTATGTCTTCTATTTCAAAATAGAATGATTCTAGAGCTTCTAACTTACAGTATAGTCTAAAAATTATACTCTCTAGCAATATAATATTTCGTAGGTTATAGTTGGTCACATATATCAAATATTTATTATTTCCTTAAATAAAACCTACGGAATTACCTAATGTGATTAAAAATATATATATATATATATGGAAATAATGATCTTAAACAATAAATATTTGATAACAATTTGTATATTTTTTTATCATTTTGTTTATTTCTTTATTATTAAAATAATGTACACAATTACATTAATCATATAATAAAAATCTAGATTTTTTTGTGTATGTTGTATTTCAAATTTTTCAAAATGAATATAAATTACTAAAACTGTTAAAAGTCTCACATAAACTTTTAGGTTCATATCGTTTAAATTAAACTATACATCGTATGAAAATACATACTTATATTTTGATACTTGCATTGAGGATATATTGAAAAGTTAATATTTTAATTTTGAAGTATGTCACTGTTTTCTTTTTAAATTATTATAAATTATTTCAACTACTAAACATCTCACATTAAAAAAAAAAATTCGTTGGTGTAAAGTTTTGTTACACAAATATGCAAATAATCATAAAATCATATGAGTAGAAACCTCATTTAATAAATATCCATATTAAAAAATTGTGCTATATTACTATGTTTATATCATTTAAATTTAATTATATATCATATACGATATATAAGATTGATTGTTTTGATTTATTTAGCCTAATTTGCGAATAAACAAGAGGGATAGTTAAATTTATATGCATACGCTAATTTATTACATAATAGTAACTAATTTCTTAGTTATTTAATATATATATTTATTATTTATAATATGCAGAAAATATAAAATAAATAATAAATATAAATATTTATTGTGCATAAAGTGCAGATCTTAACCTAAGTATGTATCTCTTTGATTAATTTAAATCTTAAGTATTTTCTAAATCCCAGGTCAAAACAAACAAAGGAAATGGGAATAAACTTAAAAATCAATATTTAATCGAGTAATAACCAAAATAAAAAAAAAAAACACAACAAGAGAAAAAATTGAAGATAAATAGGATTGACACGTGAACGTAAAATTCTCATAACCATAATTAATTTTTAAATTGTTAAATCATGATATAAAACTGAGTTAATTTTTAATTTATTAATTTTTTAAATTTTTAAATCATTATGGTTATGTTAAATCATGACCATAGTTATTTTAAATTGTTAATTTTTATTTGAAAAGCTTAATATATTGTTTTTAAAATAATTTTATTTTAAAAAAAATAAAATTTAACTTAATTTTTATATATAATTATTATTTAAAAAAATATAATTTCTAAGAAATAATATTTTCTAATATTATTAGACAAATAAATGAATTATATTAAATTAGTTCTGAAATTTTATATATTCTAAATACAAATATTCTACTAACTGTTTCTTAAGAAAGCATTATGGAACTTGCTAATACTCTACCAATCAATCCCAATGATACTTCGTTTATTTTCTATCACTCGAACACTGAAGAGTAAAAAGATATATGAAATCGAGCCTATTAAATTCTAAGTTTTGATCTACAGTTCTAATTACAATTGTTTCTGATCCTACGTATAGATAATTATATAAAAATTCCAAAATTCTAAAATTTCAAATACATATAAAAAATCATATGTAAATTTAAATTTTGTCAATACTAAAATTTAAATTTTAGTTACATAGGTCTTATCCTAGTTATCCAAATATTTATGAACTTTTGTTAATGATATTTTTTTTTCATTTGGCTAATTGAGCCGTTCTGGACTGAAATATGTTTCAGTAATATGTTATAAGATTTATTTTTATGCATAAGAATACTATTTTATGCATATTTTATATAGTATATATTTAAATGAAATGATATTGATATGGATATATATAGTATATTTTTAATATGAATATTTATAAATTGAAGCTTCCTATTCATATAATTTTATTGACATTGTATATATTTTGTACCAAACATTTAAATTATTAATCACAATTTTTTCATGTGAGATTTTTTAATAGTTTTAGTATAAGGTCTCAGTATTTTTCAATGCAAAATTCAGAATTAACATACTTATGTATATGATATGGTATATAGTTTAATATAATTGATATCAATATATATAATCTGAATATCTGTTGAGTAGGACTTCATATTCATATGATTTAATAATAATTGTATCTTGTTATAGAAAAAAAGTTGATCACAAAATTTTTTAGTCTGGAATTTTAAGTTTTTTTTAGCAATTTATAGTCATTTTAGAAATTTACAAATATAACATATAAGAAGAAATATAATTTTTATTATAATTTTTATTATAATTTTAAATTGATTAAATTTCTTTTAAGAGTATAAAATTAAACAAAAAATGATAGAGGATGCGAAAATTGTTATCAAATGTTTATTATTCAAATAATTTATTGTCATATATATGTTAATCATATTAGGTAGTAATTTTTATTTAAAGAAAGAATGGAAAATATTCTTTTGTACACTAATAATCAATTTGATAATTAGTTTAATTAAAAGTATAACATATGTTAAGATGGAACAACTTATTCTTCTAAAGATTGTAAGAATCATCTTAATAATGACATGTGACTCAAATGTTGTTATACTCTTGAACTAATATATAAGGTATAAATGATTTTTAAATTATAAAAATGATATGAGATAAAAGTCAAGAATCACATTTTAGTAGACTTCAGTTGAAGTCAAAATAAAGTTTATGATTTAGTAGGCTTCATTTGAAATACTTGCCTTAACTTTTAAAATGTACATTTTAAATCTATATATCTAAATCTCACATTTTAGGGAAGGAGAGATGAACTCATTGGAAGAGAGAATTTGCAAAATAAAATAAAATTATGAGAAATACATAAAATAAAAAAAAATCATATTTTAGTACTTATGATGAAGTCTAGTTAAAATTTACGATTTTCTAGATTTCATTTGTAGTGCCCTTAACTTTTAAGTACACATCATCAACAAGTCTACTTTATTGGATAATTTTCAAATTTGAAAAATGTACACTAAAAACTTGCAAAATAGCTTCAAAACTTGAAAGTAGCTTTAGCTTTTGAAAATAGATTTTTAAGCTAGAATTAGATTTTGACCGGCGCTTCAAAAACGCGGGGTTTTTGGATTATAAACAAAGTTTGATATGATTTAGTATTTTAGGATTGTTATACATTATTATATTACAAAGTATATTATATCAAAGAAGATAATTTTTAAAAATATGTAATTTATGAATTAATTTCTTTGAGATTTTGTATGTACATTCTTATGTACTCTCTCTCTTAAGTCTAGGGATTTACTCAAATCCAATAAGAATGAAACCTAATCGGATACGGGTCCTGGGAAACATAAATATCGGATTATTTTTTTGGACCAGTGGATCTTGGTTTGGTCCACATCATACTCAAGTCTCGATCGGATACCCAAAGTACCAAAAATACTTTGTGTATATTTGGTATATTTATGTGTTTCATATATTTTTGGTATTACAGATATTCTTATAAGTTTTGTGCACTTATAGTTTCGAGTTTCAACTAAAATTTCAAATTTTTTAAAATGTAGATTTCGAGTATACGCATAGAAGTTTGGGTTTTTAATAAAGTTAAATTTATTTGCAATAATATTTTTATTATAATACTTTTTTATTAAGTTAAGTTAATGTAATATATATTTTTTCTTTAACATATGATTTGCTAATTTTTTTTATAAAATTGATTTTGTAAATATTTTGAACTATATGATGTAAGATGACATGGTACAATATGTTTTATGATATATGCTAATCATTTTAATAATTGATGTATAAATATTGTAGATCATTATTAAGCATTAAATGTGGTTAGAATAATTAATAATATGATCAAGAAAATAGTTATATGTGGTTCTAAAAATATTTTACAGTAGTTTTTTTTTAAAAAAATATCTTTTAACATTATAGGTAATAGATACTTTATAGTTTGATTAGGGCTGGGCAAAAAAACAAAACTCGAAAAACTGAACCGAATCCGATCTGATCCAAAATTTTAGTAGCGAATCCAAGCCGAAATTGATTAAATATTAGAATGGGTTCAAAATTTTGGTATCTAAAGAACCGAAACCAAATCCGACCCAAACCGAAATATTTTGGTTACCCTTATGTATCTGAAACAGATTTATATACCGAAAAATTAATTGTTTTTAGATTTAATGTATATTAAAAAATCTAAAATATAAAAGATATTTTAAATTTTCTAAATACTTGAAAATATATATAAATAACCAAAATTAAATATTTAAAATAGCTAAAGTATACTCAAAACACCAAAAATACTTGAAATATATATTGATTATCTATCCAGATATTGAAACCAAACCAGTTTATATGTTAAATTTAGGTATTTTGATATATGTTATTCAAATTTATATGTAATATATTATTTTCTTTATAGATTTTGAGAATTTTAAAATATATAATGAATTTTAAATTTTTTAAAATAACTTAAATGGGTTATCCGACCCCAAACCGAATCCATAAAGATCTGAACCAACCCGAATCAAAATTTGAAAATACCCAAATTGGACTGAAATCTTTAACCCAAAAACCCCACACTTGAATAAATCCAAACCAAACCCGAATGGATACCCGAACGTCCACCCCTTTGATATGTAAAATTATCTCGTGTTCTTTTCTTAATTTAAATTTCTTTGTTAAATATAATATCCATTTAGAGTATAATTGATTTTAAGTGATATCATAGTTTGCACACTAATCAAAACAGTTATACAACAAACAAATCATTACTAAAATTAAGGGCAAATTATAATATGAGATGATTTTGTTATGGATATGCAAATCACCAAACGTACATTACAAGAACACGATTTTATAACTAGGATTATTAACGAGGAAAATGTTTTCTCATAACATTACGGCGTCATTACGAGGACTTTATGAGGAAACTATGGTTCCACGTACTTTCCTCGTAAAGTGTCGAGAAAAGTGTTTCCTCGTAAAGTCCTAGTAATTTTACGAGGAAACTACGTGGATTTTCTGGTTTCCTCGTAAAGTCCTCATAAGCTGGACTAAGAGTTTACGAGGAAATATTAAACTGCGATTTTACGAGGAAATTGCGAGGCTTTGTTTATTTTAAATTTAAAAACGTGTATTCTAACAACTTTTCCTCGTAAATTCCTAGTAAATGTTTACCTACCAAATCAAAAATTTCTATAAATACAACCATTTGTGATTCATTGTAAACTCACCAAAACAAAATCAGCAATAAGCTTGAAAGGAAAAAAAAGTATCCGGTCCTGGAAATATTTTCGAGTTACGGAGGTGGATGTATACACACAGAGATAATAACAGGAGAGTGACGAAAGAATTTCTCGAAGAGTCAGAGACATTTATGCATCAAGCAGATTCTACACGGCTCACACAGGAAAGCGGTAAGATGTTCTATCCTTGTCCAAAATGAAACAATACAAAATTAGGCCCTCTTGAAAATGTTTGGAAGCATTTAATAAATAGAGGTTTCATGCCACAATATTATATTTGGTATCAACATGGAGAAGATTATAGTTGTAGGAATGAAGCTAGCAGTAGTAATAGCAATTTTCAGGATGAACTGGTCGTTGATCATTTGTATAATGAAAATAGTTATCACCAGGAGGAACATATGGTAGATTGTGATAGGGTTCATGATATGGTAGGTGATGCATTTGTAACTCATGATGATGAAGTTGAAGAACCTAACTTAGATGCAAATTTTTTATATCATATGTTAGAAGCTGCATACGAGCCAATTTACAGTGGTTGTAGAGAATGTCTCTCTAAATTATCGTTGGCTGCTAGAATGATGAGTATTAAAACCGATCATAAACTACCTGGAAATTGCATGGATGCAAGGGCAGACTTTTTTAAAGAGTATTTGCCAGAAGACAATGTGTCTGATGAATCTTATTATGAGATTCAGAAATCGGTTTATAGTCTTGGGTTGCCCTCGGAGATGATAGACGTTTGCATCGACAACTGCATGATTTACTGGGGAGATGATGAGCAGTTAGAAGAATATCGATTCTATAGGAAGCCACGATTTAAACCGCAAGGACGAGGACAGAATATGGTACCGTACCAAAGGATGTGGTATCTACCAATCACAGATAGATTGAAAAGATTGTACCAATCTGAGGAGACTGCTGGAGGGATAAGATGGCATGCCGAGCATACTCAGACTGATGGGGAGATGACTCATCCATCAGATGCAAGAGCTTGGAAACATTTTAACAATGTACGTCCACATTTCGCTCGCAATAGCTGGAATGTGTATCTTGGATTATGCACTGATGGTTTTAGTCCATTTGGAATGTCTGGGAGACAATATTCATTGTGACCAGTCTTTCTTACGCCGTACAACCTGCCACTGGAGATGTACATGCGACGAGAGTTTCTATTTTTGACCATATTAATACCTGGTCCAAAGCATCCAAAAAAATCTCTCGATGTTTTTCTACAACCACTAATAAAAGAGTTGAAAGATTTGTGGTCAACAGGGGTAAGGACATATGATTGTTTAACGAAAATGAATTTTACGATGCGAGCGCTGCTTTTGTGGACCATAAGTGACATTCCTGCATATGGGATGTTATCTAGATGGACTACACATGGAAGATTAGCTTGTCCATATTGTAATGGAATGACAGATGCATTTCAGTTGAAGAATGGTAGGAAGACAACTTGGTTCGATTGTCACCGTCGATTTCTTCCACTTTACCACCCATACCGAAGAAACAAGACATTGTTCAGACACAAAAGGGTGGTCAGAGACACTTCTCCTCCATATTTAACTGGAGAACAAATTGAAGCGCAAATCAATTACTACTGTGCACTAGAAACAGCTCTTCGTGGTGGTAATTGGCATGTTCCCAGTCATATGCTAGATTCTTATGGTGTTCAGCACAATTGGCACAAGAAGAGTATATTTTTGGAGTTGCCATATTGGAAAGATCTTCTTTTGCGCCACAACCTCGATGTGATGCATATAGAGAAGAATTTTTTTGAGAGCATCGTGAACACTACATTGAATGTCCCAGGGAAGACGAAAGACAACATAAATCGAGGTTGGACTTACCCGATATCTGCTAAAGAATTGAGTTACATATAAAAAGCAATGTGCAAGTTCTAGTTCCGATATTCAGACTGGCATCAGAAAAAAAAAAGTTAGTGTTGTTCAACTGGGTGGTTTCAGAAGTGAAGTTTCCTGATGGATATGTTTTAAATATCTCAAGATGTGTTGAGAAAGGTCAAAAGTTCTCCAGGTCACAAGCGGACCAATTTTGCTTCATTCCATACCCTCGGATGACAACCTCAGGAATAAATTGGTTAGCTGTTATAAAAGTTACACCTCGTGGACGAATAATCGCTGGAGAAGAACCACAATTACAAGAGAAACACACTAATGAAATCGAGGAACCTGAAGCACAAATTGATGAAATCCTACTCATCGACCCGCATAAGTGAATATGAAGATGTCTCAGATCATACAACGGACGAAGCTGTTGAAGACGAGTTTTACGAAGATGATGATGTTTCTAGTGATGATGCCGAGAATGGCAATGATGTATCCGAATGATGTTGTATGGAAATGATGTATCCGAGTTTTTAATATTAATAATTTTAAGACTTAATTAATTACGAAAATGAAATGGAAGTTTGGGAAGTTGGGATTTGGGGTTTAGGAAGATGTAGAGGTATATGTTATGGAAGTTGGGGTTTAGGGTTTGTGGTTTCGAATTTTAGGGATATACAAACCTTTCCTCGTAAAATCCTCGTGAAGTGAAAACACGGGACTTTTTTTTTCCTAGTAAAGTCCACGTAAGCCATTTTCCTCGTAAAGTCCACATAAGGTTATTTCCTCGTTAAGTCCACGTAAGCCTTTTCCTCGTCAAAAACCTCGTGAGGTGAAAGCGCGGGACTGGTTATTTCCTCGTAAAGTCCACGTAAGCCTTTTCCTCGTAAAATCCTCGTGAGGTGACACGGGACACGTTATTTCCTCATAAATAAAAATGTGGGACTGGTTATTTCCTCATAATGTGACTAGGATTTTACGAGGAAACCAAAATCCCTATATAAATCGATGCCATCCGATTTCTCTCATTGTAGCTATCTCCTCTCCTTTTCTTCTTAAGGTAATAGTTAGGGAATTTAGATTAGGTGGTTAGTTTAGGGTTTAGGGTTTATGGAATTTAGATTAGGTGGTTAGTTTAGGGAATTTAGATTAGGTTGTTTAGTTTTGGGAACTTATATTATGTTTTTTTAAATGTTACTAATATATTTATGTTTTTTGAAATGTTTTAATGTTTTAGATGGTTAGAGCGCAAAAGCTTAAGGGTAAGTGATATCACTCAAATATTTAACTCTAAGGAGTGAATTACTCTCTCAAATAAGAGGTTCAGTTGTGATACTTAGGGATCAAATCCACAGGGAATTGAGGAACACAAAAGATGTAATCCTAAGTGATTATGCTAGGTTGATTCAGTTTAAAATAGTAAATTGCAATTGTGAGCAATGATAAGTTGCTCAAGAGAATAGGTTTCGGTTTAAAAAAATGAAAGAAAGTAGTTAGATTCAAGGTTGCTATTCAGATAATCAGGATTATAATGCTACAGATGTTTTAGTAAGTTTCTAGCAAGATAGACAAGAACTTCGATTCTTAGACAGATCTAATAGCAGTCGCTAAATAGACTCATCCATTGATCTTATTGCCGGCAATATCGACCGATGTTTTGACAGCGATATCGGACGATGTGGGTTGTCGTCGATCCATAACTCTATAGGAGTATCGATCGATATAGCATAAGATCGAATCGAAACTATGTTCACCAAGATCATAGACCGGCTCTCGCGCATCCCTAGAGGATCTAAGCTTATGCCAAATGATTTCAGTAAGATGATTAACAAGTTAAATCATTCCATGATCATACTCTAGTTAGCTACTCTAGAGTAAGCATTAGGGTTCATTGGGATAATGAATATCACAACTCAACATTCCATAGTTGGGGCTAATCCCTCGTAACTATTTGAACCCTAAATCTAAAAAAAGGAATCTACTCAGACATGACTAAGTGATTCATAGCAGCAAGGTAATAATAGAAATTCATAAGATTAGAAGATTGAACCCTTTGTTCTTTGGAACAACAAATCTCTTTGTGTGTTTCTTCTAAATCTAGAATTCTATAACCTTTGAGAATTAAGATGAAAAGAATACTTTATTGCTAAGTATAAAATAGTATCAAAAACACAAAAGCACAAAAGGCATAAAAACACACTTTTCCAAAACACATAGGCAAAACTATAAATATGAGTTCCATTAGGTTAAAAACTCGTCAGAGGCAATCTTGTAATACTGGGAAAACTTGGGCTTCAAGTCGGCCAAGTTAGACTTGTTCTCCACGCTTCATATCGATCGATAGTACATGGTGTACATCGATCGATGGAGTATCTCGACTTCTTCTATGGAAGCGTCATCGATCGATTACACAGGGTGTGTATCGATCATATGTACATCTTGATATCGACCTTATTGTCTGATCTTCATAGCCATCTCGGAAAACTCTTCTTTAAGCTCCATAAGGGCACCTAAATCATCACTTTACTCCAAAATGCTCATGAACCTGAAAACATACCTAATAGACTCCAAAACATATATATATATATATATATATATATATATATATATATATATATCTTATAAAAACATACCAAGACCATGGCTAAAAGTAGGTCAAAATCATGGTATATCAACTCCCCGAGACTTAACCTTTTGCTTGTCCTCAAGCAAACCATAAGTTAGTCTTTTGGAAGAAGTTTAAAAGCAGTAGGGACTCAATAAAATCTTAACTTTAAAATCATCACCTCTACTTTGTTGCAAGCCACATCTCATATTACTAACTACAGAAGTACATTATACCATATCCTAGATTAGCAACCAAATTCATCTAGCCAATCAACTTAGACAATCATGTCTGTCTATCCCCTCTAGTGATTTCATTTATGCATAAAAAATAGGTGTAGGCTTTACCTTGGGAGTATCGATCAAAGAACACTTGGATTCAACTTAAACAAGTTTCAGGCATTCTCATCCTGGTTCCTTTTCTCTCTTTATCCCCCTTCTCTGAATCCCAAACTTTCTTTTCTTTTATATCAGTCCCAATGAACAACTAATGTTCATCTTATTTATCTTTCTACTTTTTGTAGTTTTTTTTACAAAGTGTAGGCGAATAGTGGGGTCATGGGTAATGTACCTCTCCCTTGCTTCCACAATATGTGATCATTCTTTTAATTTAGAATAGTGGGGTCATGGGTAATGTACCTCTCCCTCTGCCTCTCAGGAAATCATCTCAATCTTTTATTTTTCTCTTTATGGGATGCCAAAGGGAGGAAAGAAAGAAACCAAAATTATTGAGACTTTTACCTTCCAGACTTGCATGAGGATTCCAATCCCTTGTATACCAAGCCCCAAGACAAGCAATAGATGTCAGGTTAGGTTGGAAATCAGCTTTGGTTCTTCCAAACAATCATGAAAAGTGTTGTCATAGGATGATCGGTGATCCACTTTAACATTTATAGTACTTTCTGCAATCAACAATTCTAAGAATGGTGCTAAAGAGTGGTGAGATAAAAAAGTAAAATTTTTGAAATCTTTTTGTCCCTTTCTTGACTCAATTAAACCAATTTTTGAAAATTTTTTAATGAGATAAAAAAAAAGTAAAGTAGCATCAGTAATTCCACTACCCCAGACTTAAATCATACACTGTCCTTAGTGTATAACTAGTCGGAGTTAGAGCATAAGAAATAATAAATGTATAACTGTTATCGAGGTTGTGAAAGATATATCTGACCGATGTTTGTATCGATTGATGGTGAGTCACTTCCATCGATCGTCATGGATAGGGTTATGTCGGGCGATGTAGACATGGTCTCATCGGTCGATAGAGGTAGTGATCGTGTGGCTATGTTCTCAGCGCTTAGTTAAAGTCATTTAGCTTGACTATGGAGGTATGGTGGCTAGTGAGGTTGGTTGCTAGTACTTGTTGGGAAACAAGTATCCTCCTTGTCTTGTGATTCTTCAAACCATGAAGTTAAGAAGCTTTTTGTGGCTTTCTCGCTTTTGGTCATACTAGCTTGCAAACCATGGACCTCATAGTGTATTCTCTGTAGCCACTCCTCAATGCTTGCTAAGCTGCACTCATGTTGTCCAGTGTTGTTGTAGGTGTGCTCTAGATTAGTACTCAGATGCATTGTGTCGAGTTTTTGGGTGTTTTGCACAGGGGAAGGGGTAGTATCGACCGATCTCGGTGCAGGTCTATTGGTCGATGGGTTCAGAGGCTCGTCGATCGATGCTGATTGTGCAGGTTGGCTCGCGAGCTGGTTCTTGATGCTTTCGATCTCCATCTGAATGTCCTCTGTTGTGCATTTCAGTCCCTGAACGTCACTCTGTACCGGGAACCAAAATTTGTGGAGTAATCTGTACGCTTCTTCTTCACATGCTTCAATAGATCTGTAGATTTTCGTTGTGATTTCCCCAAGTTCTCCTCTGGTACAGAAATCTGGTGTGCGATTATCGATCGATGTACTGGTATACAGATTCCACTGTAGTTCTCCTTGAAGTGATGCTATAGCTTTCTCATGTTCAGACCTCAATGCTGCCATCTCCCAATTATGTTCACCATTTCTTTCATTCAACATGTATGTAACCTCTGCTTGTGTGTAGAGCTTGCAAACTGGAACTCCTTTAGCAAACTGTTCAGCGTGTTCTGGTAAACATAAACAAGAGCGCCCAAACAGTGTGGCTCTATTCAGCAGCTTCTCAATATCCTCTTTGGTAACATGGATGATATCTCCAGCTATGCTTCTTGCATTACCATTCTCATCTCTGTAGACACCATATTCGTCATTCTTTTCCCGAAGAAAACGACGAATCCCGTGTTTGAAAGCTCTCTTCCCACACTCGCGATGTATTTCGGTCGATGCACGTCGCCATGTATCGATCGATGGGCGTTGAAATTCTGGATTTGCTGAGTTGAGATGGAAGTTTTCTGCACCATCTTGCTCATGAAGTGTTTGTTGCTGGTGTTGATCGTTCTGGTAGATGGGTGGTTGTGGGAAGAGAGTGACTGGTCCATCAGCCATGTGAAGGATGTCTGCAACTTCTTCTTTGGAGATTGGAATGATTCTTCCATCAAGTGCTCGTGCATGGCCTTCTGGATCCCTGAAAATACCAAATTCATACGGAGTTAGTAATGTAAATTTGAAATTATGTGTTTTTACCTCGGATGGTGTAGTGGTGTTATCTATCGATGGTAGAGCAGGTGCATCGGTCGATCTGTTGAGGAACATGTCGATCGATGGTTGGTGCTCCGTGTCGGTCGATATGTGTTCTTCAGATCGGGTCACAGATGGTAGTGGTGTTGTATCCACTGCAAAACTCTCATGGTAACTGCTTCCCCAGCTCCCAATCGAGTAATCTCCGTCGTGTGGCTCATGTGGGACATAGACTGGTGCACAGTAGGGTTTGTCGCTCGTTGATTCGAAACGTCATTTGAGCGATCTGGGTTGGCGCATATCGGTCGATGGAGAAGGGTCTCTATCGGTCGATGCTCTGTAGATGAAGGTCGGCAGAGGAAGTTTTACTTCAGCTTCTCGAAGAAATCTAAACTCTGTGGCTCGTTCCTCTTCATAATCTTCATCATACTCCTCCTAAGTAGTGATGCCTAGCTAGCTCTGGCATGTAATGATCGTTTTCCCAATCGTCTGCGCTAAAATCGTCGTCTGGAAACTCTTCCTCAGTCTATTCGAATACCTTATCGATCGATGACCATGTGTGTCTATCGGTCGACTCGGGTTGACTGGTATCGACCGATGGCAATCGGTCGATGGTAGAAGACTGCCATCGGTCGATACTGCTGAATCGGTTTCGTACTCGGCCATGAAATAATACTCTGGGCACATAAACAAGTTGCTACGAGTGCTGGGCTTTTTATCCTGGGAAACTGATGACTGGAACAGGATTGTAGTGGATGGTAAGGTTGATGAGGGTTAGGCAGAGCTTGTTGGATTTGAGGTCACGAACAGTTCCAACTGTGGCTAAGAAGGCTCTTCCAAGTAATATAGAAGTCTTGAAGTTGACTTTATTGGCCAGGACATGGAAGTCTGTAGGAATTAGGGCATCTCCAATCTGTACCTCAAGGTTTCTAACTATTCCTCCAGAGTTCTGCTGAGAACAATCCACAACGAAGAAAGATTCTCCAGTAGGCTCTATCTTCAGACCTAGCTTGTCTGCCATAAGCTTGGGTAGGATGCTAACTCTAGATCCTGTATCGCATAGGGCATGAGGGAACTCAACACCTCCGATGGAACATGGTATTGTGAATTTCCCTGGATCGCTCTTCTTCTCCAATGTGATCTTCTTCTTTAGACTGTCTCTGACTTGGTGAAACATTCTCTTGATGTCTTCTTCTGTCTCTCTGGTCTCTCTGAAAAACATCCACAATCTCTGTGAAAAGTAGGCTTCTTCAAAGGGTTTCTCTCTAGGTATTGGCAGAACTCTCTTTCTGAAGCTTGACAATTCTTTCTCATTAGCTTCCCTTTTATAAGGCTTGGGTATCTTCTCATTCCTTTTTCTGAGAACTCTTCCATGATTTTCTTTTTATATCT
Source organism: Eruca vesicaria subsp. sativa (assembly GCA_932364175.1). Taxonomy (NCBI): domain Eukaryota; kingdom Viridiplantae; phylum Streptophyta; class Magnoliopsida; order Brassicales; family Brassicaceae; genus Eruca; species Eruca vesicaria. The sequence goes on along the minus strand of CAKOAT010845154.1, from coordinate 93,277 downwards.
CTATAGATTCAAAGATATCTGTGGGTCTCTCCATGATAGCTTTTTGAGGGCTTTTGGAGTGTAATACTGTTCCCAGAATGCGTCAATACGTGCACTATCTATCTTGGGAAGTTGCACTCGGCGTTTGGGTACCGTGTATCGGGCGACACTGACTGGAGTGTGTCGGTCGATATCAAGGTTTTCATGTCGATCGATGGGAGGGTCATCATGTCGATCGATGTCATGCGGATCAATTTTGACAGGGACGGGCGGATGTGGGTGTCGTGCTGCGAAGGCTTCGTGAGGCATAGTCTTGACGGCACTGCACTCGTGAGGGTATTAGTCTAAGTCCATCGATCGACACTCATTAAAGTTTATCGATCGATGTACTCTGGATCGTATCGGTCGATGATCACGGGATGAAATCGATCGATAATAATCGCGTACGAAGTCTCTCTCATCATCAGATCTTTGAATCCCTTCTACTAACTCTTGCCAAAAGTCATCATCCAGGATGGCATTGATGTTATGGTTATTCGCAAACTCTTGCTTCTTTAGGGCTTCTCCTATCTGAAACACCTGAGTTTCTAGCTTCTTCACATGGGTGTTTAAAGACTCTAGCTTTGTGGTGAGGGTGTTGTAGACGGAGTCAATCTTTCCATTGAAGTCTGTTTGGAGTTTCTGCTGACTCTCAAGAACCTTGTCCAGCATCTCCTCCAGTTTACTGTCTTGGGTGGGTGTGGGTTTGAGTAGAATGAGTTCCCATAACTTCTGTTGTTGTTGGGGTTGCTGCTTCTGAAAGTGTTGGGCTTCTGTGAACTCTGGTTGAAGTTGCTTCTCTGGCCTGTGAAGTTTTTGTATCCTCCTTGGTTACCAGATCTCTGAAAACCAGCTCCACTGATCCAGTTCACATCTTCTTCTGTATAATCTTCACCTGCAGTGTCTGCATCCTCCACTGAACAAATCTGCTTGTTTAGTAACTTCTGAACGGTATCCAGCTGTGCTTGCACTTCATTGATGTATTCCTTCCCAAGGAATGATGTAGCTTTTGTCTTCACAAAGTTCTTTGTGATGTTGCTGGAAGCTAAGTTATCAATTAACTTCACAGCCTCTTGTGGATTCCTGGTGTTGAAGTTGCCATCACTAGCTGTATCAAGAGCCCTTTGATAATCCAAGGTGATGCCTCTGTAGAAAGTGCAAAGCAGTTGCACTTTGTTGAATCCATGGTGTGGACAATCTCGTTGGTATGACTTGAATCTGTTCCATGCATCTTTGAATGACTCTTCAGGATTCTGAGTGAATGTAGCAATCTTTCTTCTCCACTCTTCAGCGCGTGACTCATCAACAAATTTACGCAGGAATGCGTTTTTGATGTCGCTCCAGGTTGTGAGAGAACCTGGTGGTAGTTGTCTCAGCCACTGCAAAGCTTCTCTAGATAGAGAGTATTTGAAAAGCTTGCAGAGAAGATAGTATTGAGGGACTCCATTGACTTTGATGATGGTTATGAGATCCTCGAACCTCTCCAGATGGTCCATAGGATGCTCATAGGACAACCCACAAAAGGGTATTTGTCCTACAAGTGTGTAGTACTGCGGCTTAAGCTCGAAATCTCCTCTCTAAATAGCAGGAGGGCGGATGGCTGATCGGTTGGAATAGAACTGATCCGGACAGTTGTAATCAGCTAAAGTTCTAGCTTGGTTAGCCTCTTCTACAGGTTGAATGATGTCTGTAGGTGCAGTTTCTTGCTCAAGAATGATCTCCTTCTGAGCGTTCAGCTTCTGACCTGCTGCATTACGCAGGTGACCATCTTGATCACGCAGGTCTCCATTCTCATCGGCTGTGAGAATATTAGGCGCTACCATGTCTCGCCGGTTAGTATCGATCGATGTAAGGTAAGGTGTATCGATCGATGTCGGATGAAGGGTATCGGTCGACGAACGGTTGTTGATGTCGATCGATGTGACGGTGAGAGTATCGGTCGACGAAGAAGGTGTCTCGGTCAACTGTGGTAAGTGAGTATCGGTCGACAAAGAAGTGTTGATGTTGATCGATGCGGAGCGTAGGTCTTTGCGGATGCTACGTTCCAGGCTGTGAGGGTCTTCTGAGTACACAAGTTGGTTGTTCTTGTTGCTTCTAGTACTGCTGGGCATGTACCTGAAAAAGACAAAAAAAAAATTTGCGTCAGAAGATGATTAAGCAATAAAAGAAAAATAACCTAGACCTAATCAGACTAAATCTAATGGCTATCAAAGTTCCCCGGCAACGGCGCCTAATTTGATATCACTCAAATATTTAACCTAAGGAGTGAATTATTCTCTCAAATAAGAGGTTCAGTTGTAGTACTTAGGGATCGAATCCACAGGGAACTGAGGAACACAAAAGATGTAATCCTAAGTGATTATGCTAGGTTGATTCAGTTTAAAATAGTAAATTGCAGTTGTGAGCAATGATAAGTTGCTCAAGAGAATAGGTTTCGGTTTAAAACAATAAAAGAAAGTAGTTAGATTCAAGGTTGCTATTCAGATAATCAGGATTATAATGCTACAGATGTTTTAGTAAGTTTCTTGCAAGATAGACAAGAACTTCGATTCTTAGACAGATCTAATAGCAGTCGCTAAATAGACTCATCCATTGATCTTATTGCCGGAAATATCGACCGATGTTTTGACAGCGATATCGTACGATGTGGGTTGTCGTCGATCGATAACTCTATAGGAGTATCGATCGATATAGCATAAGATCGAATCGAAAATATGTTCACCAAGATCATAGACCGGCTCTCGCGCATCCCTAGAGGATCTAAGCTTATGCCAAATGATTTCAGGAAGATGATTAACAAGTTAAATCATTCCATGATCATACTCTAGTTATCTATTCTAGAGTAAGCATTAGGGTTCATTGGGATAATGAATATCACAACTCAACATTCCATAGTTGGGGCTAATCCCTCGTAACTATTTGAACCCTAAATCTAACAAAGGAATCTACTCAGACATGACTAAGTGATTCATAGCAGCAAGGTAATAATAGAAATTCATAAGATTAGAAGATTGAACCCTTGGTTCTTTGGAACAACAAATCTCGTTGTGTGTTTCTTCCAAATCTAGAATTCTATAACCTTTGAGAATTAAGATGAAAAGAATACTTTATTGCTAAGTATAAATATGAGTTCCATTAGGTTAAAAACTCGTCAGAGGCAATCTTGTAATATTGGGAAAACTTGGGCTTCAAGTCGGCCAAGTTGGACTTGTTCTCCACGCTTCATATCGATCGATGGTACATGGTGTACATCGATCGATGGAGTATCTAGACTTCTTCTATGGAAGCGTCATCAATCGATTACACAGGGTGTGTATCGATCGATATGTACATCTGGATATCGACCTTATTGTCTGATCTTCATAGCCATCTCGGAAAACTCTCCTTTAAGCTCAATAAGGGCACCTAAATCATCACTTTACTCCAAAATGCTCCCGAACCTGAAAACATACCTAATAGACTCCAAAACATATATATATATATATAAACATATCAATACCATGGCTAAAAGTTGGTCAAAATCATGGTATATCAGTAAGCAGCGGCCGCCGGTCGGATCATCTTCTTCAGGTCCCCATACAGGCGGGACTCATTACGGGGACATGTTTGGCCGTGAGCCAGGTCCTCATACAGGCGGATCATCTTTTTCAGCTCCCAGTTCTTCGATTCCGAAGAGTATTTCCGAGTCTCAGTTCACCACCCGTTCCCCCCCATTTGCTGCACCACCCAGACAGGTGCCTCTTCCTCCTCCTCCTCCTCCAACCAGCCAGAGTCGATCAAAACCTCCAACAACTGCTCCGCTAACCGTTTGACCAAAGATGAGTTTGGCAACACGAAGATGCTCCACAGTTCAGGTCAAAAATTTGACGCCGGATTTCATCTAGAACCTCCAACAACTACTCCGCTAACCGTTTGACCAAAGATGAGTATGGAAACACGAAGATGCTCCACAGTTCAGGTCAAAAACTTCACGCCGGTGTTCGTATAGATAGGGTAAATTTTTTAATAACTAATTTTTAATATATATATATATATATATATATATATATATTTTAATTAATTTTTAACAAATATTTTTAGGCTAAAGAGACAGGAGTTTTTCCATCTCTCAAGGAGTTTTACGAGAGGACCCTTAAGAACAAGGCTGGGAAATTTGTAGATCCTCGATCTGAGCGAATCTACAACGAGGTTATTTCTCGGGTTGAGGAGCGCAAACCCAGCTGAGTCAGCAGGCTCCCGATGGGACACCCGTCATATTATCCACACCTGGCGTGGATCGGATCTTAGAGGAGGTAAATTTGTTTTCTAATTATTATTATTATTCATTTAATTTATGTTTTTTTCATTAACTAACATTAATCTTTTATTTACTGATCCGTCCCTAAGAAAAAGGGACGTATTGTGGGGACTTAACGATGTCCCAAGAGCGACGTCGTCTTATGCTCTTATGCTCACGAATGGGACAATGAGACTGCTCAACTGTGTTTGGAGTTGCACGCGACGCGTTCTGATTTGAGTAGGACGCAAGCTCAAATGGGTTCGCTCGAAGGTTTTCTGGACATTTTGGCGGATGGAAATCCGCAGTTGGAGATGATGTTGCGTGCCAGGCGGGAACAACTAGGGATTCCACACCCACCGCCACAGCCACAGCCAACCCGCCAGGAGGAGGACGACGAGTTAGGAGGAGTGAAGACTTCGTCCGCCAGTTTCACGAGCAACACCCGTAGTTTTTTTTTCTTTTTATTGTATTATAAATTTTAAACTTAAATATTTATGCATACATTACTTTTCTTCTATTATTTGAATGTTTAATTTTTTAAAATATTTATTTATATATTTTGATTATTATTTATAATTTAGGAAAAATAAGGTTTCCAAGTAAATTCCTCGTAAACCTACAAGGATTTTGTGAGGAAAAGTTTACGTGGCAGTAACGAGGAAAAGCTTTACGAGGTTCTTACGAGGAAATCTTACGTGGCTTTAATGAGAAAATAATTACGAGGGCTTTACGAGGAAAGTGTTACGTGGCTTTAACGAGGAAAATTTTACGAGGCTTTTACGAGGAAATGTTGTAGACGACTTTACGAGGAAACTTTTCCTCGTTAATTAACGAAGAAAGAACGAGAAAATTTGAATTACGACGAACGTGTCACGACGAAATGCGTTTCCTAGTTATTTCCTCGTAAACCTCTTTTGCGAGGAAATAATTAGGAAAAATCGTCCTAGTTTTACATGTGTTTTCTTGTAGTGGAAATTCTGTTGCTGTTAGAAAATTTTATAGATACAATTAAAAAAAAAAAAAAACTTATGGGATAGCATATAGGTTGAGATATGTTCATCAAACTATAGTACACATTTCTAAGACTTAAAAGATGATATTGCGAAGTGACTATATGCATTATAAGAACATATAGTTTTGATATATGAGATGAAATCTAAATGATACATTTCTAATGCCCCAAACACGAAAGAAAATTTGCATGAAACTATTATTGCTGTTGAGAGGTGTGTGTGAAACTTTGAATCACTTTGTAGTTTATGGTCATACTCAATTTTTTTTTAGCTTACATAGGTTATGACAAAAATTTCATCAGTTGGGATACTTTACAGTTAGGTATGTATTTTAAGTATGTGATATAACAAAAGTATCTGTGTCGATTGTTTTGGAAATATTGTTTGGAGAGAATACGTTTGATATATTCTTTAAGGCAATGGCACACTTGTAAATAATTTCGAAAAACCAAGGAGACTTCAAACAAAGATATTTTATTTTAATAGTATAGAAAATAGCAAAGAAATAACGTATAGTAATCTGTAAATTTATTTTCATATAAAACAAAAATTTTAATTTAAATTTTTATAGATGTAGATCTTATATTTTTAAGGGAAGGGTTTGAAAAACATGGAAGAGATACCTGCAAAATAAGATAAATTTTAAGAAAAAACATAAGACAAATAAAAATTCAAAATCATATTTAGTAGACTTTTTTTTTCTTTTTTTTAGTAGACTTCATTAGCTTAAAATTGATAAGTAGATTTCATTTGAAGTGTAGTACCCTTAAATTCTAAGCAAGCTTCATTAGAAATTTAATCTTTCGAATATTTTAAGAGCTTACATTTGGAAACATGAAATATAATTTTAAATCTGAAAAATAATTAAAAATAGCTTCTATATGATAAATTAATAGCAAAATAAACACATAGAGTGTAAATTTATTACTCTGTTTGAATATAAACCCAAAATATACATATTTAAATTTTATAAATCTAAATCTTATATTTTGTAGTGGAAGTGACAAAACCATAGATATGATATGATGGTACCTACAAAAACAAGATATTATTTTGAATTACATGAAAATATGAAGAAATTAAACTAATATTTTAAAAATTCAAAGAGTTTAGAGAAAATAGAGATAATTTTAGAGAAATGGAGAGAGTTATAGAGAGAAGTGAGAGAACTCTAAAAAAATTTACAGCCATTTTAGAGAGAAAATGTGTAATTTTTTTATAATAGAAAAAAATTATAATTTAGTTAAAATTTACGACATAGTAGATTTCTTTTTAAATCTACAATATTTGAAATTAAGGAGTAGACTTCGTTGAAAGTCTACCAGTATATCGTTTTTTGGAAAGCTACTATGATAATGTCATTATTATTATTTTATTGTGCTAGTCATTTTAATAAATAAATAAAAAGTTATCTTTTTTTCTAATTTTAATAGTTGATTAAATGCAAAACTAGTTATTTTTTGTAATATTCAATATTAACATGTTATAAACAAAGTCTACTATACCATAAAATCAAGTAGATTTCATTTGAAGTCTACTAAAGCCTAAACCACAAACTTCAAATCCTAAGTATCCGCTTGATAACCAAAAGCTTTTAATTAATCAGGTATCAAATATGAAAATGTTTTAACACTTATATTACTAAACATTTATACATAAAATTAAGTTAAAATAAAAGAAATCTAAAATATAACCCTAAAGATAAATACTTTTTTGAACATTGGTTACCAAAGTATAAGTATTGTCCAACAAATGGTTACCAAACTAATATAAATCCTTTAAATTTTTTATTGTAAATTTTGTTTTATATACTTCATATTAGTTTTATATAGTTGATTCTTATATTAGTTTTTATATTGATGATTCCGAATAAATTTCAAACAAATTTATTTTCGTCATTTTTACAGTAAAATTATTAGATCGAATTACGGCGTAGATTTCAAATAAGTTTACATCTTATAGACTTCTTTATGTTAAATATAGACTTCTGAATGATAGATTCATAAAAAAAATTCTTGATTTTTTCGGTAATTAGTAATTGTATCACTCATTTAGGTTAGTTTTGCATTTCATTGTTATATGATATACTTTTTGCATTTATATCAATTCTAGGTTATATTTGGAAAATTCACAGTTTGGAGATATTATAACAATTCTTAGAATTTTACTTTATTATTGTACAACATATTTGTTTTTAAAAAAACCTATAAATAATTTTATTTCGAATTTTTAAAAAATAATAATAGCGTTTGAGAAGTCCGTTTCCTTTGTGTCGCACCCACTTTGTTCTTATGTTGGTTAATTACAAAATACCATTAATGAGTTATAAATATTAGATCTAATTACTATCACTACAAGAAAACACGTCCTTTACTAGGACGGGTTTTCCTCGTTATTTCCTAGTAAATGGCCCTTTACTAGGAAATAGCGAGGAAACGTGTTTCGTCGAAAGACGTTCATCGTAAAGGCTATTTTCCTCGTAAAAGCCTAGCTACTTTACGACGAAAGGTTTCCTCGTAAAGCCGTGGAAAAGTTTTCCTCGTAAGCTCCACGTATACTTTCCTCGTAAGAGCATAGTAAACAGTTTCCTCGTAAACTCGTAGTAGACCCTTTACGAGGAACTTGCTAGGAACGTCTACGACGAATTTACTTCGAAACATTTACGAGGATTTTACTTCGAAACAGTTTTTTCCTATTTAAAAAAAATATTTATAAATTAAAATTATATATATTAAAAAAAATTAAAAAAATAAATAAAAAAATATTTATAAATAACTAAATAATATACAATTAATAAGTTTTAAAATTCATAATATACAATTAAAAACTAAAAAAAAACTAAAAATAATGCTGGTCTTGAAATTGGTTCACCAAGTCGTCGTCTCCAGTGTTGGATGCCGGCTGTGACTGAGATGGTGGAGGCTCTTGGGATGGCAGGGCTCCGCTTTCCCGTCTCTGACGCAACACTTCCGCCAGTTGCGGGTTTGTTAGCGCCACAACGTCGAAGATACCCGTTAGCGTACGCACATGAGACTGCGTCGCCTGCAACTCCGTCTGCGTCGTCTGCAACTCCGTCTGTAGGTGCGCATTGTCATCGGCTTGTTGGTGAACATAAGCCGATGTCGCTGCGGGGACATCGTTAACCGAGCCAATCCCGATAACACGGCCCTTTTTCCTCGGAACGACCTGTAAATTAAAATATTAATAACCGAAGCAATAAAATTAAATAAATAATAAAAATTAATATATTAAAATTATTTACCTCCTCGTAAATCTNCGGAACGACCTGTAAATTAAAATATTAATAACCGAAGCAATAAAATTAAATAAATAATAAAAATTAATATATTAAAATTATTTACCTCCTCGTAAATCTTATCCACTTCAAGAGTGGATAATACGACCGGAGCCCCAGTCTGCTGAGTCAACTGGGTCTGGCGCTCGTCAACTCGGGCAGCAACCTCGTTGTAGATCCGATCGGAAGCAGGATCTACAAACTGCCCACTCTTCCTCCGGTGGGTCCGCTTGTAAAGGTCTTTCAGAGATAGAAGAACTCCTGTCTCTTTAGCCTTCATTTTTTTTTAAATTAAATATTAATTTAGAATATTAGAATATTAAAATAAAGTAAAAATTTAATAGTTATAAAAAAATACCATGTCTAGACGAACTCCCCCGTGAGGCTTTCGGCCCGTGGTGTGAAGTGTCTTCGTGTTGCCATGCTCGTCCGTGGCCATGCGGTTCCCGGAGTTTGTATTGGACGTTCGGATCGAATCCGGCAACGTCCAATAGCTGATGAGGCCATCCCACACCGTGGTTGTGAGGCAATCGGGTTTCCCGCGCTCGTAACCGTTCACCTGATTTGAAATAATTAGGATTAAAGTCAATAAAATATATTTTTAAATAAAACTATAATTAATATATATTATAATTTTTAAATTTATACCTGAAAGTCGCCCTTCCAGTTGTACACCATGTCGCACAATCGTGCTTTTGCCTTGGTCTCGAACTCGGACTTCACCCGCTGGTGAATCCCAATAGACCAACGGTATTTTTGCTGCAACCAGAAAAAACAAAAGACGGATTAGTTCAATAAAATTCATAATTTTAAATGATTAAAAATAAATTAAATTGATTTACTAAACTTACAGCGAACGATTTGAACCACGTCTTTTTGGTGTGGCTCGCCGTCAGCTTCCAGTTTGGAGCTGCATCGGGAAAGTATCCCTTGATACAGTCCGTGACGCTAGATCCGACAGCATTGTCAAGACCA
>CAKOAT010845154.1:68364-78718 GCA_932364175.1 Eruca vesicaria subsp. sativa | reverse complement strand
GTAGAATCTGCTTGATGCATGAACGTCTCCAACCCTTCCAGAAATTCGTTCGTCACCCTCCCGTTATTATCTCTGTGTGAATACATCCACTGCCGCAACTCGAAAATATTTCCCGGACCGGACATTTTTTTGTGTTTGATCAAGCTTATAGCTGATTTTTTTTTTGGTGTGTTTCAAATGAATCACATAAGGTGGTATTTATAGAAATTTTCGAATCTGAGCATTTACTAGGAAATTGCTAGGAAAAGTAGGTACAAAACATGTGTTTTATTTAAATTCGATATTTCCTATCCATTTCCTCCTAATTTGGTAGTAATAAACTGTTTCCTCCTAATTTCGTAGTAATATTTTACTACGCCTTTACGAGGAAAATCTTTACTACGGATTTACGAGGAAAAGTACTTTTTCCTTGTAAGATCCTCGTAAATTTACTAAGGTCTTACGAGGAAAATATTTTCTCGTAAGGTTTCGAGGATCTTACGAGGAAATTTGCTTTCCTCGTAAGATCCTAGTAAATGCTTAGTAACTTTACGAGGAAGATTTTTCCTAGTAAAATTTCCTAGTAAATGCTTAGTTTTCTTGTAGTGTATTATTAAAATTATTTTATTTAGTAAAGTCTATCAACTCAATTTTTATTTCCAAATATATAATAAAAAGGAATGTTTTTAAAAGGTTGAAAAAGGAAATATATATTTATATGTAATATGATTTCATGAAAATAAGTTCACAATAATGGTTTTGATATCAAGAAAATAATTAATATTTCCTTTAAACATAATCTTTAAAAAGCAATTGTATATTTTCAAAGTAATAATGTTTTTTTTTTATTTATCACATATTTAAGATTCAGACTCATCTTTAACATCTCGCAGGTTAAGGATTCATGGGAAGTAAGATAAATTTTGTTATTTTTTTGTTTTTATATTAAAATTTTGTAAATGTCATAAAAAGCCATGTCTTCAATTTCAGATATATCAATTTCTATCACAGCCATTGTTTATTGTTATATTTTTCTTCAATTTCATTGTTTATTCTTGTCAATCTTGTAGGTTTTAATCTATATATACCAGATCTTTTCACATAATATGTGACTGCAAGCTTAAAATCTTTAAATCTATATATTTTTATTTCCTGATTACCAGTGTCGGATAGGACCAAATCGCGACGGTCCATTGCCAAAACACACTTTCCCGGCGACTATGCAGGCGCATTAACTTCATTTTAGAACCTGGTAACAATCTATATTCTTAGACGATTATAATCTATGTTAACTGATTTTAAATAATATTCTTCTTAAACTGATTTTAAACTAGATAACATATACTAAAAAAAACTAAAAGTACTTTTTACAATGAGAATATTATGAGCGAATAATTACAAAAAAAAAAGTTAAATAGCATCACTCGAGATACTTTTAATGAATTAAAAATATGATATTTTACCAGTATAAACAAAAATTCTTAATATTCTTAAATAGCATCACTCTCTCTCTCTCTCTCTCTCTCTCTCTCTCTCTCTCTCTCTCTCTCTCTCTCTCTCTCTCTCTCTCTCTCTCTCTCTCTCTCTCTCTCTCTCTCTCTCTCTCTCTCTCTCTCTCAATTGTATATATACACCCAAGCCCACGTAATTTCATTTCTCCCTCTTTTTATTTATACTATATACATCAAGACATATCAATGGGGAACTGCCTGAGACACGACAATGGCCTTGCTGGAAAGAGAGAGGACTATATCAAACCCGAGCTTCCGGTTGAGTTATTGGAAGAAGGTAACGTGAGTACTAGTGAGGAAGAAGAACGTGAACGATCAATGGAAGGAGAGTATAAGATGGTGAGGATTAAAGTGGTGGTGAGGAACCTAGACAAATTTTGGGTCAGAATAAAGGTATCAATTGCATTCAACACTTAATTCATGTTCTCAAAGATAGTGGCAGAAACATCTCCAGGGCTTGTGAAGAAGAAGAAAAAGAAATAGGTTATGAAAATTGGAGGTGTACTTTAGAACGCAATTCTGAGATTCATAATTGTAATTAATCATATCCATATTTAACTAAGAATCCAACTTCTTCACTATCTCTTACTTTTTTTTCAAAATGGTTATATTTGGTAGTAAAATGCTCACCAAAATTGAAACATTGGAGGCGTACGTTAAAACGCAATCTTGAGATTCATTATTGTAATTAATCATATCCTCTTCTGTTCTTCATTTAATTCCATCTATTTTTCATTTATTCCAAGAGCAGCCAATGGGCCTGCGGAGATTCTGGAGAAAACAGGTTTTATGGGTCCTGAATTCAGTTTAATTTTCTAATGAAGTCCAGTTTGAACCAAAAAAAAAAGCTATATTTTTTTATCATGATTGCTCTTTTTTAACCAGTGTTGTCTCAAAGAAATTGGTTTCTTCTCTTATTTTCCCATCATTATGTTTGGTGCTCTCTGTTTTCGTTAGAGCATCTCTACCCGGATAGAACAACACGAAAGACAGTTTTTGGCCTTGATACTAAGGCCTTGTGTGCTCACTCTTGGTGGTAAAATACTCACCAAAATTAAAACATTATATGGCAAATCATCTCAGATTGTTTATGAGAAGAATTTACGGAGTAGAGGAATCTTATGTGATACACTTTGTGGGAGATGTGGAGCATAGGAAGAGACGATTAACCACATATTTTTTCAATGTCTTCCAGCCATTGGACCTTATTCAGCAACCCAACTTCACCTAGTACATTTCTCATGCAGTCGGCTTCGCGAATATGGACTATTTGTTCTGGAGGATTACACATTATTAAAAAATGATTTATTTGCTTAGATTTTTGGTACATTTGAAAATGATGAAATGACAAAAAGATTAATGAAATTTATCGATCCTATGGACACTTTACGGTTAGCAGAGAGACAACCTATACTTTGGAAAATGGCTTAAATTCCACAATAAATAAGGAGCACAAGTAGAAACTTCTCAGTCCAGAGAAGATGAAAGACAAATTGTGCCTCTAAGGATTGGGAGGTGTTGGTTACAGATGACTCGAAAAAATAAGGAAAAATTTTCAAGAAATGGTTGGTATAACACACTAAAGGGATTTAATGGTTTGATGGAAATGAGGAATACAAGAAATGGTATTTTCCCACTCTATGCAGAATTCGAAGCTTTTATATGGACGATCGAATGTATGAGAACTCTATGTCGATTAATTCCACGCAGTTTTGCAACATATTATTTTCAGTTGGTGAAAATGGATTTGGAGCCGGAAAAAATAACTTGCTTTTGCACTCTACTTAAACGAAATACACATGATTGAAGAAAGTTTTCTCACATTTGAGATCAGACATGTTCCAAGGACTCAAAACACAAGGACGGATAAACTGACACGAGGTGTACATCTTCAACTTTTTCACTTTGTCTTCATTGACTCAGTGTGTCATATTTGGGTAGCAGAGTGTTTAATCAAATCTGGTTATGCTAATGACAAAAAATTATTACATGTCATTATGTGTATGTCATCTTATATAAATTAATGAATTGTGACATTTTATATATGTTAGCGAAATATCATAATCTTTTGATGTCCAAGGAACTAGTCTTTAAGTGCTTTATGAGTCGAGTCAAATTCGATTTAGAACAATTCATGATGAGTGATATCAGCTACAATTAACACTATAGATTCAGAGTGAAAACGGAGAAGGAGATAGTGTTGATTTAGAGCTCAAGAAGAAAATGAATGAAAAGGTTGTTAGATTCAATTCAACGTAAAAGAGTTTGTTACATGGTTTAACATATATATAGACCCGGTTGAATACATACCTGGAATCAATAAACATAAACTGGACTTAACCTATGATTAAGGTAAAGCAAACTTAACCATAAGAACCGTGTACTCTACTCTAATATGCCCCTCTCAAGTCTTTACTTTCGTATCATCAGAAGGAAGATAAAGACTTGATATAGACAGACGATGAACAAGAGAGTAGAAAGGTCATGGATGCAGCGCCTTGGTTAGAACATCAGCAAGCTGATTCAAAGTAGAAACATGCATTGTAAGCAACTTTCCAGCCTTAATCTGATCACACACCGTTTGACAATCAATGTCAATATGCTTTGTGCGTTCGTGGAACACATGATTCATGGCAATATGAAGAGCAGATTTGTTATCACATAACAGCTTTATCGTGGAAGAAGGTGTGATATGAAGATCTCGAAGCAACTGTTGTAACCAAATCAACTCACAAGTTGCAAGAGCAAGACTCCTATACTCTGCCTCTGTGCTGCTTCTACTAACCACACTCTGCTTCTTAGAATTCCATGATATCAAAGACGTTCCCAAGAAGATACAAAAGCCACTAACATACCGTCGAGTATCTTTACATGTTGCCCAATCTGCATCAGTAAAAGCATTGAGACACAAGTCTATGGAAGCAGAATACATCACTCCTTGACCAGGATTAGTCTTGATATACCGCAAGAATTTATGAGCTGCATGTAAGTGAATATCAGTTATAGGCAAATGTTATGTGTGGACGAGTAATAGTCAAGTATAAAAGACAACCAATGAGTTCTCTATACTCAGTAGGATTAAGCAGAGGAGTACCAGAAGTCTTTGTAAGATGAATACTAGGATCCATCGGAATAGATCTTGGTTTACAACCCAAGAGACCTGAATCTTCAAGAAGATTTAATGCATACTTGCGTTGACACACTGCTATGCCCTCAGAAGAATGACAGATCTCTGAACCAAGGAAGAACCGAGCTGGACCAAGATCTTCGATCTTAAATTCAGAATGAAGAAGTTCCTTCAACTGAGAAACGGCCACATCATCATTGCTAGCAATCAAGAGATCATCCACATAGACGAGATCTGCAATGAAAGAAGTAGATGTTGCTTGAAAAAAGAGCGCATTATCTGCAGATGACTGAACAAAGTTAGCCCCCAAAATAACAGATGAAAATCGCTTATACCATTGACGAAAAGCCTGTTTTAACCCATACAGTGACTTTCGCTCCCAATCTACACACTGGATTAGGTGGCAAAACAACACCAGGAGGTGGTGTGTAACCCTGAGGAAAACTCATATAAATCTCTTCATCAAGATCACCATGGAGAAATGCATTAGACACATCCATTTGTGTTAAACTCCATCCTTTAGCTGCAACAAGACTCATAAGAAGCTTGACACTCGCTAATTTTGCAACATGAGAAAAAGTATCCATGAAATCAAGACCTTCTTTCTTAGTAAAATCCTGAGCAACTAAAAGTGACTTGTAACGCTCTACAGTACCATCAGGATTGTACTTAATGGTAAAGACCCATTTGCAACCCACAACATTCTTACCAGGAGGTAATGATTCCACATCCCAAGTCCTATTTTGTTCAAGAGCATCAAACTCCACATTCACTGAAACTCTCCACTTATCCGACTTCATGGCCTCTTTAAAATATTTAGGTTCAGTCTCAAGAGTATAGAAAAAGATAAACTGTTGGACAAGAGGATGAAATTTATCATAAGAGATAACAGAAGAAAGTGGATAAGGAGTTTTAGGAAGTAAAGAAGGAGTTAAAGAACAAGGTAAAACATAACAAATAGGAGAAGTAGAAGGAAAAGGAGGTAGTGAAGTAGATCGTAACAAAGAACAATGATACTCAAACAAATAACTAGGAACTCTAGACACCCGTTTAGGTCTATCAATAGGTACAAAGCCAACAGCAGTACTATTAGTCTCAGAAACAGAAACATGAACATAATATGAACAGGAACAGAAGTATTGTTAGTAGTTGTAGCACTAGTAGTAGTAGGATTATGAGCATCAGAAGGATGATAACAAGAATCATGCAAAGGCTCTGAAGAAGGCATTGTTTCAACAAAATGAAAAGGTACAGGAAGAGGTAAAATCGTATTAGGAAACATGTCAACAGCCTGTAATAATAGTTCACTAGTTTTAAAAGGAAAATCATGTTCATGAAAATTCACTTTACAAGATATAGAGACAGAATGAGACTCAAGATCTAACACTTTGTAACCTTTATATCCTTGTGGATATCCTAAGAAAACTCATGGTCTTGCTCGAGGACTAAATTTATGACGATCCTTAGCCAAGATAGAAACAAAACAAAGAGAACCAAATGATTTTAGCATTGAATAATCAGGAACACGACCAAGTAGCAATTCAAAAGGTGATTTATAGCCAAGTAAAAGAGAAGGTAATCGGTTAATCAAGAAACATATGTCAAGACACAATCACTCCAATATTGCAATGGTATGTTTGATTGAAAAAGAAATGCTCTAGCAACATTAAGCAAATGTTGGTGCTTACATTCTACAACTGAGTTTTGTTGTGGTGTGTAAGGACAAGAAAAATAATGCACACTACCATGTTCTTTAATCAAAGATGGAAAGGCTAATTCAGGTGCTTTACCAGATCGAATAGATTTACTTTGGATTGATATTGAGTTGAAACAAGTTTAAGAAAAGATGGAAATATAGTCAATACATCATTTTAGTTTTCATCATATAAACCCAAGTAATCCTTGTACAATCATCAACCAAAGTAAAAAAATATCTATAACCTTCAACAGACTCAGTATGAAAAGGACCCCAAACATCTAAATGAACAAGATCAAACGGATGAAGTGACAAACTATTCGGAGAAACACATGCAAGACGTCGCTGTTTAGCCAATGGACAAACTTGACAAGGAAATGCAGAAGAATCACAAGACTTCAAAGCAGGAATGAAAGGAACCAACTTGTGCAAGACATGAGTAGAAGGATGAACTAAACGTAGATGCCAAAGACGATCATCAGAAATAGCAGAACCACAGAAAGGTTTCACAGGTGTTGATGTTGAGAGGGCTTGTGTTGAAAGTATGTATAGATTTTGTAGTAGTTCACCCCTCCCAATCATCAATCCCCGAGAAAGATCATGAATGAAACAACCAGTTGGATAAAAATGAGCAGAGCAAGATAATGTTCTAACCAAACAACTCACACTAATCAAATTGAAACGAAAATCAGGAACATGCAATACTGTAGTGAGAATCAAAGAGTCAGACAAACGAATAGTACCAGTATGAGAAATCGGAACATTATCACCATTAGGCAAAGACACATTAACACTAACAACTGGTGTAAGCTCTGTAAACTTTGACAAATCTGAACAGACATGACTAGAAGCCCCACTATCTATTATCCAAGCATCACTTGGAAGTATGGTTTGTAAAGTGGAAAGGCAATGATCTTGGAAAGTAAGTATATGGTTCTGAAATTGTAAGCTAGTAGAAGGAAAATGGAAGGAAAAATGAGAGTACCAGACGAAGAAGTAGTAGCCATGATGCCATGATCAATAATAGTAGCTTGTGAGGAAGGAGTAAAATGCTCTGGAACTCGAACCTGAGAAGCGAATTGTGAAATGAGATGTTGTATTTGTTGCGGAGTAAATACTAATGATGTTTCCTCCAATCGTAACATGTGGAACCAATTGAGTAGAAACACCATTTTGAGAACTCAAAAGTGCAGACTGAGTAATGGCATTTGCTTGAGCAATATCATTCGCCTGAGAAGCTGCATGCTGAGATGGTTCTTTCTGAGAAGTAGTTCCACGAGACTTATAGTAAGTACCACCTGTCTTATATCCTAGAGGAAAACCATGAAGCTTAAAAGACTTCTGAGCCATATGACCAGACTTCCCACAATTAGTACACACTGGTCTTTGAGACTGATGAGATGTATGTTGCTGCATATAATACATCTCGTCAGTCTCAAAGACCAGTGTGTACTAATTGTGGGAAGTCTCATCCACAGGAGAAGGTAATAGATCAGGAGTAGAGGAAACAGGCGCCTGAAAAGCAACATTATCAATCTTCATACTAGGCTTAATAGTCCTATGTCTCTCATCCTGAGTAATGATGTTGAAAGCCTCTTCAATAGATGGAATCGGCTTCAGCATCAAGATATGACGTCTGGATTTCTCTACGACTCATTTAAACCAATTAGAAACTTCGTCACACGACTCCTCTGCCGCAATTTCTCCCATAAAGCTGCAGCATCACATTCACAACGTCCACAAGTACAAACAGGAAGATCAACATAATTATTGTGCTCTTCCCATAAAGTCACGAGTTCAGTATAATACGTAGAAACACCCATATATCCCTGTTCAATCGAGCTTAATCTTTGTTCAAGATCATAGATCCTAGGTGCATCATCTTGTTTGAAACAACTTATCAAGTTATTCCAAATTCCTTCTACCGTAGATATGAATAACAGACTCTGACCAATCTTCTTCGAAACAGAATTCATAAGCCAAGTTGCTATCATATCGTTACATCTAGACCACGCACCATAATCACGATGATCCAAAGAAGGTTTAGGAACCGTACCATCAATAAAACCAAGCTTATTGCGCACATTCAACGCCATTCGAATCTATCTCCTCCAAGAATGAAACTCCAAAGCAGTCGTAAGTCGATCTGAGACCAAAAGAAGACCAGGATGATCAGTATGATGAAGATAATACAGATTTTCATACTGATCGGCATGAAATTGCGAAGAATCGGAGAGATTTGTTGTCGCCGAAGCTTGATTCACTGGATCGGTAGAATTAGGGATTGACATCGTGAAGAAATCCAAGAGAAATACACCAGAAAACCGAAATAAATACAGTTCCCAGCTCACTCAAAGGAGATGAACCAAGAGAAAGTAACAGAAGAGAAGACGATGAAGAAAATCGCCAAGAACACCGATAAAAGCAAAAGCTAATCGGAGAAGACGATGAATCGAAACACTCATCGGAAGAAAACGAAGCGGAAGACAGATTTAGAGCTCTGATACCATATTAACACTATAAATTCAGAGTGAAAACGGAGAAGAAGATAGTGTTGATTTAGAACTCAAGAAGAAAATGAATGAAAAGGTTGTTAGAACTAATTCAACGTAAAAGAGTTTATTACATGGTTTAACATATATATAGACCCGGTTGAATACGTAACCAGACCAATAAACATAAACCGGACTTAACCTATGATTAAGCCAAAGGAAACTTAACCATAAAAATCGTGTATTCTACTCTAATAGCTACCTAGATAAGATCATAAGAGCTTCATCACCTTTCCACAAGGATTACTGCATAAGTGTTTAAGATTAAGGCAGCATTTTATATGGTTATGAGAATACAGATGGTCCACAATTAGTTGTTAGGACGAGTGGCCTAAAAATATTTAGAAAAATATTAGTCAATTGAATCTTAAAATTATTAACCTATAACTCTAAGGATGATGAAGCTAGACAAATCTTTTTTTTCTCTAGAAAACAAATTATTATTTACCCAGAAATCAAAATCCTATAAAAGTAAAATGATACAAATATATAATCAGAGGCTCGTATCCATTTAACCTCTGAAAAAAGAATCGGATAAAATTATGCGAAAAACTGTAAGGCCCAACTTTGGTGCAGTCTTGCATATAAAAATGCTTTTATCAGTAGGTCATAAGCCCATGAGTAATATAAAAATGTTTTTATATTTTTATAAACTAATATTTTGTGTTTTCAAAATTAAAGTAATATATTTTATATGTGTCATCATATAATTAATTGAATATTTTTAAGTCTTATACTTCAGAACTTAACCCGAATCAAAACGGACAATATGATTACTTTTGATTATTTGGTTATTTTTAGTTTGGATTCAAAATACCTAAATCAAATCGATTAATATGGTTAATTTTGGTACAAATATCCTAACATATTTTGGATCTTTTAAAGTTTTCATACATCAAAACTGAATTTATACAAACTCCATATTTAGAAAAAAAAATAATAAATGAAATGATTGCAATAAATGAAATGATTAGAATTAATTAAAATTAGAATGAAAATCTGTAAAGAATTACTTGAAAATATGTAAGTATTGTTTTGTACTTATGTTTTAATAGAATAGACTAGATTTTGATCCGCGCAACTGCGCGGGTGTTTGTTTTCGTTTATAGTTAGTTATATAAACATTTTGTTTGCACTTGTAAATTGATATATATTATAGTAATCACATATTTACGATATGTATAGTAAATGTTTTTCAAACATAATAATATTATATAATAATTGATCAAATAAATTTTTTCAAATTTTCTATATTATACATGTTATTCAAACATGTGTTTGTTTATTCTTCTAGATTTTATTGTTTCTTAGATTAGTATTTCATTTTTAGATAAATTAATATAAATAGAGTTTTGATTAAATATTAGTATACTTTAATTTGTAAAGATAATATAAACTTTTTTTGCTAAAAACTAATCTTATAGCTTCATAAATTAATATTATAAAGAATTTTATTAAAAGGAACTTTTTAAACAATTTCTTTTTTTTT
>CAKOAT010845154.1:4769-68264 GCA_932364175.1 Eruca vesicaria subsp. sativa | reverse complement strand
TGCATTTAACTATTATTGACATATTTCTGTATAAATAATAGAAGATTCCTAAACTTATATCTATTGACATATTTTGCGTGACTAATTTGGAAGGTGTAAGGTAATTTACCAAAATCAAATTGTTAAGTATATCTTTGTTATTATAGATATGATTTCTCATAAGATATAATAATGATAAGATTATTAGAGAATTAATGTAACATAACATTTTAGTAATAGTCCATTTTTTAAAAAATCACACATGAAGTTAAATCATGACTTTTGTTTTAATATATAAGATATTTAGAATATACAATTAATAAAGTGATTAGAATTAATTAAAAATAGAATGAAAATCTGTAAAAAAATTACTTAAAAATAGGTAAGTATTGTTTTGTACATCTCTCTTTTAATAGAATAGATAAAAACTTAAAACTTTTTAATCAGTTGATTTTTGTTTCAACAGCCATTCTTATAAACTATTGGCGATGGGCCGAGGTCCTAAACAGTCTCTAAGAGTTTTTTTTTTTTTTTTTTTTTGGGCAAAGTCTCTAAGAGTTTTCTAAAGCTTAAACCAAGGCACCATTTCACTTGGGCTAACTTAGTTCAAAAACTTGAATTGAACTGTGACTATCGCCTTACTTATTGTCCCTCAAACTTTTCTCTTACCACCAGGTACCACTGCTTTTTAATACAAAACTAGAGTTTTTACCCGCACTTTCGTGCGGGTATATTTTTCATTTTTAAAAATTTATTTAATATTAATGTAAATATTTTAAATATATAATTTATATTTTTATGTTATATATTGTGTAAATTTATAATCTAATTGGTGTAGGTTTTTATTCAACATTATTAATATATAATATTCTTTAATTTTTTACTTTGAAATTTATAAAATAGTATAAGATTATTTTTTTGTTATTATAGTGAAATTTTAATTAATATTAATGTATAATAGTATGATATTATTAATTACGAAATTCATTATTATGTTATTTAATAATAAAATATTTAAATTTTTAGTAAGATTTTATTAGATTTCTCTCAACTGATTCTGTTATAACTAAAAATAGAATGTAAATCTATTATTTTCAGCATATATGATATATATTTGATTGATTAACCAAAATAATTTAATATGTCATACTAAGTAATAAATGAAATGATCCTATATGACTTCTTTGTAGTAGATAAAAATAGTGACTTTATTTTAATAGAGTAGATACGTTTTTGCATTTACTTACTTACCAGTTTTCGTTCGCTTATCCCTTGTACCGATTTTGATTTCTTTTTACATATTTGTAGTTTGATATAACAACATTCGACCGAAATTTCTGAAATTAGAGTTATTATACCTAAACCTCATTAAGGTATTGATATAAACAAGAAGCAAATTAAGTATATGTACGTAGCATTGACATCGAATATGTGTATGTATGCCTTTTGTATAAACCGTTTGGATGCATCTAAAATGCTTTTTGGTCCACCAAATTGAGATATACATAATAAATCGAAATCTATGCAAAAAAATGTATACGTGTCAGTATGATATTGTAACTTTATCTCATTTTGAAGACATCTATAGACTATATTATAGTACATGATTGGACCAGGAGTTTCACGTTGCCCACAAACACATGCTAAGATAAGCACAACAATTAGTTACAAACAAAAAAAAAGATAAACACAACAATAACGAGCTGTGGTCGGGAAACGCTCAGAGATTGCGTGAACAAATTGTCATCATGAAATAACCACGGAAATGAATTCTCATTTAAGCTTCATTTTCTTTATTTATTTTGGAGTAACAAGAAACCAAGAAAATGATATATTAGGTGTGAATTAACTTATATTTACAGGTACAGTTTGCATTCGGTAATCGATGCAATGCATATGTACGTTTATCAAAGATTTAGACAAAACTTTAGACGGTCAAAACTGCAGCTAAGAACTAAAACGAATAAAAATATGTCATATTTTCAAGTTTGAAAAGATACGAAAACGTCAGAGAGAATATGAATCTTAGAGCATCTCCAATGTATTACTCTATTTTCTACTCTAAAATGGAGTAACTCCAAAATGCAGTTGAGTTTTACTCCAATGTATTATTTCATTTTCTACTCCAAAAGAATATTTTTAATATTATATTTATTTCAAAATTAGGAATATCACCTTTCATTTATACTATTTGCAAAACAGTCCATTTTAAATTTATAGCATTTCTATTAAAAATAATATTAACCACAATTACATTTTTATTATATAAATAAAACTACTCAACAAGGTTTTAAAAGAATACATTTAATACATTAAAAATTACATTATATAGCTTAAACACAATAATACATCAATTCTAAATTATTCATTAGAATTATAATAATTTTCCCACAAATGATCAACTAATGCATTTCGAAGTAAAAAATGAGCTTCTTTATCGTTGATTTCTCTGAAATGGGAAATAAACTTTTGAAACCTCACATTATTATTTTCTTCAATTTCAATTTTCCTTGGCAGAACTTCTCTTTCAACTTCAATTGGCACCTCGAGATCACAATCATCTTCTATTATCATGTTATGTAAGAATTTAATAATATTTTATTGGATTATCTTAATAATTTTAATGGATCCGAAAATGATTTATTGGATTATTAAGCAATTATATTTGTTGTAAGTTTTATTTTATGCTATTTCTTTTGTATGGTGCTTATCTTTCATTTTCTATATGTATGATCTTTTATGTTTTATATTATATATATTATGTTGTATAAAAGAGTTCATCAGATGGTTATTTATATAATTAAAAAATATTAACAGTAAATTTTATAATATATATAGTAAAATAATATTAATATACTTATCTATAATAATATTTTATTTAAAATGAGGCTATTTATATAATTAAGAAATATTAACAGTAAATTTTATAATATATAGTACTTATTTATAATAATATTTTATTAAAAATGAAACATATATAAATGTGGAGGACTATTTGATAAATAAAAAAGTTCAACTCCATTTTGGAGTAATGAGTTGGTTTACTCCATATTTGGAGTAATCATGTTTGTTACTCCATTTTGGAGTGGGTTTTGGAGTAGGGTTGGAGATGATTTTACTGCAAAATGGAGTTTGGAGTGGGTTTTGGAGTGGGGTTGGAGATGCTCTTACTACTTGTATCGTTTACTGCGTTCTATTAAGTACGCAAAAGAGAATTACCCTTTAGCTTGTATCCTATACATACGTTAAATAAAGTGAAATCTAGTCAATCTAGTCACTAGAGTGAAGTGTAAATTATCTTGAGTAGTTCGCTCAAAAATTTGATTCTTTTTAATGGAAATTAAGTAACTTAATGATGCTTCAGTGATTAGAAAATTTTATGTGTTACCATAATTATTATTATTTAGTAACCAATGAACTGCTTCATTTTCTCTTAAGAAAAGAAATATTCCAAACATATTCTTTCTCCAATTTATCATTAATAAACATTTTTCATTTTTTCATTTTTGCTAATGTTACTCAAATGATTTATTTTAACAATAATTCAACACTTACTCAAAAACAAAAACAGTAATACAATAACAATTACTATTTATATAAACTATTACGTAACAGAACTAAAAAAATAAAGAAAATCATATATATATATTCTTTCTATAAGTAATTAAAAAGTATTTCAAAGCAAAAGTAAGTTTATTTGTCTTTGATTCTTCTTAACTGAGCTTAAAATTTTTTGAACATGAATATTTTTATGTTTTTAAATATAAACATCTAATTAGATGAAAATAATAATTGAATCTTTGAAGCTAATTGGATATCACTAATGCATATAATTTATTTTGACAAAATACAAGAATAAATTAAATTTAATGACCAAATTATAATTTAAAATTCATCTTAAAAACAAAATTGAGTCAAATTTGAATAATACTGTTCATAACTTCATTATATGAAATACCATTAAAACAATAGTTATTTCAAAACAAAATAAAAATAGAAAATAAAGCATCAGATGGTCTAAGCGGTTTGAGTCTGCAGGTGTTTGCAATCTCTGCAACAGACGCGTGAAGTTTGATCGAGACCATATCAAAACAGGTTAGTGTTTGGTTTTTGAGTCAACAATGTCAATTTGTAACTTTTGCTTTTCCCTTTTTACAGTATGATTGTGTTAGAGGAGCATAAAGTCTTACAACATAACATAACGAAACAAAAATAAACTATTAGAGAATTTGACATATATGATATATCCTAACAGTAGTAAAGTAGTCACTATTCTTTTGTAAATGTTAGTTTCTGAAAAAGATGAATAAATTTGAAATTTCATCCAAAAAAAAAAAATTAGAGAATTTGATAACTTGGATTAGTTAACTCTTTTCCATTGTTATGTACTGAACTTTAATCTTAGTTTTATATACTTTATATTTGGTCTTTTTTTGTAAAACACTATTGTTCATACGTAGCATGGAATCAATACTAATATGTTTATAAATTAGGAAAACTCAGAATAGAAATGTTTTAGTTGAATATAGCTTAAAATAGCACAAATTATCTCACCATTTTTGAGGAGAATTAACATTATTAGTTATAACTATAGAGATCCCTAGATATTCTTATAACAAAGACTAATCTCACAAAGCTTTGCATCGAGTTACACAACTTATCCATTTAAATGGCAGAGTTACATGGTCAAGATGAATTGAATCCAGGACGAAAGTTTCAACTGAAAACCATGATGGAAGTTCCAACTGAAATCCCTTTACTACTAGATTAAAGACTGACATGATTCAAATTAGTTTTATTCCTAAAATGGTTAATGTAATACGGTTTTCCTCTGGTCTTTTTAGCTGAATTGTTTTTGTATTTTGAGCTTAATGTGCTTGATATTTTAGCTAAAGGGGGCCGTGCATGAATATGGAGTCAAAAGTCTTGTTTATAAGAAACCAGATACAGGTAAAGCACCATGCATAGAGAAATAAGGGTGGGACAAATATGGTATCAAAATATCATAGAAGGAAGATTTTCTTATCGTCGCATTATTGTGGCTTTATTCTTTTAATTTTGGAATGACATGTGACACATCCAAAGTTGGCAATGGCATAGATTCCCAAAATAATCATCCTTCTGTTTTGTTTTTGTCACACTCATCCTTTTGGTTCTTATCTCAAGTTGATGATGAATTGAAATCTCTCAGTTTCTATTTATACAGTAAAAAGTCACCTAACTTTCTTTCTAGAATGTCATATTACCGAATTTATGTGTCATATTACCTTCTTTTTTTTTATAATTGACGTTGCCGCATTGATACAGTAAAAAAACCTAGCATGTAAACTGTTTGTTGTGGACATTATCATCAACTTATCATAGCCTTTTTGATGCTATCTACAAATTTATTATTTTAGATCAAGTTATAGTATTAACAGAGTAATTAGGTTAACTAACAAAAGAGAAAAAATCATTATATATTAAGTAAATAACATAACTTACATTAATAAATAACCATATATGTTTTTGGATATACTATTGTGTGTGTATTATGTATTAATTGCAAGTTTACATTAGTACACTATCATCATATTTTTATATATCCCTTATATATTAAAGGAGAAACATTTAAAAAATTGTAACCTCAATTTTGTAATAATTAAAAAAGACCTCATGCTTAGGTGTCACTCAATTAGGTAGTCAATTATATTCAATTGAAAAATAAATAGGTCCACATTCGATTTTTATGTCGCTAGATACATTCGTTGGTTAAATTATATGATATGATGATATGATATTTATGATAGAAGCATTTATGATTGTTCCATTAGATATAATCACTATTTTATTTTCTTTCCATAAATAAAACCTACGGAATTACCATAAATGACTAATATATATATATATATATATATGACACTTAATGATTCTAATAATAAATATTTGATAACAGTTTTTTATATCCTCCATCATTTTTCTTTAATTTTATATTATTAAAATAAATTAAACAATCAAATTAGCTATATAAATTAAACTTTAGATTTTTTCGTATAGGTTATATTTTGAATTTTTAAAAACGAGAATAAATAACTAAACTATTAAAATTATTATGTTAAAAATTAATCATCACTAGTTTAAATTTTTTTTATAAAAAGATATACATGATTTTAAAACCATATAAGTAAAAAGTATCATTCAATAATAAAACAAATATATATACAGATTAAACTATATACCATATAAGATTACATAAATATTTTAATTTCAAAATTTTCAATAAATTTTCAAGAACATTTATAAATTATAAACTTATTAAATTTTTCACATTGAAAATTTTTGTTATCAATGATTTAAATATCTTAGTTCTTTTTTTAATTTTATATTTTTTAGAAGATATTAACAATCGATAATATGGTTATTTTTGGTATATACCATACAAACCGAATGGATGTGATTTTATAAAAACCATAGGATTTGGATATGGTTTGATTTATAACCGATTACACTGAAACATGTAAATATGTATATATTTATAACGACGCATGAATATCTATTTGTTACATGAGTTGAACTATAATTATAATTTGTAAATAGCTAACAATTTATTACAACTGAGACTTCTTATTTTAATCTTTTGCTTTTTTAACAGTAACTAAATTGAAGTAAAGATTATAAATTTGATGGACAACAATTAGTTGAAATTCTTTACAACTTTTTTTTATCTTTAAACAAACAGAGTTGTGTTCAATTGAAGACATATTGGTTTGATGAACACTAAATATAGAAGAATATAAAAACTTTTCTTTCATGCTTCTGTTTTGTTTTTTATTTTTATTTTCAAAATTTAGTGTTTTGATATTAATTCTAGATTTGATCATTTTATTAGATGATAGAAGCTTTTTTAGTTTTTTATTCTTTTATTTAAATATATATTATTTTTAATAAATGACTCTGTGATAATATGACTCTAAATATGATCATATTACATATTTGTATAATATATAATATGATCTCAAACTAAATAATTATGTTTTTTGGTATAAAATTGAATAAACTGAAAATCGATGGTATATAAACCAAATCAAACTGAAGTACATATAGAATTAGAATAGTAGTTATATTTTAATAATCGAAATATCAAAAAATCGAGCCGAACCGAAACCCGATATCCGGATTGAACACCTATAATCCGAATGAAACCGAACTATTATTTCATTTTTCAAAACATAATAAAAATAATAGCTTCATCACGCGCAAGGCGCGGGTCTTATCCTAGTAT
Source organism: Eruca vesicaria subsp. sativa (assembly GCA_932364175.1). NCBI lineage: Eukaryota > Viridiplantae > Streptophyta > Magnoliopsida > Brassicales > Brassicaceae > Eruca > Eruca vesicaria. Next base: position 61,024 of record CAKOAT010845154.1, on the reverse strand, counting down.
AAACTAATTCAGTCTTATAGTTCTATGTAGACTGCAATATCGTTTCTGTTATAAAAAATAGTTTAGTAAACCAACACACATTTCCTTAAAGATAAATTATAAAAAAAAAAAACGTATATATATGAAGACTACAATAGCACATTTTTATTATTTTATTAAAAAAATCAAAAGAAAGTACTACAATATGATTTTGAATTCACTCATAGAGTGAATCTAATATATAAACAACATGATATTCTAGCGTGCTTTCTCTATATACGTGATTTTTTTCTAAGAAAAGTTAATGTGATAATTTTGAGTTGTATCTTTTTGATAATATTTCACTATAGAGATCATATTCGTTGACTTCTATTTGCATTGGTTCGAATAATAATAAACTTGGTTAATATCCGCGCAGTTGTGCGGGATGAGAATTATATACAAAAATTATTTTATGTCTTATTCTTTATTTTGTGTTCTTTTATATATTATAAAATAATAAGTATATTTAAAATAATTAAAAAATCTATAACTATTATATATACAATTAATTTAGCGAGCGATTAAATAAAATAATCATATTTATTTATTTACCATTGCTTTATATAATTAGTAAATCTAATTAATAAATGATATTAACATATATATATATATAATACTTTTAATTTGGATATCTAATAAATGAAGTTTTACACTTATATGGTTTTATGATCATTTGTATATTTTTATAACAAAAATTTTAAAATATTGATAACATCATTTTTAATGCGAGAGATTTAATATTTACAGTAATTTATCATCGTTAAAAAAAAATTCAAAGTTTGTCATTAAAATATTAAGTTCTTAATACTTGTTCAATACAATGTTGGAATTAAACATTTATGTATTTTCAAATGGTATTTAGTTTAACTTAAACATCACTAAAAATATATATATATAATTTAAATATCTATTAAGTGATATTTCTTGCTCATTAATTATATAATTGTTTGTATCGTGCTATAGCAAAAAAAAATAAACTATTAATCAAAATATTATGTGTGAAAATTTTAATTTTTATTAATTTATAGTCGTTTTTTAGAATTCAAAATATAATATATATATATATAACAAATCTAATATTTTTGTTATATAGTTAATTTTATTGTTTAATTTATTTTCACAATATAAATTTAACAAAAAGAATAGAGACTACAATTTTTTTTATCAAATTTTTCATATTCAAATCATTAATTTTCATATATATATTATAACCATATTAGGTAATTCTGTAAATTTTATTTAAAGAAATAATGATTTTATATTATAATCATATTAGGTAAATCCTTAAATTTTATTTAAAGAAATAATGATTAGCATTAATAATAGTTTTATGCTTATTTTAATAGAAAATATATATACGTTTATGGACCAACATTTTTTCTTTAGTAAATTTAAGAAACATTCTCATGATGACATATGAGTACAAAGACATATTGTAATGCTTTTTAATTAATAAATAAGAATGTTTTTTGTTCGCACTCTACATTGGTATCATGTTATGATTTACAAAATTCTAACTTAGACCACTTGATAATGATTGGATTTACTCATATCTTTTACATTGGATTAATATAACTTATCGTATAATTGAAATGAAATAGGATGATAAATATACAAAACATATTATTATATAACGTTGTGGCAAAGAAAATATCAAATCTTAAGAATATCCTACAGAGTTAGTAAAACATATCTGATTCTACTATATGACTACGTACGTGTTGAACTGTCTATGGTTTGGCTATAGGTAGTGCGATTGACCCACATAACCTTAATAATTGCATGTTAAAACATAAAATAATGAAATCTTTTTTTTTGGTAGGAAAAAATATAAAATAATATAAAATAAAATAATGAAATCTTGATTAGAATCACTAACACTTTTCCAAAAGGTTGGAGAAAGTGTAGAAACGTTTGGAAAGATAACACCCTAATCATCTCAAGAGCTTAACTAACCTTAGTTCAAAAAAAAAACTTAACTAACCCAATAAACCTAAATTCGAATATCAAAATAACTATAGAAGAGTACAGGTTTTTTGAATTCCGGCATCTATTACAAGAACATGGAACAAGCAATACACTCTATCAAGTGTAAGTAACTAAAGTATTGTACTTTTTTTTTCTTTTTTTAGAACTTATATATATTTTAGAGATATCAAACTCTTGTTAGCTGATATCTGCGAGGAAAAAGTTACTCAAAAATGTATCTAAATGATTTGAATATATAGCCCATAGAATCCAGCATCCTTTGGTTTCTAGAAGATAATTCAGCTCGGAAATTATCGAGAAAGTTATCTCATTTTGTTATATATTACAACTTATATTATTTGTTGTATTGATGTTGATACATTACTAATTTAGTAGGGCCAATGATAAAGTTTATGAAGAGAGATTCCTAGTGTATGGTAAAAAAATCATCATGACGTTCACAAAGAGAGGATGCAACTTGTAGTAGTATTGTATCTTAAACTTTTACTTTACCTTAACCATTGGGGCAAATTTATAATTAATTTTTACTTAAAAAGCTTATTTTGAGTAATGTTGCTAACATCATTTCAAGTTAGAGGAATCAAACCCATCAACTTGTGCAGCTTTTTAATAATTTCTCTCTCCCTAAGTAAATATCTTCCTCCATTTCGGTGACTATTTAACCTATCAATTCACCTTTATTTAGTCACTTTCGAATATAATATTTTTGTTACTTAAAGGGTTCAAATGTTTTGTACTTTACACCTCTCGCTTTGCTTGTAGATGCGTCACCTGAAATATAGTGTATGTTTCTCATTGTAGATCTTATTCTTACAAACATGAGAAACAGAAAATCAAGTCCATCGGAGGCCGAGTTCCAAATGATACAACATGTTATACAAAACATAACAGTGCTGGTTAAGATACTGTGATCAGTTGATCATAAATCCCTAGCTCGACAAAATTTATTGAGTCCGAACATGATTTAACAATGTTTTGATTCTTACTTTTTTTATTGACAAAGGGTCACTGATAATAATTTTTGCGCAGATCGAGCTGCAAAACATAGAACAACATTGGCTTTTTGGGTTTCGATTGGTCGTTTGGTTCTAGCCAATTTAACTTACATGTTTTTTTAAGTCAAGTACAAATTGGCTCACGAGATTTTGGTCCACGGCAAGATCTGTAGTCAAATCAAATAAGAATACCCGCTAAATCATTGAACATGTGCAAGTTTTTGAACCATGTGTATTGAAATGATAGTACTACTAAGATGCTTAACGAGTCACAATGGTCCAAATACAAGATAACATGCATATTAATTTCGTCACCTGTTATGCATTCAGCAAGAAATATCAGATTATTGATCGATGGATACAATTATTTGGTATTGTTGATTCGGAAAGTGACTTAAATCTTAGGCATCAGTAAAAAGCACTTGTTATCAAGATAGACATTTAAAATTCTCACGGTACAATATACATTTTAGGATTAGGCAAATCCATTTTCAATAGACAAAATGTTTCCTGGAAGTAAAAATAATAATATCAGGTTTGGAGTTTATATAAAATACGAGTCTAATGAGTTGTAGATAATCTTTCACATAAATCAAATATAAAAACATTACAACGAGTAATTCAAAAAAAAAATAGTGTTTTATCTTTAAGTGTTCTTGTTTTCTTCGTATTTAATTCATGTTTGTTCACAAGTACACATACAAACAACAGATTGATATGTTACCAAGTGTAAAATCTTTATAACGAAAAGCAATGTGAATGGTAGGTAATTGTATGAATGTTTGGTTTAATGATTAAGAGATTTGTTGAAGGGAGAAGAGGACATGGGCAACCACAAGAAAAGGGTATAAAAGGACAAAACAGAGTAATTGAGGGGGTCGACATGGGGAATTACAAAGAAGCTGAAAACCTTGCAACCACATGAAATAAACAAACGTCATTGTCACAAGATAGTGAAATCACACTGTTGTCTCTAGCGTATGTGTTTGTTTAGATCTGATCATCCAGGAAGAACCACACATTAAAGCAAAGCCACATTTTGAAAAAGACCCAATCAACCTCATATTTATCTTCACATGTCCACTGAATCGAATCTCCTCTCCTTTCTTCTTTTGTTTTGTTGGACTTAGATAGAATCAAAGGACACACAAAAGCGTCAAAACCCTTATCACTATAACCTCCACCATCTTCAACATCTGTCCTTATAAACCACCCTACTACCATTTCTTCTCTCTCACATTCTCTTAAGTGCTCAATAAGCAATGGTGAGTTTTAGTTCTTTCTCTTTGTTTTTTTCTTGGCTCTGCTTTTCTGTCTTAATGGTTTTGCTTGTCTCATAAGGTTCATGTCTCATCCCACGGAGCGAAAGATGGCTCGGAAGAAGCCTTCGACTACAGAGGAAACCCACCGGATAAGTCCAAAACCGGTGGATGGTTAGGCGCCGGTTTAATCTTAGGTACAATCTCAAGTCTCCATGTCACAAACTTACTCTGTTTCTAAGCTCTGTCTTTTTTTTCTTTTAACTACTAAAAATCCTCTGTTTCTAAGCTTTTCTGTTTTGTTTCTTTGACCTAAACGTGAAGGGAGCGAGCTATCGGAGAGAATATGCGTGATGGGTATATCAATGAACCTTGTGACGTACCTTGTCGGAGATTTACACATCTCATCAGCAAAATCTGCAACCATAGTCACAAACTTCATGGGAACTCTCAACCTCTTAGGACTTCTTGGTGGTTTCTTGGCTGATGCTAAACTCGGTCGCTACAAGATGGTCGCAATCTCAGCCTCTGTCACAGCTCTGGTACAACCCTAAACCACGTCTTTGTAACTCGAGCGTCTCGAGAAATGTCTTCTTCCTCTGATTCTTTATCTCTGTGAAAACAGGGAGTGTTGCTGTTGACTGTGGCAACAACCATCCCAAGCATGAGACCACCACCATGTGACGATTTCAGGAGACTTCACCATCAGTGCGTTGAAGCAAACGGTCACCAGCTAGCTCTTCTCTACGTGGCTCTCTACACCATAGCTCTAGGAGGAGGAGGAATCAAATCCAACGTATCCGGCTTCGGGTCTGACCAGTTCGACACGAGTGACCCTAAAGAAGAGAAGCAGATGATTTTCTTCTTCAACAGATTCTATTTCTCCATCAGTCTAGGGTCTCTCTTCGCCGTGATTGTCCTGGTTTACGTCCAGGACAACGTGGGAAGAGGCTGGGGCTACGGGATCTCGGCCGCGACTATGGTGATCGCAGCCGTGGTTTTGCTCTGCGGAACGAAGCTGTACCGTTTCAAGAAACCTAAGGGAAGTCCTTTTACTGTTATATGGAGGGTTTGTTTCTTGGCGTGGAAGAAAAGAAAGGAAAGTTACCCTTCGCACCAGAGTCTTTTAAACGGTTATGACAACACAACGGTTCCTCATACTGAGAGGTTAAAGTGTTTAGACAAAGCCGCGGTTGTAACAAAAGAGAGCTCTCCTAGTACCAAGGAGTTCAAAGAGAAGGATTCATGGATGGTATCGACCGTTACACAGGTCGAGGAAGTGAAACTTGTTGTGAAACTGATTCCCATTTGGGCAACAAACATTCTCTTCTGGACGATTTACTCTCAGATGACGACTTTCACGGTGGAACAAGCCACGTTTATGGAGCGTAAACTCGGGTCTTTCACGGTTCCTGCAGGGTCCTACTCTGCCTTTCTCATCCTCACCATTCTCCTCTTCACTTCCCTTAACGAGAGATTCTTTGTGCCTTTAGCAAGAATGGTCACAAAGAAACCTCAAGGAATCACCAGCCTTCAGAGAATAGGAGTAGGGCTTGTGTTGTCAATGGCTGCAATGGCGGTAGCAGCGGTTATAGAGAACGCTAGACGCGAGGCAGAGGTTACCAACGGTTTTAAGATAAGTGCGTTCTGGTTGATTCCACAGTATTTCTTGGTTGGTGCGGGTGAAGCGTTTGCTTACGTTGGACAGCTTGAGTTCTTTATAAGAGAAGCACCAGAGAGGATGAAATCGATGAGCACCGGGTTGTTTTTAAGCACGATTTCGATGGGATTCTTTGTGAGCAGCTTGCTTGTTTCTCTTGTTGATAAGGTTACGCACAAGAGCTGGCTTAGAAGCAACCTTAACAAAGGGAGACTGAATTACTTCTACTGGTTGCTTGTTGTCTTGGGAGCTTTTAATTTCTTGGTTTTTATTGTGTTTGCGATGAAGCATCAGTATAAAGCTGATATGATTAGTGTTGGGGTTGATGAGTCAGTGGAGAAGGAGAAGGATAACGAGAAAGACAAATCTGAGCTTGAGCTTAAGGACATTCCATAAAACCAGAGATTTGTCTTTTTAAAAGCCTTCGTCCATTTTCTTGAATGCTTTGTTTCTGTTGCTTTGGTTTTTTTTTTTTTTTTGTATTTTTTTAAATATATTGTGTGTATGAAATACAAGCATTTCTACATATATAGTTTGGATTGTAATTTTTCAGAATTTGAAAACATTGGTTACTACTGTCTAATGTTAGTTTTTCTTTTGCCTCACTCAAAAGATAATCCGGAAGATGCAACCTTACTACTATTTTAACATCATCTTGCTTGTGGTCAGCTTGTGTTGTTACATTTCTTTACTTGATTCACTTGGATAACATATATATGTCTCATGTCGAATGCCAGATCGTACAAAGGCTGGAGTCCCTACATAATCTCAATGCAGGGAGGGACAACCAAGTCCGTCGTCGTATTAAACTCATCATCAGTGGCAGTAATAGATGCCTTCATCAAAGTACTTCCTTAAGACCATGGCATAAAGTATTAACACTTGATTCAAAGATAAGAACTAGACCAATACTGAAATTTTCTTCCATATCCCAGCTATTGTCATTTTAATAATCATTCATGTTTCGTGTGAGTTTTATACTTTATGAGCCACGAGATAGCTTGAATGAAACGTTGATAAACTTTTCGGACAAAAATTGGTCTAAATCACATTTATAACGATTCAACCCAAATCATAATTATAATTTCATTTTATTAAGATGGTGATTATTATATTTTAAAAAAAAATGATTTGAGAAAATATATTTCATATTGCTAGTAAGGAATTATTTATTTATGTAAAAACATAAAATTCACTTGTATAAAATAGATTTTGTCAATATAAAATCGTTAAAATTTATTACATATTAATATTTACTAAAAAATAAATGTTTCAGTATGATAAATAGTTATAAGATATATAAGATACAACTACCAGTAATATTCACGTAATCAAATAATAATATTTACATCATACAACATGATTTATAAATATAAAACTATAGAACACTTAAAATGAAAAAGAAAATATAAATTTATATAAAAAAAATTAATAATGCGATACAACCACATTAAAAACATGGTGATACATCTAAAATATATAATGATGATATGAAAAACATAAATCAATATATATATATTATGTAATGGTTATTATTGAATTATTATGTTACTTAAATAAATGACGCTACCACTATTTATGAAATATAAATAAAATAATCCATTAATTTAGTTGATTTGTTATTGATTGGAATCTTTTTGTATTATCTAAACCTATAAAAATAAGTTATTTACTTTCCTTGTTTCCATAAATTTATTTAATTTATCAAAATAATTTGAAAGAAATTGTTTTTAAAAAATTATTAAAAAGATAGGATGTAATGTATTATATTGTTTGACCACAATATTAATTGTAGTTTTTTTAGAAACATGGATACTAATATAAAGAAAATAGTATTAGTGATTTAAGGTAGGTTTATTATAAAGTAAAATGTGTATTTAATTTTTAAAAAATAAATACAAAGAGTGGTTAGGTCCGAAAGTATGATTCTGTTTTAATAAGGTAAATATAACTATTTGTGTAATTTATATTTCTAGTAATTTGGTTCATATTAGAGTTAATATAACTTTGTTGTTTACAATTAGTGTTAAGCATTTTTCAGATAATATTTATTTTGAAAATTTTCACACTTATTTTTATTCTTATATTTATTGTACAATTTATTTATTTTCGAAATATATTATATATATGTATATATATATTATGTTATGTCTATTATTGAATTATTATGTTACTTGAATAATTGATAGAATCATTATTTGTGAAATATAAATAAAATAATCCATTAATTTAGTTGATTTGTTATTGATTGAAATATTCTTGTAGTATCTAAACCTATAAAAAGAGTTTTATTTACTTTTGTTTTTAAAAAATAAAATAAAATTAAAATTATTTAATTTATCGACATAATTTGAAAGAAAATTTGTTAAAAAAATGAGATCTAATGTTCTATATTGTTTGGACACAATATTAATTATAGTGTTATTTAGAAATATGGATAATAATAATATTAGTGTTTAAGATTGGTTTAACTATAAAGTAGAAATGTGTAATTAATTTAAAAACTTACAAAATAAATGTTAGAACCAAATGTATGATTCTGTTTTAATAAAGTAGATCTATCTTTTAAACAACTACTATATTCTTCTAGTTGTGTCAATAAGTAACTCCAAACGTTGTACTAAGAAGATTTCGACAATTTATTTTCATAATGATGTTAAAAATAATATGCTCAACCTTTTATCATTTTTATTGAGTGATAAAATGTCAAATCCTAAGATTCCAATTGTTTATATATTTACTTAGATGTTTATCATATTCATTATTTTGTCTTATTATTATTGTTTTTGAGTTACTTAGCTTGTGAATTCTTTCATAATCATAGCAATCTCAATATGTATTTTACAGTCGAGTTCTTATAATTGCTAGAGTTTGTGTTTCTAATTTCAAATTTTTTTTATAAGAGTCGTTTACACAAAAGAAAAAACAGTTTTGTAGTCATTTTTTTGAAATGTGTGATTTGTTATTGAGATAATTTAGCTACTATTCATCATATATAAATTCAAAATTCCCCTTCATTTAACTTTTACATGTAAGTTTCTCTCTTCTTCTTTATCTTGGATTCCTCATACTTCTTTTATGTCTTGATTCAATAAAATAAATATCTAACCAAGATGACATATGTTGGTTTTCAAAAATAACATGCAGAGTTATATAATTTGGGGTTTCTAATGAGTAGTTTTAAAGAAACTGACTGATGCTTATGGATTTTGGAAGAAAGTTATGAATATGAGAAAAATGATATAGGAGACAAAACATCATTTGATTATGGCAATGAAGATAAATCATTGAAAGCTAATGAGTCAAAATTCTGTGAAATAAACATCTAATGATGATAAAGGAGAATAAACATACACTAAAAGAATTCACCAAAATAGCTATAGACTAGCGAAATAATTTTCGTAGCCAAAAATATTAGCTACAGAAATGGCAAAAGATAGCGATAGAACACATAATTTTTATTTATGTAGCTAAATTGTAGCAATCCGTAACTATATAGTTAAAGATTGATTTCGTAGATATTATGTAGCTAATTAGCGATATATTAGCTAGAGATATGCTATTGCGATAAATGAAAAAAAAAATTAATACACACAAACTTAAATACGATATTTAAACTCTAAACCATAAGTTTTAACACACAAAACTTAAACCCCAAAGTCAAAAAAAGTTTAAAAAAAAAATCAAAAGACAAAGTACTATAATACAACTAAACTAAGATTTACTCTTTATAAAAAAAGTTATAAGTTTATAAATCTATTTTCAAATATTAATATCAAGTTTTAATTATAAAGTGTAACCCTTAAAATTTATATAAAAAAATAAATCTAGTCATTTTAATCTAAATCTAAAATTTTATTTTTGAAAACCTTAACCATAAATTTTATCTTAAACCCTAAACCCCAAACCCAAAACCCAAACCTCAAAACAATATTCCCAAAATTCTAAAACTTAATTGAATCATATATTTAATCCTTAGACTTAATTTTTTTAGTTATTGTCATTCAATCATAACTATATACCAAGCTATATAAATTGTTTATGTGTACAAATAAATCCATCATCATATATAAGCTTAAAAATAGAAGGTGGATTAGTATTGGCCTCTAGTGTAACAAGGCGAGGATAGCCTAACACTTAATCTCAACCACTGATAAAGTTGGATCTAACGGATAAAATGTTTTGCATTTTAATACTGTTTTCTTTTCCTCCTATTTCTTCAGATCTATCGATCTCTTATCTCTATCGCCTTATTTCTTTTGTTTCTCTTTCTCTCCTATTTCTTCTCCAGATCTGTAATATCTTCATCTATTATTTCTCCTCTACGATCTACATCTGATATTTCTTCTCCCTTTTTGTAAGGTGTGTCTCCCCTCCAGTCATCTTCTCGTTGGTCTCTTCCTCTCCAGTGGTGCGAGTCAGTGTGGTAGTCTAGTCTCATCTCCGTTCGTTTCTTTAGTGGTCTCTGTCCAGTCTCCTCTCGGCTTATCCGCAGTCCAATTTTCTCTACTCCTCCACCGTCATTGGTCCTCTCTGCAGTCCATGCTTCTCTCTGATTTGAAGTGGCAGCTAATCCATCTCAAAATCTCCACAAAACATTTTAAACTTTTATTGTCTTTAATTTTATATCTCAGCTTTAGATTTTTGCTTGTGTATAAGAAGTTTGATATCGAGATTTTGGTTATAATACTATGGTCTTATTTTATATTGTAAACAACGTTCAGAGTTTATAAATTATTCTACCATGACATACCAAAAGCTATGTCTGTTTCTGTATTGGAATCCACCATGTATAATCAAATCCGTAGCTATATATATCTGCTACAAATTTGCTAAGGATAGATTGTAGTTAAATATTGTAGCTATTAGATATAGAAATCCTTAGCCAAAAACGTCGCTGATAAGCAACGGAAAATTCGGTGGCCATGATGTTGTTATTAGCTACGACCATTGTTGTCGCAAATCTGTTGCAATCTAGCTACAGATCGGTGACGACTTACATTTAGCGTGGCACAGGTAACAAGCGCTATGGAGAGTGAGTTACGTGTGGAAGAAGCAAGAGTGAGTCACTACATTGCTGTGAAGCGTGCCATCATACCGATGTTTCCCTCGTGCCTCTCAGATGAGGTTGCATATACCCGTGCCTGTGAGATTGCCATTCAGATTGCCTCTGCCGAGACTGGCTCTGGCTCTAGCTCTGATTCCGAGATTGGCTCTGGCTGTGCCTCTGAGACTGAGGTGGCCACGCTGTTGCTATTAGCTACGACCATTGTTGTCGCAAATCCGTTGCAATCTAACTATAGATCGGTGACGACTTACATTTAGCGTGGACACTGACGCCACCGCTTTCATCCGTCCCCATCCGTCGCTATTCATTTTTTTGCTACGGATTATCTCTTCTGGCTATAGAAATTCCCTTTGCTATTTCATTGATTTCTTGTAGTCATACTTATATCTCATATATAGTGATCATAAAGGAGAAGAAACATACATATATCTCAAATACAAAGAAAAAAGACCAGTTGCCAACACTACTTTTTGAAGGTTTTTATGAACATATGTGCGCATTCTTCCTATTTAGAATATATCTGATGTCTCATTTTATTAAAAGTGAAAGAGCTGGTTATTTTCTAGCTTTTGCACTTGTTACAATATTTGCAACCACATTTTCTTATGATGTTATTTAAAAGTGTACTAGTTGTGCACAATATGTTAAATTTAAAAGTATTACTTTCCAGGATTAAAACTACACTAATGTGAAAAATAAATGATACATGCAGAGCAAAATTGACAAAAACCGTCACTTTTATCCTTGCCACTTTACATGCTACTCCACTAACTCGTCATGCTTCATCTTCAGGTCGTCCTACTTCTTCTTCAGGTTGTCATGCTTCATCTCCAACTCTTTATCTTGCATCTTCATCTCTTCATGCTGCATACTCAACATCTACTCCAACTTCATCTCCTCCAACTTTATATTTGTCTCTAACTTCATCTCGGGCTCAATTGCACTTTCATAAGTTTCATTTCCAAATTCAACAACTTATGTCGTTCAACTTAATACCATTGATACAATCTCCAATGTCCATGTTTATAAGTGCTTGTTTAGAATTATCTATTGTGAGTTAGAAATTTGTAACAGTAATCATTTTCATCTATCTTGTCTCATTTAAATAAATTCATGTTCAAGCTTATGTTTTGTGGCATGAATTAAAGAATTTAATCAAGCATATGATATGGATCTGTGCTTGTTGAGTATTTACGTGTACGTTTTCTTGTATTTCTAACGTGAGTTAGAATTTTGTGACATCAACCACTATGACAAAAACAAACAAAAAGAAAATTTCATGTTAAAGCTTACAATTCTAATTATTATGTTCAGATATACTTAAGTGTATGCTGCAGCTAAGGTCTGCTGATTCAGTCCTAGAGCGTTATTTTATTTACGTTGCCATTAAAGCAAAAACACAGCTCATGTAGTTGAGATAATAAAACCACAATTACTCTGAGTTAAGCTTGTTCTTTTCTCTATAAATAGAGCATAAATCTCTATCATTCATACAATATCTCTCTCTAACAAACAAAAAAAGATGGGTAAAACTAGTAGCACATACAAGTCCTTGTTCAAAAAGTACATGGTGGCTCTTAACGCTGGAAAACCACTTTCAGACATACCAATGCTCAACTACCAGACACCGTTGATCCCCACGTACAAAAGACTTCACCTGAACGGCACACTACCTAACGCTAGCAGGTTTGCAACAACTTTATGCAACTATCAAGATCCCTATTCCGTCAGTAATTTGGAGCGTGTGCGGAATATGATTGGGCTCGTAGGCGAGAATTTCAAGGCCACCTAGCTGCAACATATGAGACCAATGCCAGAGGTGACAAGAAGAAGGAGGATGAGGAAAGGCGTGCGGCACAGGTAACAAGCGCTATGGAGAGTGAGTTACATGTGAAAGAAGCAAGAGTGAGTCACTACATTGCTGTGAAGCGTGCCATCATACCGATGTTTCCCTCGTGCCTCTCAGATGAGGTTGCATATACCCGTGCCTGTGAGATTGCCATTCAGATTGCCTCTGCCGAGACTGGCTCTGGCTCTGCTCTGATTCCGAGACTGGCTCTGGTTGTGCCTCTGATACTGAGGTGGCCACGCTGTTGCTATTAGCTACGACCATTGTTGTCGCAAATCCGTTGTAATCTAGCTATAGATCGGTGACGACTTACATTTAGCGTGGACACTGACGCCACCACTTTCATCCGTCCCCATCCGTCGCTATTCGTTTTTTTGCTACGGATTATCTCTTTTGGCTATATAAATTTCCTTTGCTATTTCATTGATTTCTTGTAGTGATACATATATCTCATATATAGTGATCATAAAGGAGAAGAAACATACATATATCTCAAATACAAAGAAAAAAGACCAGTTGCCAACACTACTTTTTGAACGTTTATATGAATATATGTGCGCATTCTTCCTATTTAGAATATATCTAATGTCTCATTTTATTAAAAGTGAAAGAGCTGGTGATTTTCTAGCTCTTGCACTTGTTACAATATTTGCAACCACATTTTCTTATGATGTTATTTAAAAGTGTACTAGTTGTGCACAATATGTTAAATTTAAAAGTATTACTTGCCAGAATTAAAACTACACTAATGTGAAAAATAAATGATACATGCAGAGCAAAATTGGCAAAAATCATCACTTTTATCCTTGCCACCTTACATGCTACTCCACCAACTCGTCATGCTTCATCTTCAGGTCGTCCTGCTTCTTCTTCAGGTTGTCATGCTTCATCTCCAACCATTTATCTTGCATCTTCATCTCTTCATGCTGCATTCTCAACATCTACTCCAACTTCATCTCCTCCAACTTTATCTTTGTCTCTAACTTCATCTCGGGCTCAACTGCACTTTCATAAGCTTCATTTCCAAATTCAACAACTTATGTCGTTCAACTTAATAAAAAATATTATAAAAGATGGTCAGCATAAATAATTAGACTTGGATGAGTTTGTTGCCAATTTAGGTGGCACTAAAAAACATCAACATATGTTGTTTATAGCATCCTCGTTCTTCAACATGCTCATGTGACTGAAGCTGAAATTAAATATAAGCTTAAGCGATGTAAGAAATCTCAAAATCCTATCAATCAAAGAGATAGCTATGACATGTGAATGCGCATGAAGAACGAAGATGTGTTGTGACGATATTAAAAAAAAATACATAATCTACTCTACTAAAATAGAGTTCTGTTTGAACCTCATGTGTTATATTTGATTTTGGACTATAAACATGGTTCATCTAAATCGAAATATGTTTTAAAATCTAATCTTATAGAATATATCTCTAAAATAATTTTTAGACCAATTTGTTAGTATATATATTTGAGAGGAAGAAACTGAAGTCCTAAAAATATGGAATGAATAATTTATCATTTAATTTGCAACTTTCGTCACACGTTTAATCTCTACATTTAAACTAATAGATGTTACCATATATTTACCCTCATATATATTGACTAAAATTTAGATGTTAACATATACCACGTTCAAAAATGAAATTTTAAATTAACTAACCAAATCGATAATGTCTAATTTGATATTTATAGAATAATCAATTTTAACTTGATTTGATGAATGTTTATAGAATAATCAATTTTAACTTGATTTGATGAATTTAAGTCATTTTAGCCGTAAATAAATATTCAAATCAAATTAAAGCGTATAAGAATGTAAGTTAAATACTTCACTCTTGGAATCAATTTACAACTAGGGTTATAGAATCGCTGGAACTAATATTAATAGTTGAAATAATGAGTTATATTTTATAAATCTTCATATCATCACCTAGCCATATTTTCCAAAATTGAAAAAATAAAGTCAGCGTTTAATGCGGGTAGAATTCTAGTTTTCTATTAAAATCAAGAAACCGTTCTTCAATAGAATCACTATCGAATTATTATCTTAAAATATATTTCATATTTCCAAATTATGTTTATTTCATATCTTTTACCGTTTTAGTCTTTTACTGAAAATTTCTTAAATATTTTTTTACATTTTCTCTAGTTTGTTCTCGCAACTACATGCAAATACAAATCATCTTTCTTCTTATAATCTTATCTTGTGTGGTTTTCTTTGCTTATCAAGCCAGACTCCAATACACACATAGAAGTTGGGGAAAACTATCCCAAAAACAATCAACAACTATCACAAAGTTAACTTAAAATTAGTTATGCTCACCCAACCATTTATGTTTTTATTCTTGTTCACAAGTTTCATGGATCTAATCATGAAGTCTGAAAATTTAAAGTTAGCTTTAAGCTTGGCTGAAGATTTAGACAAACCATCGCTTAAAGTCCTTGTGCTTATATCTTAAACAACGTAGCTCAATAAAATTGAACTATTGACTGTTTTAGAAAAGCATCAGAAAGACTATGTTCAGATAATACTTCACATCAATCAAGCCACAAGCTTTATCGGAGTCACTGACCATTACACCAATTCCATCAGTGAACCGAGTGGTAGATCTTGCATTGCTACCAGCCTCGATCAACACCACATCAATCTTTTTTAGTTTTTAAAGTAAAGCTAATGAGAGAAAGATATGTGGCTATTTGAGCTTCTTATAAATGTGTCAGAACTTCTCCCAAGTGACCGTGTTTCTCCACTCTCTCATGCATTTTATGTTTTTTTTTTCTTTTAATCTGAGATATTTATCTAGAACCTATCCATGAAGATGTTCTTACAACCTTAAAAGTTGTTTATTTTCTCTTCGTTTTTTGTTGGTCTGGATTTAGTTAGCCATATTTCCCTTTCTTTCCCCTACCTTCTTCGGCCTCACTCTCTCACTTGTTAATTTTGAGGAGAGACAGGAGTAAGTCTCTTCTTTATAGGGTTTTATCACCAGATCCTTGTCAGCGAGGAAAACACCTCCTACAAACAAAACAGATTGCAGAAGAGACAAATTCTGAAAAGAGCTTCAGACCTGCAAATAACGAAAGCAATAATCTGCTGATAACCAAGAAGCATTCCAACACTGGGATGGTCATTCTCGAACCAGATCTCCTCGCCGACCACATGACAGATTGGCCCATCCAGCCGCATGAGATGACGCCCTTATCCGAAACAGAAAACTTGTTCCAGTCTTCTTTGCGATTCTGTGCCAGACATTGATGGAGAAACAAAGGTAGACCACTCAAACCAGAACCGAAAGAAAACTAGAATTCACAAAAGGACATGATACACTTGACCAGAAACATGAGAGAAGATCAGCAAAGAAAGATCAATCTTAGGTGACGAAGATGACAATGCCATAGATGACACACGCAGCACGCCTTAGAAACTGCAGACGCAGATAGTCACGTGATCCACCCCCTGTGCACGAACCGGCAGTACACTAGAACCACTGTTTCCCTTGAGCGGAAGAAATACGCGTCCTGATGCAATACACCAAACACAGGTTTAAATGAAGAGCTTCATACACCTCTCCACATGAAGAACAATCTTCGGAAAACACCAGATAATCGAGACCAGGGAGAGAGGGGTCCAAACACGCCACAGACCTCCACTACATAAACTCACCAGGAGATCTAAAAAAGAAAACCAGAACCGAAAACTAATTTACCATAAAAGCCGACTCCGGACCCCACGCACCTCAGCAATACGCCGAATCTCCAGGACGGAGGCCACCAAATCTACACTCCCCAGAGTAGCTGTAGCGGATAATATCTGCAGAACATGAACCAGAAGCCCAAGCAAGATGACGGCTCAGTAAACAAGGATCAAACGAACTAAAGAGGAAAGAGGGAAGAGAGGGGAAGAAGCCTCCAGCGATCACTCGCACAACCACCGGTGCCGGAGCAAGGAGGGAGCTTTTAAGAAAGGGTTTTAGGGAGATGTTGGAACTTTATAAGAGAGAGCATATATATTCATATGAATATTTGGTTTTTCTTCTTGTTCAAAAGTTTCATGATCTGAATCAAATATTGGAGCCTATACTTTTAAAAGTTAGCTTTAAGCATGTTCGAAAATTTAGACAAACTATTTCTTAAACTCTTGTTCTTGTATCTTAAACAACATGAGTCACAAAAATTAATACTATTACACCTTTTCAGGGTGATGGACGATATTGATACACTAAAATTGAGTCTTATCTACTGCAAGATAAATGTGGTTATTGCAATACTTTAAATTAAATTGTAGATGACCGTTTCGTACACTTTTATTTTATAAGTTCGATATTAAGTTAAGAGTATTCGATTGACTGAGAAAATAAGCAAGAAAACAGAGATGGTTTGGTTTCAGATTATAAAAGAGTTAGGTTTGGGGAAATTCATCAGGATATTTAAGAGCATGAGCTACATAACTATTCAGGAACAATACGAGCCAATATTTAAGTTGAACAACAAGACTAGATAAACCCACTGTTGTGGTGTCTATCCCTTTATTAAGCAATTATAATATCTAAACTTTCTTTTGAATTAGAGAATGATGAAAAGTTTTAAGATTTGATTCAATGGGGTTACGATTTGCCTTAACATCAGCCTTCATTGGCTAAGGACTAAGTGCATATCTATGCTTTGCTAGCAACCTAAACTTTTTTTTATGGTTATCTTTAACCTAGATTCAGATGCTAAATGGCCAATTTAACACAAGCAATAAGTTTAGCAATATATAGAGATTTAAAGATTAACAACCGTATTTGTGTCTAGCTCATTAATCCATAATCCTTAACACCCTAAACCTAAAAATCGACTACTCATCCATGAACAGAGAAAACATATAATAGATGAAGAAGATATGATAAACGATTGCAATAGAATAACGAAAGGGTTCATGAGTCTTCTTAAGAGTGTACATATCCTTTTCCCTTCAATCTTACAAAATCTAAATATCTCTTTCTCTCTAAAATTCTCTCTGTGTAACTTCACGAAGTCTGATAAAAAGACTAATAAGAAAAGATATCTTGCAGGGCTGTGGCGGCTCCAGGAGGAAAAATGGGCATCCTTAGGTCAAATCTTGAAATATTGGAAATTTCCTTAAAAATCTCAGTCGTTGGAACGGCTGCTCCATTCTGCTGCTAAAAATCTCCAATTTGTGTTCTTTCCGCCTCTTTTTCTCTAAGTGATCCACATTCCATCAAAGTCAACTCCAGACCTGAGTTGACTCGAAAAGAACTGAAAAGACTCGATAAGATTCGAAAACCTTTAGAAAATATTCTTAAATGTGTCAAAAACATAATAGATCAGTTATATATATATATATATATATCCATATATGTATCCATTGAGTCACAGTCATCATCAGACTTTCTAACCACTACCAGTAATGAACCAAGTGGTAGTTCGTGCAGAGCCAACAACATCAATCGAGCTCAGATTAGCAGAGAGCACATCAATCCAGCTCAGATTAGCAGAGAGAACTTCCGATTTAATACCCTAGTTACTTGGTTCACTAGAACTTCCTATCGGATCATATGATGGACCTTTCTTGTATTCAGTACTCCCCCGTAAAGTTAGTGTGGATGGAACAGCTGCGCTTAGTTTGAAAGCACAAGTGAAGCTGGATTGGAAGTGTAGAGTTGAAGTAGGATGCTTGTGAAGTAGGAAAATGGCTCTCTTCACCATGGAGAACAAACTTAGTGTGAGAAATATTCAGGTTTATGCATGGTGAGTATCACATGACTCACTCAAAGGTATTCTCTTCATACTTGGAGATTTTAGTTGATCTCCCTTAGAGGTATAATTATGACCTTTGTCTCACTATGAAGCTAGGTTTCATTTACCTATTTCATTCTTCTAATATGTCTCATGAAGAAGAAGCTTCTCTTTCCACCCCAATCTTACTCACTCATCGTTTCATATCCATTAACCGTGAGCTTGTTTTCTCTCTGGTATTTCACAAAACATTGACATGTGCTCAACAAACCAAAAATTTGCAGTCATAAACCAGTATTAAACTTAACCAACACCTGACTTTCTCTTAGACATTTAGTAGGGTATCTTGTCTACGTTCATCGAAAATCAGAAACTTGCTGCCGTAAACCTATCTTTAGCAGAAAAAACAAGCATTCAATTTCATATTCCAAGCTATAAATCTTAGCCAGACCACAAACTCAATCCAACACACGACCACCAGCTTATTATTCTAAACCACTAAGCAATGTTCTTCTCAAATTCTATCCCTTGTTTTATCTCAGATGAGAAACCATACATACCTTGGCTATAGTGATGAAGAAGCATCTTAATACATGACATATTGACATGGGCTTGTTTGGACACATTTCAGAGTTGACATTGAAGTAATTAAGTCTTGGTCGAGACTTTTCTTGATAGCTTAAATTAGAAACGTCACGATGAACAGTTATGGACCTAACAATCTTTGCAATTCTAGAGCTTTAGTAATAGAAAGAGACGGTGTTGAGAAGCTTGGCCAGGACAGTGTTGAGATGATTTGTCTTGGTCGCAAGTTCTTCTTTCTCAGACAAAGTTCTATTTTTATTGTTGAAGAACCAGTCTTCTCACAGAAGCGTGAGAATAGAAAACACCCATGAATCACTGTGGTTTCTGATACCATGAAAGTATTTGTGTATAAGAGAGTTATGGTTTATAAACTTTTTTGACACGTAAACTAAAGATATAAAGACATAACTCAAATGAGTTTTACTGTGCAAAGAATATAAATAAATGAAAGACTTTAGTTTTTCCTTAAAAAACAAAACATACAATGATTATATTTCAAACTTACAGAGTATATGGCTGATATGCAGCCAAAGTTACGTTCATCACTCTTGAACACACACACACATATATATAAGCTTACAAATTCTAGTTGCATGATTCACTAGAACTTCTTATTGGACCGTATGATGGACTTTTCTTGTGGGTGTCAATAGTCCTCATATACTATTACTTAACTAACTAAACCATCAAGAAGACTGGTATCTCTAACTCTGTTCTCAGCCAGAAAATACTAGCATTTTCAAGAACATAATGGCAAACTCAACCGTAGAAATACAAAATTGAGGATCTGAATAATAACATATTAGTATTTTTGAATCTGTTTAGTTTTAGTTATTTAGATTTAAATTTGGAGCTAATGATTTAAAAGGAGGATAAGTGTCTCCATATTTAAGATAAATTTTTGTTATCACTGAAATGAGATACATAATGTTAATTTTTTTTAGGGAAAATTGGAAAATTGGGACACTTTGAACTTTTATTTGTTCATATAGGACTTCTCATACTTTTGGCAATTCTGGACATGTTTTACCCTTTATTAATGAAAAAAATAGAAAACTAATTTTGAAAAATAGAAAAAAAATATGAGAAGGCTAGAAAACATAAGTATGACAACATATATGTTTCAGTTTTTCTTTTTTAAAAGTGGAATCATATTTTATTTTATCTTCTAGCTACAGATAGAATACTCATTCTGGTTATCTACTCAGTTTAGAAATCATATAGTGGGTGTTCTTGCTAAATAGACCCGAGGTATGAAACGTAATATAACATTTCTTGTCTATTCTAACCAAGGTAGTATTGGTAACGTTATAATCAAGGCATATGTCTTTGGTGTACGTGAAGCTAGATACCGATTTATAGTCATAACTTATTGACATACCTCATCCAGATTTTGTGCCATAACCAATTTTGCATGTTACCTTATGTGACGCTTGAGAAAGAATACGTTTCCCACCTTTTCTACTGTGTTCTGCCTTAGGTAGTATACATATTCTAGGTAATCCGCAAAATATGGAAACTTCCATATTCGGTTAAAGATGTTTCCTAAATATCTTAGAGAATATTTTGTCCACGATTTTCTCTCTTCCTCACGATCTTTTTCTCTGTTTTCTCTGTGTGTTCTACCTTCTTCATAAAAAAGCTTCATCTTTTCTTCTTATCAATACAAGATGGTTCTAATCTATGTTAAATCCGGTGAATGGATGTCTAGTTGCAATGACGAGTGGAGTTTCGTGGCAGACAAAACCATGTGTCCCGATTCCAATTTTTTTTTTTGTTTTATTTATAATTTAAATTTATAATTTCACTTAGTTGATTAATTTTAAGGATATTATGGTATTAACAGATTTGAAAATCCTATTTTCCCAAAAAATCTTCTAAAAGTCTTATACGGACAAATCCAAATTGAGAATGTCCTAATTTTCTAATTTTCCCTTTTTTTTTATCTCTCATACTTTTTGAATTCTATAATGTTTTATTTGTTTATATATCATCTTACTGTTGGACATGGCCTAAGTTTAATTCTGTAGTGACATTCAGTATATATATCAATTAGGATAAGTTTTGAGTGTTTGACCCTCAACTTTGACCCAGATAATCGGTCAACAATTGATCCATTAGAGAAAAGCAGATTTTCAAAAGTAAAAGTCATAGACTTATAGAATATGGTATATACGCTTGACTTCTGGTGAGTGTGCCTATAATAAGTTGCAGTCATCAAATTTATACAAGAAAACTCGTATGGAATTTGACCAAATTAACTCCCCTTTTACTCTGGAGTAACATTGGTGAGTTCTTACTCACCTGCCACTAGGGCTGGGACTTAATATCCGCTATCCGCTATCCGATCCGGGATCCGTCCCGATCCGCTCCGAAAAAACGGGTATCCGGAGGGTCCGGATCCGGATCCGGATAGTGATTTTGCGGATCCGGCGAATCCGGATCCGGATCCGGATAGTGAAAATTTTAGTCCGGATATCCGGATCCGGATCCGGGCCCACTAAATATTTTTAAAATATTTAAAATATAATTAAATTTATATAGATATATTATATATAATTTTTATTAAAATATCTAAAACTTATTTTTATTAATTTTTATTAGTTTTTTAAACTTTTTTGCAAAAAAAATAAATTTTTAATTGAATAAATATATGTTTAATTTTAAAATTTTAAATTTAATTTTGATTTTTTTAATTTTTTTTTTTTTTAAAAAACGGATCCGGATATCCGCGGGTATTCGAGTTTTAGTCCGGATATCCGAATCCCGGATATCCGGAAGGCCCGAATCCGGATCCGGATATCAATTTTACGGATCCGTCGAATCCGGATCCGGATCCGGATATCCCAAAATACCCCGGATATCCGATCCGTCCCACCCCTACCTGCCACCCTGTCAAAACCGTGCGTGCCCATGTTATTTGATTTTTTTTTCTCTCTCTCTCTCTCTCTATTCTCTTTTTTTTTTTGTGATATATATTAAAAACAATTAAAATTGAAAAATATCTGGATCTTCAGGTTGTTATTGGATCTCCTCTGATAAGTGTAAATGGATTAACAGTAACAATCCATGGAGAGGGATAGGGAGAGGGACGATTAGTCTTCTATTTTTGTTCATTACAACCTTAAAGCCTGTCTTAAAATAATTTTTTTTCCTCTTTTTGTCTTACAGATTTTTTTTGTCTGTCTGGATTTCGTTTGCCTTCTTCTCTCTCTCTCTCTCGCTCGATTCAATTTGGGCGAGTTAGGGTTTATCACCAGATCCTTGTCGCTAAAGCTTGTATCTTTATAGGGTTTGCATAGATCTCTCGTTAACCCATCTGCAAAAATGTAAGCTTTCCTCCTCTTCAATTCGTCTCTTATCTCGATTTGCTTGCTTGATTGTGTTCTGAAACGTTTATATCCATCGTGTGTTCGCTTGTGATTTGGGTTCAGGGTTCCAGCTCTTTCAATGAACTGAAACTAGGGTTTCATTCAGAAACCGAATCTGGTTATCCTTAGCCAATAAAGTTCGAAACTTTGTGACCTAACGAGCTGAAATCTCAGCTTTGATTAGCGAGTTAGCGAAAAGGGTTTAGATATGATCAAACAGATATTTGGGAAGCTGCCTAAAAAGCCTTCAAAGTCATCAAACAATGACTCCAATGGCGAAGGAGCTGTTAACTCCTACTACGCCCCAAATCCATCAGCTTCTTCTGGCTCTCGCGTACCAAATGGCACTCTTGCTCCTAACTCTGACAGGAACATTCAATCTGGACCCTTTGAGGCCTTACCTAGCTTCAGAGATGTTCCCATCTCCGAGAAACCTAATCTCTTTATCAAGAAGCTGACCATGTGCTGCGTTGTCTTCGACTTCACCGACCACTCCAAGAATCTTAAAGAGAAAGAGATTAAGAGGCAGACACTCCTCGAGCTAGTTGACTACGTTGCATCAGTTGCTGTGAAGTTTAACGAAGTTGCAATCCAAGAGCTGACGAAGATGGTAGCTGTGAATTTGTTCAGAACGTTTCCTTCAGCGAATCACGAGACTAAGATCCTGGAGATGCATGATATGGAAGATGAGGAGCCTTCCTTGGAGCCAGCTTGGCCTCACATTCAAGTTGTCTACGAGATTCTTCTCAGGTTCGTGGCTTCTCCCATGACTGACGCAAAGCTTGCAAAGAGATATATAGACCACTCCTTCGTCTTGAAGCTCTTGGACTTGTTTGATTCTGAGGATCAGAGAGAGAGGGAGTATCTGAAAACCATTCTGCATCGCGTTTACGGGAAGTTCATGGTGCATCGGCCTTACATCAGAAAGGCTATAAACAATATCTTCTACAGGTTCATCTCCGAGACTGAGAAGCATAACGGCATTGCAGAGTTGCTGGAGATTCTTGGAAGTATAATTAATGGTTTTGCTTTGCCTTTAAAAGAAGAGCACAAGCTCTTCCTTGTCAGAGCTTTGATTCCTCTCCACAAGCCTAAATGCGCATCGGTCTATCACCAGCAGCTTTCTTATTGCATTGTTCAGTTTGTGGAGAAAGACTTCAAGCTCGCGGATTGCATTATTAGAGGGCTTTTAAAGTACTGGCCTGTGACTAACAGCTCCAAAGAAGTAATGTTTCTTGGTGAGTTAGAAGAAGTTTTGGAAGCTACTCAAGCAGCTGAGTTTCAGCGTTGTATGGTCCCTTTGTTCCGACAAATTGCTCGTTGTATCAACAGCTCACATTTCCAGGTTCGGTCTTTTAGTTTTCGTATTTTAGACAAAAGTCTTGTTACCTGTAAGGAAGTGTTGTGTATTTGTTTTGTTAGGTTGCTGAGAGAGCGTTGTTTTTATGGAACAACGATCACATAAGAAACCTGATCACTCAGAACTATAAAGTGATCATGCCTATAGTCTTCCCAGCTCTTGAGAGGAACACACGTGGACATTGGAACCAAGCGGTTAAGACTCTGACTCTAAACGTGAGGAAAGTGTTCTCCGACATTGACCATGTTCTCTTTGATGAGTGTTTAGCTAAATTCCAAGTGGAAGAAGAGAATAAAACAGAGGTTAAAGGGAATCGGGAAAGAACATGGAAGAGGTTAGAAGATTTGGCGGCTTTAAAGACCAACGAAGCAGAGCTGGTCCCAAGATTTGTGTCCTCAGTGAATCTTGCAAGCAGCTCTGAGTCCTCAGGGTAGGTACTGTGGTTTCTGCTCTGTTATGTCAGCTTATACTTTAATGGTAACGATATAGATTCGGGTTTGAGTTGTTGAATCGGTTTTCTTGAGGCAACCAAGAAGATATTCGAGAGAGAGAGAGAGGAGGGTGAAGTATCTCAGTTGTCATCATTGAATACTTAACAAGTTATTTTTGTATGGGTTTACTTGTTGGTTGCTTGTGATCATCTTCTTCTGGGAATGGGCAAAACAACATATATGTACTGTAAGAAACTACAAGGATAGTTCTTGAGACACAAATGTATAATTATTTCGTTTAATTTAATCTTTTGGATCAAATTCTGTCAGAATGTATCTATTTTTCCTTCTTCACAGTTTCGGAATAATTTCTTCTGCAGATTTTTCCAGCTGGTCATTTTATCTAGACTAATGATTTGAAAAATTATATATTAGTTATTTATGCTATATATATAAGTTTTACATATATTTTTATTTTGGATTGTTAGATAATATACATGATTTTATATATTTTGGATATTTAAGTTGACAAATACTGATATTAAATTATATTCGAAAATGTCCAAATTTTCAAAGTTAATATAAATACCTAGATGTAAGTAGGTATTGATCCAATTATAGTCTAAATATTTTTAGATTAATTTTATACTGGGCTATAAAATGATATAGTAACTCTATAGGAAAAAAACTAATACCAAAAGCTAACACTCAAAGAGGAAGCAAAGTCAAACCAATAAAACTCTTACAAATTATAGAAAAAAAAAAGACAATAATGTAGTAAACCGGAAAATAAAATAAAGAATCAAAATGTATTTGATGATCCGTTCACATTATCACTTTCGTTCAAGAAAAGTTGCCGTCTTCGTGTGATTCTTGACCAAAGACTTGCATATTTTAACAGGCAAAACTTGCTTTAGTTGATCTTAATAAAAACCAAAGAACTTTTCCACTAATTAGCAGCGCCGATTAAAATTAATATATCATCATTCCCTGAGTTGAATATAGTCAACGTCGAATTAGTCAACCTCCCTCCTCTTTGAATCTCATCTCATCTCTCTTCTTCCCCATAGCACACGGAAAAACACAGAGACCACCTCTACGAATCAAACATGGAGCTACGGATTCGAATTGCTACTCTTCTTCTTCTTCCTCTTCTCCTTCTCTTTTCAACGTCATCTCTGTTCTTCACGGTCGAATCTAAATGCAGTGGAAGCTGCGACATAGCTTTAGCCTCATACTACCTCGAAAACGGAACAACCCTCTCCACCATCAACGCCAACCTCAACTCTTCCGCCGCTCCTTACGATGAAATCAACTTCGACTCGATCCTCAGGTACAACCCCAGCATACCAAACAAAGACACGATCCAGATGGGTTCTCGTCTTCTTGTCCCTTTCCCTTGCGAGTGCCAACCCGGCGACTTCCTTGCCCACGTCTTCACATACGCTGTCCGATCAACAGACACTTATGGAAAAGTGGCGACTGACCATTACGCCAACCTCACGACGGAGGAAGTTTTGCAGAGGACCAACCCTTTTCCGGCGACTAACATCCCTCCCGCGGCGACGCTTCGAGTGTTGGTGAACTGCTCTTGCGGTAACGAGAGTGTGTC
Source organism: Eruca vesicaria subsp. sativa (assembly GCA_932364175.1). Classification (NCBI taxonomy): domain Eukaryota; kingdom Viridiplantae; phylum Streptophyta; class Magnoliopsida; order Brassicales; family Brassicaceae; genus Eruca; species Eruca vesicaria. The sequence continues at coordinate 35,074 of CAKOAT010845154.1, read as the reverse complement.
TAAGGATTACGGGTTGTTCGTTACGTACCCGCTTCGTCCTGAAGATAGTCTTGACGCCATCGCGAGTTCTTCCGGTGTGCCGGCGGAGGTTATTCAGAGGTATAACCCTGGTGTTAATTTCCGGTCAGGGAATGGGATTGTCTTTGTTCCGGGGAAAGGTAATGATCTTTCTCACTTTTGAGATGGTTTATAATGATGTATTGTGGATTCTTAGAAAATCCGTTAGCAATAGAGTTTTTAAATCAGAATATGTACTCTTTTATATATATCTTTGTGTTTTTGTTACCTAATGTAATCCGAAAAATATACATTTAGCCTCTTATAATAAAATCTCTTAATTGGTAAACCACATTAAGGGTCCAGTAATATGCTCTGCGGTGGGATCTTAATAGTAACAAAAACATTCGAAGCCTAAATCTCTATTTCGTTTCATTTTCTTGGTTATCATTTGTTTAATCGTTATCTTGTCTCATTTGTTATAACATTCTTGCTGCAGATCCAAACGGTACATTCCCACCTTTCAAATCAAGGTAGGTTTTGTTTGTTGGGTTCATTTTATCTGTCACTGCTTTTGATTTCTATGAACTGATGTACTTCTCCTTCTCTTGTGTTGTTTTGTAGTAAACAAGGTTGGTTCTTCTCTCCATTTCTGAGCTTTTGATTGCAGCAAGGAAGAAAAATGTTTATTGACATAATTGCATAAGCAGGTGGTATTGGTGCTGGAGTTATTGCTGGTATATGTGTAGGAGTGTTGGTGGCTTTGTTGTTGATATCCTTTGTCATTTACTATGCTTACCGAAAGAACAAGAAGCACGATTCGCTTTCATCTTCTATCCCGTTGTCTTCCAAGGTTGATCAGGGTAAGTTTTGTGATGGATAATATGTACCAAAGGTATTTATATGTTTTGCGGTGGAGTGTGTTTAGTAAGTTTATGAATCTGCAGCTAGCCTCCAAAGTGGAGACTTGGTTGGTACAGGAGTTGCTCCTGGCATTGCTGCTATAAGCGTGGACAAGTCTGTTGAGTTTACGTTGGAGGAGCTGGCAAAGGCTACTGATAATTTCAATCTGTCTTTTAAGATAGGGCAAGGTGGTTTTGGTGCTGTTTACTATGCAGAGCTGAGAGGAGAAGTAAGCAGAGATTCCCTTCTCATCCTTTTTAATCTACATTGAAATTGAACAACTATTTACTGTGTATCTGTAGAAAGCTGCAATCAAGAAGATGGATATGGAGGCATCAAAACAGTTCTTGGCGGAACTAAAAGTCTTAACACGTGTACATCATGTCAACCTGGTAAATCTAAACTGTGTTTCTCTGTCAGATAAAAGATCTTCTTGAGCAGACAACAAGACTTGTTTTTTTTTTCTTCATGCAGGTTCGTCTGATTGGTTATTGTGTAGAGGGATCTCTTTTCTTGATCTATGAGTATGTTGAGAATGGCAACCTTGGACAACATTTACATGGATCAGGTACACACAAATACTACTAATAAGGTGAAACTTGTGATCAATGTTGAAAAAAAAAACTAAGGAGTTTATACGTAAAGCAGGACGTGAACCGTTACCGTGGACTAAGAGAGTGCAGATTGCGCTAGATTCAGCTAGAGGTTTAGAGTATATCCACGAGCACACGGTTCCAGTTTATGTTCACAGGGACATTAAATCCGCCAATATATTGATAGACCAGAGATTCCGAGCAAAGGTCCTTTCTCAATCTTCTTATTACCAACTCAAACTGTTATGTGTTTGCTTTGTTCACGGCACTGAGTCTTTTACGAGTGTAACAGGTAGCTGATTTCGGTTTAACAAAACTAACAGAAGTGGGAAGCTCAGCAACTCGTGGTGCAATGGGTACATTTGGTTACATGGCACCTGAGTAAAGAACTTGAACTCATGTCTCTCTCTACATATTTGTATGTATATCATTATAGTGATGGTATTAATATGCAAACTGCAGGATTGTTTATGGAGAAGTGTCTGCGAAAGTAGATGTATATGCATTTGGAGTTGTCCTTTACGAGTTGATCTCTGCGAAAGCAGCGGTTGTGAAGTTGAACCAAGCTAGTGGTGAATTCAGAGGCCTTGTTGGTGTGGTTAGTAGTAGTAGTACTAGTATTGCTTCTTCAACCTTCCTTCTTTGCAGACATTTAGGGTCACTTAAACATTTGCTTTGTTTGTGATGCAGTTTGAAGAAGTATTCAAGGAGACAGACAAAGAAGAAGCACTACGGAAGATTATCGACCCGAGGCTTGGTGATAACTATCCGTTTGATTCAGTATATAAGGTAAATCAATCTTTTCTTGCGTCCAATCCGGTTTATCTTAACCAAGATGCAAGCCAATGATGTGTGGTTTATGCTTTGGTTTAGATGGCGGAGCTAGGGAAAGCTTGTACGCAAGAGAATGCGCAGCTACGTCCAAGTATGAGATACATTGTGGTTGCTTTATCTACTCTGTTTTCGTCAACCGGAAACTGGGACGTCGCAAACTTCCAAAACGATGATATTGTCAGCCTTATGTCTGGTCGGTAGAGTTTGCGGTTTGCTGTTTATAGAAATGATTGTTTTTGGTTTTAACTTCAAGATTTGATTTTGTTAATCTTCAGTATATGTATATTTCCTTTACGAACTGTGCATGTCACCTGTTGATTTCTATATATTCTTCTACTAGGTGATTTTTCCGTGCTAAATATTTTTAAAGTAAATATATGATAATAATTGATTACTATTTAGTTTTAATTTTCAATTAATTTATAATTTGTATGTATCATTTATATTAATAATATTATATTACTTTAATTATACTTTAATTTTATATATGTTATATCTACTCGATTTTGTTGTTTTTACGGTTGATTTAGTTATCATTTGGATAAATTGAATTGCATCTCTGAATTCGACTGTAATATTTTTATAATTTTTTATTAGTTACATATTTGCATATAGTGGGTGTTGTCTTAGATATGTAAATATATTTTAGTAAAATTATGTATAACTTAAGATATATTGTGCTTATAATGAATTAACAATTAATTAAAGTGTCTGATTCCAAAATACGTAATTTAATATAACAACAATATTCTAAAGCCTCATACATATATATAAATTTACAAAAGAACTAAAATTGTAAGAGTTGGTTAATATTTATTTTCATTTGTTAATATGTTTTGTGTTATCCTTTGATCAATAAAAGGCTACATGCATAAGTAGTTGATACATTTTTGGAACCTCATGAACACATATCAATATTTACAATAATTAAAATATTTATAAATTCTAAATAACTTTATGCTTTAGATTTATTGAATGTAAACTGAAATTTATTTTAAATAATCTTAAAATTGGAAAATTCATATTTTCTTTGGTATTTTGATTATGGTTATATTTAGTTTCACAAACATAAAAATTTAAAATTTAAAATAAAATTGAATATTAAGAAAAAAAAATAATTTTAATAATGATAAAATTATTTGATCAAGCGATGTTTATTGTTAAATTTTTTTTTTTAATATCTCTTAAAAATAAGCACTACATAAAATTGTGATTGTATTTGAAAATAATATTATAAGTAAAATATAATTTATAGATAATTTTCTGTAATTGAAAGATATTATAGTCAACTAAATATATGAAAAAATAAAAAATTCAATAATACTAATTATAAAATATTTTTATTACTCTAAAAGTATATTTTATGTTATTTTATAAATATTTTTAAATGTATTATTACTATTTTGTGAACTTTCCTTTTTTATGAAATCATATTATATATACATATATTTTTCGTTTTCAATATTTTTTAATGACTTTATAAAATTTTCCTTTTTATTACATATATTTTTAGAAATTTTTGAAAAGGAAACTAAATAAAAAAATTAATAATACTATTTTAATTATTTTTAATTCATTAAAGGTATCAATGTAATCAACCATCGTAAGAACGAACGTGAGAGCGACACACAGGAAATTGACTTGTCAGATAATATTACAGAGATATAATAATTAATTTGACTTCGACAATATCAGCGTCGTATGACTATAATGAAAGAAGAAGCACTAAACCTTTGTCTTTGCTCTGTAGCAAAATGGGTGTTTTTTGTTTAAGGATGCAATGGTTAGAGATAATGTTGGAAGGCACATAAGCGTCGAATTAAACTTGAAATAAATCTTTAAAACGCGTATGTATAATGTATCTAATGTTTAAGGCGGCCAATAACTCGGGGATGAGATGGTTGTGTTGTGGTCCACTATGCAACTTGTGGAGGAACCGACGCCTGATAATAGGCAGGATTTAGGGGCCACTACTAAACGCAGCTCAAAAAGACATACCAGCGGATCTCTTGAAACCAATAGTGAGGGCATGACTAATCCTAATTCTTAACAAAGGATTTTATATTTTTAATTTAAAAATAGATTTAATTTTTTTATTTAAAATTTAAAAACCATCTCTTATCCGAAACTAAGAACTTTAATTTAAAAAATTGGAATTAATCACTGTTTAGTTCCAATTAATAATCAATTTCATTATTCACCAAATCATAATATATATATATATACAAGGTAATCTTGTTGTATTATATACTAGGAAAAACCCGCGCTTCGCGCGGGACATATATTTTTGTTATTCTTGTGAGATGGTCTCTAAGTTTATTTACTTAGCATTGATTTTCGTTTTGGACATCTATTCTGTTTGTTGGTTGCAGATTTGCAGTTTTTTTTTTTGAAATTTGCGTAGTAAAAAATGTTGCATAAGTGTTGAAGGATAGATGGTGGTTTGATGAAAAGATTTTTGGTAATATGTTTGTAATAGTAACATGTGTCGCACTGGTTCGCTATATTGTAGCAGTGACTTTATCTACTATTAGAATGAGTTTATTATTTGTAGATCTCAGTATGAATTTGTTTTAGCTTATAGAAGTTAATTTTCATCATATTATAGTAAAACTCCAGAATTGTAATAATGATGTTGTTGAGAGTGTGTAACGGAATAGAGGTTATGACTATGGACTTATCAAATACTCTTTTTCTTTGTTTCTGTAAGGTAATGAGTTAGTTGCGGAGTTGATCAAGTGAAATAAACCAAACATTTATATATCAAAACCGCTAAAGTTTAAGTTGGAAAAAGGTAAGGACCAAAAGAAAGTAATCAATTAAAGATGTAAAACGTCGTAAACACATGTTTTCATCAAATATCGAACCTTTCCAAGAAATAGGCGAGAGGAGCCAAAATGAAAGGCAAATAGCTCTAGAGTCATCACATGAGTTTCAGGTTAACCCTGAAAAACTAAGCTGAACTTTCATAGAACATTTGGAGTAGGAAATGTAGCACCACCCATCGGTTGTTTCAATAGCCTCTACTTTTCTGGTGGAGAGAAGGGATAATATATATATATATATATAGCATAATGGGCCACGATCAGAATGCACATGTTGGAGAGAATGGAGGACATAAGTGTTTAGCTCAGATACTGTCCCCTTTTCAATTTCTGGACACTCCTATACTTTGTTGAACTTCTGGAGCAGTTCATTTCAGGCTCACCCAAACTGCAGTGCGAATATTTCTTTAGTTGCAAGCAAAAAATCACATTTAAACAACTTACACAGTCAAGAAGTCCAGACTTGCACGTGTGTCTTGGCCAAAAGTACAAATGGGTCCCTGAAATTGCATTTGGGAATTGGCAGCCTGCAAATAGCATATGCGTCAGAATATAAGTACATGTAAACAGTTGAAACAGAGAGGTTCAGTAGTATAACACCTCCCATATACAACTGACAGTCGTACAGCAACGGAGCATTGGACCATATTATGCGTTTGGAATTAGATTAATGGTTCAAAATGAAAAGAAAACATCAACATAGGTCTAAGATAGAGAAAATACCTGTTAACCCAAGGTTTGCCATAACGCGCTGAGTTATCTGGGCATGCACATTGAAAGTTATGACTGCATGACCTTGGCTCATCCTTCTATTCCTAACGCGTTTCCACAGGTTCAAGTTGGTTGGCTTTTTGAAGTTCTATTTTAAGTTCTTTCACCTTAGCCACTTCAGCCCTACAGATGTGAAGCATGAGAAGTCATCATTTACAGATCAAACACAACAAAATCTCCTTTTAGAATCAACAAACTTTGGGTGCATTAGCACCTACTCTTGTGTGTTTACCTTCAGTATATCGTCCAACTCTTTTCTTATTTATTTAACCTTATAATTCTTACTCCTATACTCCTGAAACATGCATGATAAAACATTACAGGCCAACCACGATGATCATATGTTTAAAAAGCTCAACAAACTCAGATGCATAACACCATTTTTGCTTACCTCTTTGAAAGACTTGGCTTTACCCAACGACTGTAACATGAGAAAGAAAAATCAGATGGAGAGGCTGAAAAAAGAAACAAACATAACTGCATCCTCTAGAAAAACATCAATTTTTTATTAATAGTTGGCCTACTTCACTTAACTGAGCTGGATAAATGATCAAAGTATTATCTGAGCGAAAGAGAATAAACTCACAGATCAATCAGAAAACATCTTGAAAACAACCCTCCAATCATAAAACGAACCAAGTGACCCAAAGATCTTATACAGCGACATAGGCGTGCAGAGTCCAAGTCCAATTAGTGTTTGATCCCTTTAAACCTCTCAACAATATTCATTTCTTCTCCTAAGAAGAGAGACCTCTCTATCTAAAGCTCAGGGTACCAAGCAAAAAAAATTTGAATACAGGAAAAAAAAGAAGCAGGAGAGTGTTGGTAACTTTAATAGAATGAGAAAAGAACCCATGATTTATTATGGAGTATTATCTAAATGAAAAGACATTCACACAAACACCAACGACAAATCAAATACCAAACTATAAGAACAGAACCGAACTACATCAACCCTAAGAGCAAAAGCGAACAACAAAAACCCTAACAACAATAAAATCAGACGGAACCAAAACCTGCACAACCTCACTTGAGCGGTGGAGGAGCAGCGGTCGGATTTCAAATCAGAGAAGATGATCGAGGTGTTAGACGGATTGAGAGGGTGATGTTCATGTGAAGAAAGCTAACCTTTTTTATAGGTGTAGAATAAAATGCCTTGCAGAGGGATAACTCATAATAAAAATCAGATCGTGCTTCACGTCGGTGTGTGGAGTTAAGAAGGGAATAATGGCGCTGATTTGTAACTCGGACGGTTACGGTTGTCAGGAGTAGAAGTTCAAACGATCCGAATGGCGACAAACAAAGAGACTTTCCATCTCGATTTCAGTTATCCAATTTCTCCAGACGCCATTGTTGGTATGTAAGAAAGCAGAAGAAGAATTTTAGATCTGAGAAGAACACGAAGATGAAGACTTAAGAGGGCCACTGATCATGGTTTGGGCTATAATTCTTCTGATTAACAAACATAAGCCCACCAAAATTCCCTTCCTTTCGTTAAGTAATAGAACGGTGCGTTTTGATTATTGGACACGTGTCACAACCAGTACATTCGAATTAGTGACGTGGCATAGGCTAGAGGGAGTGAACATTTCTTTATATATATAGATATATATATATATTTTGTTATGAACCCCAAAAACATAAGAGGAACATAATAAAATAAAAATTAAATAAAAATGTAATTTGTCAACTTGAAAATATATTTTATACTTTCACACTATAAATTTTTTACTTTCACTATAAATATTTTTGACAACAGAATATAAATTGTTGTTCCTTCAAAAGCTCGGAATAACACAAAAGAAGGTTTTTATAACTTAAAAAAAAAAAAAAAATTCCCAATCGTGTGTGCATCTCGAAAATATCTGAGCTTTTCAAAGTTTCCTAATTGATCGAAGCAGAGAGATCGGGTAGTTGAGGTTGAAAGATAACGCCCAATGGACGAGGTGATGACAGTGGCGGACGCCGGCGGAAACAGGAACGGATCTCCTTCGTCGCAGAATCTGCTTCCTCACAATCTTCCCATCCTATCCGCTTTTCTCGCATTCGCTCTCGCTCAGTTCCTCAAAGTCTTCACTAATTGGTCCGTACAAATCTCTCCTTTCCTCCGATCTGCTATTTACAAGATGGCAACTTTCTTACTGTCACGTCTTTGTTTTCGATTTGATTTGTTTTGAAAGTTTAGAACTTTTTGCTTACCCTTTTTCTGTTTTTGTATGGGTTGGTTCCAGAACCTTGAAAGTTTAGGTCTTTATAGAGCTAAATAGAGTTTTTAAGATTGAGATAAGAGGGATTCTATGAGTAGGTTTTCTCAGTTGTTTGGTTGATGTGTGTGTGTTGGAATGTGAAGGTACAAAGAAAAGAGATGGGACTCTAAAAAGATGATTAGTTCTGGTGGGATGCCTTCCTCTCACTCTGCTACTGTCACTGCCTTAGCTCTTGCCATTGGCCTTGAAGAGGGTGCTGGATCACCTGCTTTTGCCATCGCTCTTGTCTTGGCCTGCGTTGTGAGTTTTTCTACCTCAAATGCCTCTTACTATGTGTCCTCCTTGTTCCATTCATTGAGCTATTTGGCACAAAAAGTTTCTTCTTTGTCTATTAGATTCTGGAACTTTTGAACCTCTGCTTCGCTTAATATACATGTAGTAGCTGCATATTTCATTCAGTGTAGGGAAAAAAAGAGATTTTGTTCAACTACCTATTCAGTTTTTATCATACTTTTTGATTACTTTTACTTGCCAATATCCTCTTTGTTTATCAAAATCAAACCATTCTTGCATGTTGATTACTCACTCTTTGGTATGTTTTTTGGTAAAATTGGTTGCAGGTAATGTATGATGCCTCTGGGGTCAGGCTTCATGCTGGTCGTCAAGCTGAGGTAAATCTTTGGGAAACTAACTTATGAATCCTTTTTTCTCTGTTTTTGCTTTCTTTTCCTGAAAATTATCTAGTAGATTGTTCCATGCTTTGAGTAACCAAAAGCTTTTCTTATACTGAATGGAAATTTTCAGCTGCTGAATCAAATTGTTTGTGAGTTTCCGTCAGAGCATCCGTTATCCACAGTTAAACCCTTGCGTGAACTGCTTGGACACACTCCGATCCAGGTTTGTCTAGCTCATCGTCAGTAATTCTAAGACTTCTGTTCTGAAGTATCAAACTATACTGTCTAAGTCAAGTCTAACTGGTTAAGAATTGGGTAGTCTCTGTATCATAGTAAATGTTAGAATCAGATTTACCCATGTATTGATATACAGAGACTACCCCAAGTTCTGTTGTTAATGATTATGTAGCTAAGTTATGAGATTGATTATTACAGGTTGCAGCAGGTGCTGTTTTAGGATGCGTGGTAGCTTATTTGATGAGGAGTACACGCTAGTTGCTACACAACAACGGATCCAAAAATTCTTTTGAAATCGTAGACCCTTCAGAAACTATGTAAGATTCATCAGCTGAAGTTAGATTATCGGAAGTATATGGAAAATTGTTTAAATCTGTGTAATATATAGATCATAGCTAAGATACTTGTTACTACGTGAAGTGAACTGACTTGTAGTAGTCTATTACTCTATTTTCTTTTCCTAACTATTACCTTGTTTTGTGTGTTTTAATTGTCTTTACCATTATATTGAGTATTGGTAGAAAGTATCAGAAGGTATTGATCCTTATGAGTCAGCCTAACAGTTCTTTAACCAAGCAATGTGGAATCAGATTCATTCTATATTTCACCACCTGCTTTTTTCCCCCTGTAGTCTTTATTGGGTTGAATTCTCTTTTTGAGTGTCCTATGAAAATGCAAAGCCTGTAAGGTATGATATTCTCCCTGGTTGTTAAAACAAGTTAAACATGATGTCACATTTGGATAAGCATCAATTAAATTTTGGGATTATATTCGAAAATGGACAAAGTTGTCAATTTTAGTAGAGTCGGCTTCTTGCTAAAGGACCACGATGCTGAGGTTCGCATTGGTCATCACCGTCTTGATGCTGAGGTTCACACTGGTCATTGTTGTCTTGTTCTGAAAGCTACAATTATATACATAAAATCAAAGTTCGCATGAGTACGAAGTCTATGACACAAGAACAACTAATCCAAATTCTTTTCAAGATCAAGCCATAAAGACTATTCATAAGCTGCTATCTTGTTAGTTGCAACCCAATATGATTAGAATAGGGTAGTCCTTAAATAGTAAAGAAAGTACTCTTAGAAGACAAAGAAGCTCTGCAATCACCTCTACCAATTTACCATTGATAGCAGAAAGGACATGCTATTAGCTATTTAACAAATAAAAATTTATTTCTAGGCGATTGTGCACAACTAATAAAGAGTTTGGATCATCTACCAGCAGGACAAAGAAAGCAAGACATTCACATCAACTGTGCAACAGCCATAATCCAAGACATTTTAAATTTGTCCAAGAACAATAGCTGTTCCTATTACTAAGTCCCTAGAATTTTTGTTCATGTTGATCAGCTAGCAAGGAGTGTACAATAATTATGTAATAACCTGATGTAGCTAGCCGGCCATCTGTGTACTATCAATTCCAAGAAATGAATATGTTACAGAAAAAAACAACTTCCCATGACCAATCTCTAAAGCATTGATAGTTGTGTAACATATAGACGTATACATATCGTTAGTTAGCTAGGTCCCATATAACTTACCATAACATATACACGTGTACGTGTATTTGTGTGTATACGTGTAGCGTACGTGTACATTGTGTATAACGTCGTAAAATATTGTTCCCATATCCACCGAAAGTGAGGAAAGCTGTAGAAGCAAGAATATATTCACTCAGAAACAAGATATGAATTAAAGTTAAATATTCTCCAAACAAAATAATCTAATCATCTGTTTCAAGATTACAAAACCTCTTAAGAGAACGTCACTGTTACAGATAGAAGAACAAAAAAAAAGCAAGACAAGAAAAATGGGATGTTTCGGACCATCAAAATCTTCAAGAACAAGAAACCAAGAACGAGACACCAATAGACAAAACCCACCTCCTCATCCTCAACACCAAACCGTAAGAGCCGAAGAGATTCTATTACAAATACCGACATGTAAAGTCCATCTCATCGACGAGTCCGAGGCCGTGGAGCTCGCCTCCGGTGATTTCAAGCTCGTTAAAGTCTCAGACAACGGCGTGACTCTTGCTATGATCGTCAGAATCGGACATGACCTTCAGTGGCCAGTGATTAAAGACGAGCCGGTGGTGAAACTAGACGCACGTGACTACCTCTTCACGCTTCCGGTTAAAGACGGTGATCCACTTAGCTATGGAGTCACTTTCTCCGGCGACGAAAGAGATGTTACCTTAGCGAATAACTTGAAGTTGCTTGACGAGTTCTTGAAGGAGAACTCTTGTTTCTCGTATTCGTCTTCGAGTAAAGTTAACAATGGAATCGACTGGAAAGAGTTTGCGCCGAGGATTGAAGATTATAACAACGTTGTTGCTAAGGCTATTGCTGGAGGAACAGGACATATCATTAGAGGACTCTTCAGTTGCAGCAATGCTTACACCAACCAGGTCTTAATCACACTCATACATACTCCGTTCCTTTTTTTATAAGATGTTTTATAAGTTTTCATGCCATACTTGACTTTATTCATATTTTGTGACCTTTTGTTATGTAATATTTTTTTTGTGATTGGTTTTGTTACTATGTCGGTATTCAAATACTGTGACTAAATGGTTTAGTATATGTACCTAGGAAAAGATATATAACTTCTTTTCTAATTTAGAACATTCTAAAACAAATAAACGGAAGGAGTATTAAAAGATTATATATATGTGTGTGATATCAATCCAAATGGTCGTATGTTATATGAAAGCAAGAATTCTCTTGATGTTCTTGAATGATTCTTATCTGCATTAGTGTATATATGTGATTGATATGGTCATTGAGTTTCATGATTATATACAGGTTCAAAAGGGAGGGGAAGTAATGATTACAAAGGCGGACCAGGAGAAGAGTGGTTCCTCTCATAGAAATGGAGGTTACAACAGTGGAAACTCCAGTAGTACTGAGAAGAAAAATGGAAGCAACACAAACCTTCAACGGTATTTACTTCTTTTTTTTAGTTAATGTATTTCCAAATTTAATCTGGTTAAAATCTCGATTGTTCCAAATTTAATCTGGTTAAAATCTCGATTGTTCCAAATTTAATTTCTGCGTTTGCGTTTCCATTTACATGAGGAATATTTTTCATTTCCTTGAAATGTAGAACATATTGTCTAAAAAATATGTTTTGCAACCGTCGCTTTACTATATTACCGTTTACACTAGTAAATAACACAATATTTTGTTTTTAAGATTCTGTGGATTCATTTAAAAAATACACAATAAGATGAAAATATTAACGTGAACGCAAAGGCAAACACAAAACAAATAGTAGAGACATAAGTTTTTCGTTCTTATTGATATCTTGTTGGATCGATGTAATATATGTTTAGAGTGAGGAAGCTTTCAAAGGCGACAGAGCAGCTGAGCAAGACAATGTTGAATGGTGCTGGAGTTGTGAGCGGCTCTGTGATGGTTCCGGTGATGAAGTCTAAACCAGGGAAGGCTTTCTTCTCCATGGTTCCAGGGGAGGTTCTCTTGGCTTCACTTGATGCCCTCAGTAAGTTATAGAGAAATCATGATAATAACTATCAATATTATGTTTTCTGAGGTCAAAACTCAAAACAAAATATATGTGATGGGGTGAAAGATTTAAGCATATGTAAATAATGTTTGGCTTGACCCAATAGATAAAATACTAGATGCAACTGAAGCCGCTGAGAGACAAGCCCTATCTGCTACATCCAGGGCTGCTACCAGAATGGTCAGTGAGAGGTAACTTTTTGAGATTATTCATTCATGTATAACACTTGTTCATGACATGTGACTAGCTAGTGATCATGCACATTGAGATTTTTGAGGTGATAATCACGTTTGGCAAAGCAGGTTTGGAGAGAACGCAGGGGAGGCGACGGGAGACGTACTAGCAACTGCGGGTCACGCGGCTGGAACAGCATGGAATGTTTTTCAGATCCGCAAGACTTTCTATCCTTCTTCTTCTCTCAAATCCGAAATCGTAAGAAATGCTCCAAGAAAGTGATCACAATGGTGGATTTCAGTTACTTTTATCAACTTCTGATCGATATTGCAAAACCTAATCAAGATCAGTTTCATATTTATATTGTCTACTTAACATACGAAAAAGACTATTGTGTATTATATTACTCTACATTGACTTCAGTATCATGCAATAAAACAGGATCAAATTTAATGGTGGAGATTAGGAGCATCACGCTACTGTATTTAAGTAATAATACTGAATTTACGTGAGTATTTTATGATATATCATGATATTTATATACATTAGGAGCATGATAACACAAGTTTAATTGTATTATACACATTTTTTTAAATACTAGGAGGTTTGGGGACAAAACTTGTAAATATTCCTTGAGGTCTGAAACTATAACACGTAATCACAATGGTTACATACATTAGTTAATCTTTTGACATTAGTTAGTAGTTTCGTCTCAGCGGTTATTCAAACTGGAGACCTTTGACACAGTGATCACAATGATTACATACATTAGTTAACCTTTTGACATTAGTTAGGAAGATTCCAACTCGGATAACCAGACCACTTTTAAGTTGGTCATCTCAGCTACTTTTAACACTAAGTGCATCACTGGATTAGCCAATAGGTTATATAAAAAAATTTATACATATATTAGGAGTATGATAACACCAATGTAAATTCCACAAGGACAGTTTAATGTCTCAAAAGTAAGTAACTGATCAAATCCTTAAATGTTCAAATGTCGAATTACACCAAGGGCTGACCCGATCCGCCTTCGTCGACGGTCCGGTAAACGCACACTAAAATCGGTTTGACGGTTCCACCTTAGTTTTTTTTTTCTTTTTTCTTTTTTCTTTTTTCTTTTGCAACTGAATTCCACCTTAGTTTCTCTATGTATTATGACACGATCAATTATCAGTTCCTTCTACACACAGACATGCATTTCCATTTTTAGTTACGAATCATATAAATGACGAGTTTGATTTACAAGAGTGTTTCTTTAGCAAACAAAAAAAAAAAAGAGTAAGTGTTTCGTAAGAAAAAAGGATATACAAGAGTAAACCTCTAAATAGAAGAGGTACAGGAGTAAACCTATAAATAAAGAGTTAAGTGTTTCGTAAAAAAAGGATATACAGGAGTAAACCTATAAATAACCACCACACCTCGATAATCAACAAGAATCTGAAAGGCTTGATTCAATACTTGATAGGAAGTTTAGATTAGTCAAAATTGAACAATATAACAATAAATCTATCAATACAGAACACCAAGTAATTAGATATATCGAGAAACAACAAAACGCTTGCTTACCGACCAACAGTTACGACCACAAAATGGTGGTCGTAATTTTACGTCTGCCTTACGACCAGTGAACAACTAAAGAGTTTATGGTCGTAAAATCGAAGTAAAATTGGAACCACAAAGATTGGTCGTAAAGTAGAAGTAACTTAACCTCTAATTTACGACCAAATGAAAAAGTGGTCATAAAGTAGAAGTTAGTTGACTACGGAATTACGACCAAATATGTAGCTTCACATTAACGACCAAATTACGTACACGTAGTAGTTTATTCGAAGTAACATAATTTTGGTCGTAAATAGGGGGTAATATTCCCCACCTACCATTTCGATATTTGCCTATAAATACACTTTCATCTTCCATTTTTTAGTTACACATGAAAAAAAAACAAACAAGATAGTCCAAAAAAACCGAAACAAGATAGAGTAAAAAATGTCTCGAGATATTTATGAGCTTCGAAGTTGGATGTATACACATAAAGATTCTGAGGGAAGAGTGACATCGGAGTTCCTCAACGGGGCAGAAATATTCATGTACCAGGCCGGAAACACGTCTCTCACGAAGGAAACGGGTAAAATGTTATGTCCATGTGTTAAGTGCAAGAATACAAAATTCGCTCTTAGTNGTAAAAAATGTCTCGAGATATTTATGAGCTTCGAAGTTGGATGTATACACATAAAGATTCTGAGGGAAGAGTGACATCGGAGTTCCTCAACGGGGCAGAAATATTCATGTACCAGGCCGGAAACACGTCTCTCACGAAGGAAACGGGTAAAATGTTATGTCCATGTGTTAAGTGCAAGAATACAAAATTCGCTCTTAGTGAAACGGTTTGGAAGCATATAATTAATAGATGATTTACTCCACATTACTACATTTGGTTTCATCAAGGATAAGGTGATAGTATGAAGGAAACTAGTAGTAGTAATCAGTTTGAAAATATTCGTAATAGAGAACAACGTTTACCTTCGGGGGATCAGGTGATAGATCATGATAGGATGCATGAAATGGTTACTGATCCATTTCGTGAAACAAATCCAGTAATCGATGCAGAAGTAGAAAATGTAGAGGTTGGAGTAGAAAATGTAGGGGGACCTAACTTGGAAACCAAAAGATTTTATGACATGTTAGCCGCTGCTAATCAGCCAATTTATGAAGGTTGTAGAGATGGTCTTTCTAAAGTTATCATTGGCAGCTAGGATGATGAATATCAAAACTGATTATAACTTACATGAAGTTTGTATGGATGCATGGGCTGAGTTGTTTAAAAAGTATTTGCCTGAAGATAATGTGTGTACTGGTTCATAGTCTTGGCTTACCTTCAGAGATGATAGATGTCTGTATAGACAACTGTATGATCTTCTGGAGGAAAGATGCAGAGTTGTTGGAGTATCGATTTTGTAAGAAGCCACGATATAAACCGCAAGGACGTGGATGAACTAGGGTACCGTACCAGCGGATGTGGTACTTACCTATTACGGATAGGCTGAAGAGATTATATCAATCTGAAAAGACTGCGGCAGCGATGAGATGGCATGCAGAACATACTCAGAAGGACGGCGAGATCAATCATCCCTCAGATGCAAAAGCGTGGAAACACTTGAATTCGGTGCACAAGGATTTTGCAAGCAACATTTGCAATGTTTATCTTGGATTATGCACAGATGGATTTAGTTCTTTTGGAATGTCTGGAAGACAATGCTCACTTTGGCCAGTCATCTTGACGCCATACAACCTTCCACCAGAGATGTGTATGCAAAGGGAATTCCTTTTCATGAGTATATTGATACCTGGGCCTAAGCATCCAAAGCGGTCCCTCGATGTTTTCTTACAACCTCTGATAGAAGAATTGAAAGAATTGTGGTCAATAGGGGTGGAAACATATGATTGTTCAACGAGAACCAACTTTACAATGCGAGCCGTTCTTCTGTGGACTATCAGTGACTTTCCAGCATATGGGATGCTATCAGGTTGGACTACGCATGGGAGACTAGCGTGTCCTTATTATATGGGAAGAACTAATGCATTTGAACTGAAGCATGGTAGGAAGACGTCTTGGTTTGATGAAAATCGGAAATTTCTCCCTCTTAGCCATCCGTATCGACGAAACAACACGTTATTCAAGGCAAACGTGGTTGTACGGGACACCGCACCTCCTTATTTATCTGGAGAGGAAATTGAGAAAGATATCGATTGTGCACAAGAAACAGTCAAGAAATGAGGTAATTGGTATACTCCTGCAAATATGGCTGATGGTTACGGTACACATCATAACTGGCACAAGAAGAGTATATTCTTGGAACTTCCATACTGGAAGGATTAACTGTTGCGACACAATCTTGATGTGATGCATATAGAGAAGAACTTCTTTGAGAACATCATAAATACATTACTGAATGTACCCGTGAAGACAAAAGATAACAAGAACTCGAGGTTGGATTTGCCTGGGTTATGTTGTAGGAGTGAGCTGCATATTAAAAGCGATGGAAAAATTCCGGTTCCCATTTTCAGATTGTCAGCAGAAGCGAAGGCGGCGTTGTTCAAGTGGGTGGCATCAGATGTGAAGTTTTCCGATGGATACGTGTCAAATCTATCTAGATGTGTTGAGCAGGGACAAAAGTTTTCTGGGATGAAAAGTCATGACTGTCATGTGTTTATGCAACGACTTCTACCATTTTCCTTTGCGGAGTTGCTTCCAAACAATGTTCACGAAGCACTTGCATGTAACTTTTCATTTAAATATATAACAGATTTATCGGAGTTAATTTTAAGATTATTATATCTTATTAATATGCAATTGGAATTTTTTTGTAGGTATTGGAGCTTTTTTCAGGGATCTTAGCTCACGTACACTAACTGAAGATATCATCAATCAACTTGATGATAATATCCCAATCTTGATGTGTAATCTTCAAAAAAAAATTTCGCCATCATTTTTTAACGTCATGGAACATCTAGTTCTCCATCTCCCACACGAGACATTGCTTCGTGGACCGGTACATAACAGATGGCTGTATCCCTACGAGCGATCCATGAAATATTTAAAAGGGAAAGCAAGAAATTATGCAAGGGTGGAAGGTTCAATAGTTGCTGGGAGCTTGAATGAGGAAACATCTCACTTTACTTCGTACTACTTTGTCTCAAAAGTCTGTACACGAAAACGGGCTCCGAGCAGATATGACTATGGTGGTGTTATTCTGACTTCTATTGAAAAGGATGTTCCTGACATATTCTGTCAGATTGGACGTCTAGGTGGAAAACTAAAAGAAGTTTGGTGGTCGAGTACAGAAGATGCTCACAGTGCCCACAAATATATACTTCTTAACTGCGAGGAGATGCAAGAATTTGAAAGGTAATTAATTATATAAGTTAAAATTACATGTTTGATGATATTTAATTAATATTTGACGATCTATCATTTGTAAAAACAGCGATTTCGTTGCACAAGTTGAAGAAGCTTTACCAGGAATATCAATTAATGATCTCAACAAAAGGAAAGAGCAACACTTTGTGCAGTGGTTAAAAACACATGTAACCCAACATATAATATATATATTATGATATTTTTACTATCAATTAAAACACTTATACATGTACTGGTTAAGTATGATGATCCATACTATAGTGTGTGGGTTCATGAATTGATCCAAGGTCCAATTGCTAAGGTGACCACATCACCAATGTATTTCACACGAGGTTACACTTTTCACACTTACGAGTATTGAAGTCGTTGAGCAACAGTGAACTATGGAGTATGTGTAAAAGGGGAAACATATTTCTACGAAATCTTGCAAGAGATCATCGAGGTGGAATTCCCTGGTTTAGTGAAGATGAAATGTGTCCTCTTCAAATGTGATTGGTTTGACCCGACGGTTAATAGGGGTATTCGGTATAACAAGTTTGGAGTTGTGGATATCAATTCAAGACGGAGGTACAACAAATTTGAGCCCTACATCTTGGCAGCTCAAGCAGACCAAGTTTGTTTTATTCCATATCCGTAGATTAGACAATCTGGAATATCCTGGTTAGCCACTATTAAAGTTACACCTCAGGGTCATGTAGTGAGTGATGAACAACCGCCTTTGTAAGAAGATGCGGTTAACGAAGTGGCAGTGCCTGAACAACCTATTGATGAAATTTTACTTGTTGATCCTCAAAACCTAGGATATGAAGATCTTCCAGATGATTTAGCGGATGAAGGCAATGAAGATGAATTTGAATAAATGATGAAATAGATGATAGTTCAGAAGATGATGACGAGTAATAACATATATATGTACTTTGTATTGTATTTAATGTTTTTGAAGTTTTGTATTAATATTTTTAGAGTTTTAATATTTTTAATATTAATTAAGAATTTTCTGATATAATGAGGTTTATAGTTTTAAAATGATATACTTATGAAGTTTAAAGTTTAAAGTTCAAAGTTTGAAGTTTGGGGTTTGGAGTTTGGGGTTTCGGACATAGGGTAAAGACAAATGTAGTCCCTTTTTGGTTGTAAATTTTGGTCCCTTTTTAGTCGTACTTCTTGGTCCCTTTTTAGTCGTACATATTGGTCCCTCTCTGGTCGTAAAATGTATATATTTTAAAAACTGGTCTTCTTTTGGTCGTAAACCAAGAATATTCCCTATAAATACCTTACCCCATTCGAAATTGGACATCAAAACACAAAAAAAACACATCTCTTTCTTTGTAAAAAAAGAGACAGAAAATTTTTGAAAATTTTGAATTTTTTTTTGTAAAACACATATAGTTCAATTTTTGCCTAAGATATTTGTAAAAATAACTTAGACAAATGCTTCCATAGATTTGAAATATTTCTATAGGAGATTTGCCTAAGTTATTTATACATGTCTTAGGAATAATTTTGTTCGTTACTTTCTTTTGGTCGTAAATGGGACGTAATGGTTACAGTTGACCTTGTTTGGTCGTAATGTGGAAGTAAAACTTGGTCCCTAAGTGGTCATAAAAGTGTGTAGAATCTTATTGGTCGTAACGTGGAAGTAAATTTTGGACCCTAAGTGGTCGTAAAATTATATAGAATCTAATTGGTCGTAATGTCGTAACGGGTGGATGCTGATTGTTCGTTACACGTGGTCCCTAACAAGTGGTAAAGTGACTTTGGTCGTAATCTGGAAGTAATGTAGGACCACATTACGACTGGAGGTAAATCTCTATATAAAATCGCCAAGCAGAGCTCACTTCGTCGTTCACCATACTCTCTCAGTAGCCACCACTTTCCCTCTCTTCAGGTATTTTTTTTCGGTTATAGTTTTAGTTTTAGATTTAGGTGGTTAGTTTAGGTTGTAATTAGATTATGTTTGGAATTGGTTTAGTACGAGATTAGATTATATTAGATAATTAGTATTTAATTACTTTTAAAATTATTTTGGAATTAATTGTTTCTAACCATATAGTTTTTATTAATTAGTATATATAGAAATATATACAAATAATTATTTTAGGTGGTTCGTTTAGGTGGTAATTAGATTAGGTTTGGAATTATTGGTTTAGTACGGGATTAGATTAATTATACTATTAGATAAGTAGTATTTAATTACTTTCAAAATTATTTTGGAATTAATTGTTTCTAATCATAATTTTTATTTGTATATATAGATATGGCCGGGAGAAAGAGATTAAGAAATCACGCAGCGAGAAGCCAAACTGCTTCTTACGGCGACACATTTCTCGGTTCGTCGTCGTGGGATCCATCAGCTACCAGCTCTGGCACCGCCTGGGAGTTTGTCGTCCCTGAGACCGCGGCCCAAGGCACTCAACCATCTTGTGTGCCTCCTCCTCCGTTTGTGCCACCGCAGCAGCCTCAGTTTGACGTGCCTCCCTACTATCCTCAGCATGATCCTCCATACGATCCTCATCATCATCCGCAGCAGGATGATCATCAGCAGTATCATGATCATCATCTGCAGAAGCATCATGATCATCAGCAGCAGCAGGATCATGTCCCTCCTCCAGTCCATGAAGCTGCTCCGCCTCTTCCTCCGGGTGTCCTTCCGGATTTGCTTGTGCCACCGGATGCTCCCTACGCTAGATACACGGTGGAAGATCTTCTCCAAATGCCGGGACGAGAAGGTTTACCCATCATCGATCCAGATCGACCACCAAACACTCTCTGGTAATTTAATTATGTATCTTTTCCATATATATATATATATATATATAAATTTTTAATTATATATATTTCCATCTAACATTAATGAATTTTCAATTTTTTTGTAGGTTTCCAACAGACAATCGCTTGGGATGGAGCGTCGCAAACATCATAAGGTCAAACTTCCGGGAGCCTCATCCGAACTGGTCCCTTACACCAGACCACGTTCGGAGGACTTGGTTCAAATGTTTTGCGGTAAGTTATTTGTTTCTTAATTAAATTAATTTATTTTGGTTTTTAACTTCATTTAATTATTTATTTATTTCTCATTTTAATTATTTTTCGCTGCAAAAATGGAACTGGTCTATTGCGGTCAATGAGAAGGTGAAGGATGAGTTTTACGAGAAGGTGCAAGAACGACTGAAGAACATTGTGGGCGATTGGAAGGACAAGTGGAGGTTGTACCCCGATGTCAGAAAATGTAAACTGACCTACATCAACAGTTACGTTTTGAATGGCTTGACGGCTTATTGGAGTTTGCCTAAGTCAGTTAAAAATTCGGCCCGTTGCTCCAACAACCGAATGGCGCGTGATGCTGAGGGTAATTTGATCGTTGTACCCCACACTTCTAGACAGACTTCTCATGCAGGTAAAGCCCTAGAAATTGTAAGTACTAATTAAAATTTTAAATTTTAAATTTTTTTTTAGATTTTTAATAATTAAATTGTTTATTGATATATTAATTAGTTGAATTTAATTATGTTGTTTTGTAGGCTGCGGTGGAAGGAGCACCACCGTCTCTTGCCTGACTTTACAAGTTGACCCATCAGCGTTCTGATGGGACGTTTGTAGATCCTCGAGAAGAAAAGATCTACAACGATGTTGAGGAGCAGTCAGGAGGTCCAGACCCAGTTGACGGCAGAACAAGGGGAACCCGTTCAGTTATCCACCGTTGAACAAGGCAAAATTTTTGAGAAGGTAATTAAATATTATTCGATTTTATAATTAATTATGTATATACTAACTAATTTAATTGAAATTATTTTAAATGAAGGTTATCCCGAAGAAGAGGGGACGGATGATCGGGATCAGTACGGTGAACGATGTCCCGAGGGCTAGAGCTGATATGCTGCAAGACAGCAAGACGAATCTCAGCAAACTCCGGACCGATTTGACAACCGCCAACCAAGTCATTTCGATCCTCCAGACGGACAACGAGTCCAACATGAACCACATTAGGGCCATGGCAGAGATGTTTGATATTATGGCGGAAACAAACCCAGCCCTTGAGGCAATGTGGAGACCTCGACGTTCAACGATCTACCCCGACCTTACTCCAGAAGAGCGAGCGAATGCGGAGCGAGGAGCCGATGAACATAGCTCCCAGTTTTTCGCAGACTTTAATCTTAATAATTAATTAGTTTTTTTATGTAATTTGAATATATATTTTTATTATGTTTTGGATTTATATATTAAGTTAAGTTTATTTTCGAAACTGAAGGATTTTTAATTAAATATTAAATTTCGTAAATTAAAATTTTTAAATTTATGAATTTTAAAACGTGAAAATTTATTATATTTCTAGAGGTGAAGTGGTCGTATTAATCAAATCAAATAGAAGTTATCTAGTCGTACATTTTACGACCAAGTTGTGTCTATGGTTCAAGTGTCGAGGTTATGTGGTCGTAAAATTTACCTCGATTTAAATATTTTTTTACGTCTAGATTGACTTCTACTTTACGACCAGGCATTACGACCAATTAACGTCTAACTCTGTGGACGTAACTTTACGTCAAATCGACATCTAGAGTACGACTACCTCTTTTACATCTGTATTACGACCAAAAGCTCTAGTCGTAATATTTAAGTCTACTTTACGACGGGCTGATAACGACGGGGCTGATAACGACGGGGCTGATAACGACTAAATGAGTTTCGTTGTTATTTGGTCGTAAAGCGATATTTACGACCAGATAACCTCTAAATGTGTGGTCGTTATACCCACGTTTTCTTGTAGTGAACATATCGATCAATGGTTTAACAAGATTAAGAAAAAATATTGATTAAAATAACAAATAGAATTCGAAAACTCCCTTTCCAGAGTTGCTCTGATACCACTTAATGAACTCCTAGAAAGCTTCTCTGGATGGTATGAGATATATCCTTACAGAAAAAAATCAAAGACTCAAGTTTCTCAATGCTGTGGATCGAATGGTAACACAAGAGGCTGCAGAAAGGCTCCTTGATACTCCTAGACAATAGGATGGATATGACACACCAAACTAAAGCCCTTAAACATTGGATATTATGCACCAGCAGACTGGATATTACACACCAGACACTCAACAATCAGAACAAAGCAAGAAGAGAGAAACAAAGGTTGGAACAAAAGATAACTTAGCTTAGACCGAGGGTTTTCGAAAACTATAAGTAGAGAGAACCTTGTACATGCACAAGATCTCGGGAAAACCAAGAGACTTATGAGAACACACTCTCCACATAAAAGAGTTTTCGAAAATATCATGAAATAAAAAGCATAACTTAAAATATAACATAAGGTAGAATGTGGTCGGATTAAGATGCATCATCTAGGAGTTTGAGAAGTAGTCTTGCGGCCTCGTTAAAACCTTCCTCCAGAAAATCACGTGGGACAAAACCGGAAGAGAGGAAAAGAACACACACAATCCTACTAGCCTAGATTATGATCATCTTGAAGATGATATAACTTGAATGGTGATGATTGTGTCTTGGTTGATCAAGCTTCAACCAAGATAATCTTTTTGCTTCCAAGACATCTTGAGTAATTTTTCAACAGTTTCATTGAGTTTCCTGGTTCTGGAATGCGTCATGGGACCTTCAGGGATGACTAAGGCATCTTCTTCAGCTGGCTGGCCCTTGTTCTCCATACATCCATCCGCTAGTTGGTCCATGATCACATTTGGATCCAACCATATTATGTATAAATAAAAACACTGAGAGACTCTTTGTGTGAACGAAAACCATTTAGACCATGGAATTTGTTCATGCTGCGGTCTTGCTTAAGAAGCTAATTTTTGGGTTACTTTCGCTAATAAGAATTTGAAGGTTCCATTTGAGGCAGAAATGCTTTATTTTGTGTGTTATGCGTTTGGGATGATTATTTTTAGTCCATGCAATATATATCTCCTAATTTTTAGTTCATTTCTGGTTTTGCTACTGTAATTTCTCTGTATTTTTCTATCTAT
Source organism: Eruca vesicaria subsp. sativa (assembly GCA_932364175.1). NCBI lineage: Eukaryota > Viridiplantae > Streptophyta > Magnoliopsida > Brassicales > Brassicaceae > Eruca > Eruca vesicaria. Next base: position 11,436 of record CAKOAT010845154.1, on the reverse strand, counting down.
TTATATGATTTTATAATACTTGTAAAAATATATAAACTTAAACATTTAATAATTCATTCACAATATTTTATATTTACAAAATAAGGGTATATCAATAAATTCAGCAAATAATATGTTATAATAACTTTACAAGAAAATGAGATTCATTTTTATAAAACAGTTTATATGATATTCATATTAATAAAAGCTTATATGGTATTAATATTAATAAAAATTTTATATGATAGGATTCATATTACAGTAGCTAGGAAACCATCCCGCGCGTAAAACGCGCAGGAAAGTGGATGTTTAACTTTTATACATTATATTTTAGGACAATTTAAATTATATATCAATCATTTCGAATCATGTAAAAAAACTTATTTAGTTTGATTTAGATAAAATTTTGAATAATAATGTTAGATACAAAATTACTGTGTATAATTGGTACTTAAAAATGTGTAAATTTTAATTATATGTATTTTGTACAGATTGTTAAGTTACATAATCGTCTTCAATTATTTTTTTTCTTTTTCGTTGTGGCCGTTTGGCTACTTCCATAGGTTGTGTTGTTGTATTTCGATTGTTCGCTTCATTTTGTTTTACATCTGTCGAATAACTTCGTAAGTCTTCTTTTCTTGGTTTTATTCCGTTTATTAGCATTGGTTTCTTCGATCTCATCCGTGATGACAAAAGATTTATTTGTTATAATAGGCTGTTCAAAAAAAAAAAATTCATTTTTAAAATTTGTTTGACTTGTATAACCTAAATATATATATATATATATATATATATATATATATATATATATATATATATATATATATATATATATAATAGGGTAAGCCCGGGCTACACCCGGGATTTTTTTGTTTATTTACCTAATTTAAGTTATTATAGTATTTATATTTATGATACATATATGTAAATGTTAAAATGCATATCATAACTAAATTTTTTTGATTTTTCAAAATGTCAAAATTTACTTATCTCCTAATGCTTTAATAAGTATTGTATTTTGTTAGATATTCCATCCATTTTATTTTAGTTATCATTTTAGGGTTTTGCATACAAATTAAAAAAAAAATTTAATTTGTACATATTTTCAAAATAAAAACACCATTACCTATACACATAGTCACATGTCAAACAATAAAAATAGAAAATTATACAAAATTAATAAATTTTGGATCGAAATTATAAAATGATACTTATCTTGAAAAAATTTTTTTTACAATGATATATAAATTTAAACAGAGCGAGTATTTAGTTATGTGGCTTTGGCAAAACAAACTGTTGACTTTTTGGCTACCACTGCATGTAAATATATGATCCTAATTTTGTAAATAGTATAAAAAGAAATTCCGTAATTGTTTAACCTATACTGGATAAAGGAAATAGATATAGATTATGACTAAAGCAACAGAAGTTGAATACATGTGTCCATTTGAAAGTTGTATGCTGCTCCATGTACGCATAAAATGTCAAAGATCCTTAAATTTTATCTTCATCTATTTGGATAAATAGATATGCTTGTCAAATTTGTAATAATCTTACTTTGATTACTGTGAAATCCGAGTTTTTGATACAGCTTATACAAACATAAAACTCACTCTTTGATATCCAATCATTGAGGTTAAAACTATTTCAGAATCTTTTTGGAATTATGTTTTCCCATAACTTATAGACATGTACTAAAATTAACCATTTTATTAATGTTGTTTGGAAAATATAAAAATAAAATAAACAAAAGTACAAAAATATATTTTCTATAAAACAAGGAAGCAAATGACTATATTTTCTAGTATATTAGACGCACACATGCAGTTTTAGTTTTTTTTTGTTTTATAAATTTGATTCATGATGTGATCAAGAATTAGATATCAGATACACGATAGCAAATGGACTGACAAAGTTTTGTTCATCAAACATGTTAAACTGCAGAATGGATTATGGAAGTTATTTTTTTCATCAAAAAAAAAACCGGTCATAAGTATGTTACTGCTTTACCTTAAAAAATGGTTCTATAGCACATAAATTATGAATTAATTTTTTGTTCTTAAATGTTTGTTTCTTAAATTCACTGGTATTTTGTTATTCTGTTTGCCTCTTAATTTCCCTTGCGCGGAGTGAGAGTATTTGAAAAATAAAATAAAAATTTACATATTGTTCATAATTTTCCTTCGACATACAAAAAAAAGTAGAATATTTAATGTTTAATCATAAATATATGGTATGTAGAGGAAGACCTGGATTGGGAATTATATTATCATATCACACAGTTGAACAGTATATTGATATGAACCAATACCTGTTGTGGGCTGTGGCAGATTAAATAGTGTCAGAAGAAATGATGCGCTGGCGAGTTGAATAACTAATTGTTGGTCTCATCCATGTCAAAAAAAAAAAATGTTACCCTATTCCATCTAACTCATGTCTGCATAATCAAAAATTATTGCTCATCTCTAATATCAAATACTTTAAAAATAAAGGGTTCAAGTTCCTTCGAAAAAATGAATTAACCCAACTTTTCCGAGATCCTTATTCAACAGATTCTTCTTCCTTTCTATATGGTCTTCAACTGCACATATTTTGAATAAATTAAGGTTCAAATGATATATCACCAAAGGTACTCTTTACCATTTGAGCTCTACACAAATCAGAATTGCAGACGTGACAAATATATTACCAAAGATATTCTTTTATAGTTGGCAGATATCAACTTTTGCTAATTAACAAAATAAAGTCCACACCAAGGTTTCTAATTTCCCAATTGATAATTTCCTTAAGTTGAAGGTATAACAACGTCAAGGTTCAACAGATAAACCACCAAAGTTTCTACTTACCTAATTGAGCTAAAGCCACATGTGATCTTCAAAGAAACAGTTTTTATAAAGATATGGTGCTTTTTACAATGAATTTAAAGCAAAAACCCTAAATGCAGCAATCTTGTGCTAGTCAGAATAGGCAATTATAACTGTCCTTGTGAATATAAAGAGTGTTGCAAAAGTTAGTGTTAAACATTAAGATCATATCTGAAAGCTACAAAGAAGTAAATCAGTACCTGCAGTGTTTATACGATGCTGAAAGTCCATCGGTAAAGAGAAACCTGAGCATTTATCAAGCTTCAAAGCCTTGAGTTCATACAGTTTCACCTTAGCCAAAACATTCATATCTAAGTCGTTGACAATCATCCGCCTGAGAATAATGTTGGTGAGGCGTCTCACTTCTGTCTTCAAACAACCTTCAGCCTCAAGGTATATATATGTCGGAACCGTTAACCTCCTTGTGAGTAGCCTTCTCCCAAACGCCGCCGTTAAAGTTCTATCTCCCTTCAGATCCGTTGTCCTTCTGGAAAGTTCCACAGTGTTCTTAACACCACCGCCATGCGACTGAAAAACATGGTCTGGTTGTTGAAGTGAAGGGATACTGGTGAGTCAGTGAATATGAAGTGGTCTTTACTTCGTGTGAAGTTGAATACGCTTGGCTCACAGATGGCACCTTCCTTCAGCAGGTGCTTCAAAGTTTTGAGTCAATGAGTCCCGGTAGAATCTTGGACCACGGCGTGGATTTCTCGCCTCCCAGAACCGAAGCAGAAGCAGGCGGACCTCGACGGTGGAGGAGCAATGACCGGACTTCAAATCGGAAAAAATACCCTAGACAAAGCCATTAGAAAAGAAACAGATTAAGCAGTGTGAAAAAAGATTGTGAACGATTATGAGATGATGAAGATCTCACCTATATATATATATCACTTTCTCCACCGACTCTAAGATGATAAGAAGAGATTTATTACAGATCGTGGGGGACTCGTAAATACTATCACCAAGTTTCATATCAACCGGAAAACACGAATCGACAAAGAGAAATGAGTTCAGAGAAGAATCAATGGCGGCTTTGACGACAAACCCTAATTCGCAGGAAGGAGAGAGATAGGACAGATCCACTCCTGGACGGGCCTTGGGCTACACAAAGTTTAGGCCAAAAAATAATAAAGCCCAATTGGACACGTGGCAGCGCGCAGAAGACCTAATATGTGACGTGGATGAACTTGAGGGACTAAAAGTCTCCTTTATATAAATAGATATATATATATATATACATATATCTATATATATTTATTGCAAATATATTATACCTCTTCATTAATAATATGGTTGCTTGTGATTCTTATAACTGTTAATCCAGGTGAACTTAACTGATAATGGAAGGATGTTACCTTAACTTTGAATTTAAAGACTGTCCCGATAAGCCTTTCAAAAAGATAGGAGATGATAGCTTTATCACTTGAATCTTTATATAATTTTTCCTACATATCGTAATTTTAAATATTAATTTTTGATTATACAACATAGTATAGTAATTCTTGTAAGTATGATACTTACATGACTTTGAATCAAGTCTGTAGCAGATTTTCCTAAACTACGGGTCATGACTTTGTTGAATGTGGTTAATTAAACTGAGTCCGAGTTATCTTCAACAAAAATCTCTAGTTTATACCTATTATAATGTTTTTGGTATTAATAATTTGTTGGTAATTAAAGTACAATAGTTTGTTTTGATAAGTTACCGTAAAATTCCAACAATATCTGGTCTTTTGCACTTGTTTTTCATGTCAGTTTCCCCTCATTTTTCTGAAGTATTTTTGCGCAGTGATTACATGAAATGTATTTCCATCCATTTCTTGAGAAAATTTCAATAATTTTGCTTTCAGTGATAAACTTCTTTTCCTATTTATAGTAGTTTCACAACGAGTTTAGTTTTTATACAAATATTAAATTATTCGTCAAATTTCTAAAATAATTATAGATTTCTTTACCTCAAATAAATCTTTTGAAATGAAAACTATAATTTCTGTTATTTTGACGATGTCGTGACCTACTTTAGTCAAATTTCTTTCACCCTTCACTTGTAGTTCTGGCAATCTGTGTTGACCACCCATTTCTTAAATTTTGTAATATAACTGATATATATATATAAATATAATTAAAATTACCTCTTTCGAAAAGAATGAATAGTATTTAATGGGTCATCTTGATATTTTTTGGCAGTAGACGTTGTGTTTAAGTAAAGATAACCTATAAATCATTTTGTTCAAGTATTTTTTAGATTATTTGAATTTTTTAGTTAAATATGAATATTAATTTTTTTTTGCCATACTAACCTGAATATGTTTCCGGATTGACACTTGTTATTATAAGAGTAACACCATATGCTTCCTTATTTTTTATTTCTTTTTGGTACATATCTACCATATTGTACCAAATTGTAATACGCACTTTGCTTCCAGTGTTATATAATTGTTAATGAAATAATTAATATTTTTGTAAAAAATTGTTATCATACAAAAAAATGGTTAAAAATGACGAAATTTAGCATTATTGTTTTTATTGGAATACCAAAACTTAGATAATAACTATTGTATTGTATTGTTTAGTTAATTTTTTTGTTCTAGAAGCTAAAAATATTATGGTTACTAACCCCTCTAATTGGAGGTCAAGGTTTATCCTTCGATGTCATGTACCCTTATCTTCTATATTTATCTTTTCTTCAACAATTACACCTATAACGTCTGCATTTAATAATGACTACATTAGCATACAATATTATATGTTTACAAATTATGTGTATTTTTAAAATAATTACCATCATAAGTTAAATTTTTATCAGCAATATCCGTAAGTTAATCATAATGACGAAATCTGAACTTCTCGTAACTTATTTGTACAACTTCTTCTGACACTAGGGTTATTGATGAATTTGCATTTAAGCGTATATTAAAGGAATGGTCTGAAATTTTATATCGTTCACCGGCTCTCCATAATTCAAAATCAGCGAAGATTAATATTTTTCCTTCTAAATTCTCGGTGGAAAATTTTGAATGTGACGAGCATAAATTGACCACATTATTGTTGATTTCTATATTTTCAATGTATTTGATTTTAATATACTAAACCTAATGCTTGTGAAAAATGTTAAGTCATTACCTTCTCATCCAAAAGTATGAAATTAAGACTTATTATATCATTTATATTTTTAGGATTCTTTACTTCCCATAAACGAATTACTCTTGGTATAATTCTCTGTTCTCCCCTTTTCATTTTAATGTTTTCCAGAAAGTTGTATGAAGGAAGATCCATTGTTTCCATATCTGAGATTATTTTTGTTAAACAAGTAATGGTCCGTTTACCCTTTTATAGATGAAAAATGTATTTAACCATTGCATCTTTTTGTTTTGAACGGTTTGTGTTGGTTCCTTACTCATAACTCTTTCTTTTTACCCTTACTTTAGTTTTTTGCAAAATAATAATAATTAAAAACACTTTTTTTATTCGTTAAGATTGAACCTTTCCGGTATCAAAATAACGGTTTTTGACTAACTCGCAAGTGTCCATTTTATCGTTTGAGATAGGTATCTCCCCATTCGTACATAATTTAGTTTAATGTCAGAAGTTTGGTAGGTTGTCAAAAATATGTTACGTGCATCAGTGATATCGCGTGCGAACGCACACCAATTAACCTAATGTGCACACTACCACAATCGAATGGTATGTCGATGTAGCACTTTAGGATCGAATCCACAGAGACCAAATATTACACTTTATTTTTATAGGATCAAATTCAAGCTAAAACGATAAGTTTTGTAAAGAAGCAAATAGTGAGAAACAAATAATTAAAATGGGTTTTA